>CM056383.1:66148561-66286677 GCA_029718625.1 Synaphobranchus kaupii
AAGACTATAGTCTTATGTTTTTTCATTTTCCCCCAAAACACATTTTTCATCATGAATGTCTTAATACTCATTATTTTTCACTTATTTCACCGCAGTTATTAAGTACATATAATTTTCTATACATCGGAATCAAAAAATGGCATTTTAATTTTTTTGACCATTTTGGCCCTTTTTGGACATAAGACTATAGTCTTATGTTTTTCATTTTCCCCAAAACACATTTTTCATCATAAATGTCTTACAACTAATTATTTTTCACTTATTTCACTGCAGTTATTAAGTACATATACATTTCTATACATCGGAATCAAAAAATGGCATTTTAAGTTTTTTGACCATTTTGGCCCTTTTTGGACATAAGACTATAGTCTTATGTTTTTCATTTTCCCCCAAAACACATTTTTCATCATAAATGTCTTAAAACTAATTATTTTTCACTTATTTCACCGCAGTTATTAAGTACATATAAATTTCTATACATCGGAATCAAAAAATGGCATTTTAATCTTTTTGACCATTTTCGCCCGTTTTGGACATAAGACTATAGTCTTATGTTTTTTCATTTTCCCCAAAACACATTTTTCATCATAAATGTCTTAAAACTCATTATTTTTCAATTATTTCACCGCAGTTATAAAGTACATATAAATTTCTATACATCGGAATCAAAAAATGGCATTTTAATTATTTGACTATTTTGGCCCTTTTTGGACATACGATATCAGTCAGCAGCCATACCACCATGCAAACTGCTGCTGCTCAATGGTTGAAGCTAAGCAGGTGTGAGCTTGGTTCCTGCTTGGATAGGAGACCCCTGGGGAAAACAAAGATGCTGGTGGGTCAGTAGGAGGCAGTCTTCATTCTAATCCAATAAACCCCAGTGCAATGATAGGGACGAAACACATTTTTAATCATAAATGTCTTAAAACTAATTATTTTTCACCGCAGTTATTAAGTACATATAAATTTCTATACATCGGAATCAAAAAATGGCATTTTAATCTTTTTGACCATTTTCGCCCTTTTTCGACATAAGACTATAGTCTTATGTTTTTTCATTTTCCCCAAAACACATTTTTAATCATAAATGTCTTAAAACTCATTATTTTTCACTTATTTCACCGCAGTTATTAAGTACATATAATTTTCTACACATCGGAATCAAAAAATGGCATTTTAATTTTTTTGACCATTTTCGCCCTTTTTGGACATAAGACTATAGTCTTATGTTTTTTTCATTTTCCCCAAAACACATTTTTCATCATAAATGTCTTAAAACTAATTATTTTTCACTTATTTCACCGCAGTTATTAAGTACATATAAATTTCTATACATCGGAATCAAAAAATGGCATTTTAATCTTTTTGACCATTTTCGCCCGTTTTGGACATAAGACTATAGTCTTATGTTTTTTTCATTTTCCCCAAAACACATTTTTCATCATAAATGTCTTAAAACTCATTATTTTTCACTTATTTCACCGCAGTTATAAAGTACATATAAATTTCTATACATCGGAATCACATCGAATCAAAAAATGGCATTTTAATTATTTGACTATTTTGGCCCTTTTTGGACATATGATATCAGTCAGCAGCCATACCACCATGCAAACTGCTGCTGCTCAATGGTTGAAGCTAAGCAGGTGTGAGCTTGGTTCCTGCTTGGATAGGAGACCCCTGGGGAAAACAAAGATGCTGGTGGGTCAGTAGGAGGCAGTCTTCATTCTAATCCAATAAACCCCAGTGCAATGATAGGGACGAAACACATTTTTAATCATAAATGTCTTAAAACTCATTATTTTTCACTTATTTCACCGCAGTTATTAAGTACATATAATTTTCTATACATCGGAATCAAAAAATGGCATTTTAATTTTTTTGACCATTTTCGCCCTTTTTGGACATAAGACTATAGTCTTATGTTTTTCATTTTCCCCAAAACACATTTTTCATCATAAATGTCTTACAACTAATTATTTTTCACTTATTTCACTGCAGTTATTAAGTACATATAAATGTCTATACATCGGAATCAAAAAATGGCATTTAAGTTTTTTGACCATTTTGGCCCTTTTGGACATAAGACTATAGTCTTATGTTTTTCATTTTCCCCAAAACAACATTTTCATCATAAATGTCTTAATACTCATTATTTTTCACTTATTTCACCGCAGTTATTAAGTACATATAATTTTCTATACATCGGAAACAAAAAAATGGCATTTAAATTTTTTTGACCATTTAGCCCTTTTTGGACATAAGACTATAGTCTTATGTTTTTCATTTTCCCCAAAACATATTTTTCATCATAAATGTTTTAAAACTCATTATTTTTCACTTATTTCACTGCAGTTATAAAGTACATATACATTTCTATACATCGGAATCAAAAAATGGCATTTTAATCTTTTTGACCATTTTCGCCCGTTTTGGACATAAGACTATAGTCTTATGTTTTTTCATTTTCCCCAAAACACATTTTTCATCATAAATGTCTTAAAACTCATTATTTTTCACTTATTTCACCGCAGTTATAAAGTACATATGAATTTCTATACATCGGAATCAAAAATGGCATTTTAATTATTTGACTATTTTGGCCCTTTTTGGACGCATGATATCAGTCAGCAGCCATACCACCATGCAAACTGCTGCTGCTCAATGGTTGAAGCTAAGCAGGTGTGAGCTTGGTTCCTCCTTGAATAGGAGACCCCCTGGGGAAAACAAAGATGCTGGTGGGTCAGTAGGAGGCAGTCTTCATTCTAATTCAATTCAATCAATTCAATTCAATTTTATTTGTATAGCGCTTTTTACAGAGAACTGTCACAAAGACGCTGCACAGGGAGACAGAAGGAAAATTGAGCAAAAAAACCAGGCCATAGCCCCCAACCAGCAAAAATGAGGTAAAAAAAACTCCCCGGTAGGGGAGAAAAAAACACTGAGCAGTGGCGAGAAAAAACTCCCAGTGGGAAGAAATCTCGGAAGGAACCTGGCTAGAGAGGGGGTGCCCATCCTTCGCTGGCCGGCCCGGTTTAGACTAAAGGTGGACTGAATGGTAATAGTCAGTTCAATAATCAGTTCAATCATCATTTCAATCATCAGTTCAATCATCAGTTCAATCATCAGTTCAATCATCAGTTCAAAGGGGGCGGGGTGATGCATCTGGGACTCCGGTTGCGTGAAGTCGGGAGGATAAACCAAACCAAAGGGGGGACGGGTCCGAAGCAGTCTGCAAACTCAGGGTGAGGGGCATAACTGAGCAGTCTGCAAACTCAGGGTGAGAGGGGGACGGGCCGGAGTAATCTGCAGCTCAGGGTGAGAGAGGAAAAGAGAAGGTTAGCCCCCCCCCCCCCCCCCCCCCGACATCCTTAACTATAGGATTGACTAAAGAGGTACGTTTTTAGCCTACACTTAAAGACAGAAAGTGTGTCTGCAGCCCGTACATACATGGGAAGATTATTCCATAAAAAAGGGGCTCTGTAAGAGAAGGCTCTGCCACCCATTGTAATTTTAGATATAATAGGAATTTTCAAATAGCCAGCATTTTGAGAGCGAAGTAATCTAGGAGGACAGTAAGGAATGAGTAAGTCACTCAGATATTCAGGGGCCATGCCATTTAAAGCTTTAAAACGCTAGAAGTAAAAATCTTGTAGTCAATTCTGAATTTGACAGGCAGCCAATGAAGAGTTTTGAGCACCGGGCTGATGTGCTCCCATTTCTTGGTTCTAGTAAGAACCCTAGCGGCTGCATTCTGTACAAGTTGGAGGCGATTCAGGGCTGAGCCAGTGCAACCAGACAATAATGCATTGCAGTAGTCTAGTCGAGAGGTTACAAAGGCATGAACCATTTTTTCAGCATCCTCCAAGGACAACACCTTCCTTAATTTAGATATATTCCTCAGGTGGAAGAAGGCCATTCTTGTGATATTGTTAATATGGGGCTGAAAGGAGAGATCTGAATCAATAATTACACCAAGGTTTTTAACAACCTTGTTAGGGGAGACAGAGAAGCAATCTAAATTTAAGGGAAGCTGTAAGAATTTATCTCGAAGGGATTTGGGACCTAATACTAATATCTCAGTCTTATCTGAGTTCAATAAGAGGAAATTTTGGGTCATCCAGGCCTTTACATCTTTGAGACAGGTCTCTAGTTTAGACAACTGGTCAACTTCACCTGGCTTAACTGATATATAAAGTTGTGTGTCATCTGCGTAGCAGTGGTAGTTAACACCATGTCTGCTTATAATGTTCCCAAGAGGGAGCATGTAAAGAGAAAAGAGCAGAGGACCCAAGACCGATCCTTGTGGTACTCCAAAGTTCACCTTAGAAAGTTCAGAGGACTGACTGTTTTACCCTAACAAACTGGGATCTATTCTAATCCAATAAACCCCAGTGCAGTGATAGGGACAAAACACATTTTTAATCATAAATGTCTTAAAACTCATTATTTTTCACTTATTTCACCGCAGTTATTAAGTACATATACATTTCTATACATCGGAATCAAAAAATGGCATTTAATCTTTTTGACCATTTTGGCCCGTTTTGGACATAAGACTATATAGTCTTATGTTTTTTCATTTTCCCCAAAACACATTTTTCATCATAAATGTCTTAAAACTAATTATTTTTCACTTATTTCACCGCAGTTATTAGTACATATAAATTTCTATACATCGGAATCAAAAAATGGCATTTTAATTTTTTTGACCATTTTGGCCCTTTTTGGACGCATGATATCAGTCAGCAGCCATACCACCATGCAAACTGCTGCTGCTCAATGGTTGAAGCTAAGCAGGTGGGGGCTTGGCTAGAGTACTTGTATTGGAGACCTCTGCGGAGAACAAAGTTGCTGCTGGAATGGGTGTTGGTGGGCAGGTAGGAGGCAGTCTTCATTCTAGTCAAATAAACCCCAGTGCAATGATGCGGACAAAACACATTTTTTTACATAAATGTCTTAAACAAGCCATTCACATGATGAATGTTTGGCAAAAGGCACCATGAAGCACGTAAATAAAAGGCACAGCCGAAAGCAAGCCTGAACCAGCCAAACGAATGCCAATTGCCATTTGTAAGCATCACACCGTAATGAGCAAACCTCAACCGGACATAAAGGGACATAAACAAATGATCAACGCTGCCACACATTATTTAGCCAATGACATGGTGCCCATAAACACGGTCAGCAAAGAGGGATTCCGGAAACTGATCAGCAAACTTAATTATAGATATCATGTTAAGCCACGTGTGCAGGATTGGACCCAAACTCAGAACTCGGAAACAGAGGGCTCGTTCAAAACTCCACTCGGGAGATATTTATTTAGCAACAAGGAGGCAGGCAGGAACTGGGCGAAATAAAGGGAAGGCAGGAAGCAGGGCAAAAACAGACAGACAGGTTAACGAGAACAGGCAGGAGCAAAACAGGTAAGGCTGGGTAATCTCAAACAAAACAGAGAAGACGATCTGGCGACAAGGGATGTGTGAGCAGAACCTAAGAAGGGAATAAAACAGGTGTGGGAACTAAGCGATTAACTAAAAGGAGTAAGGAATGTGAATGAGCTGGGGAAACTGTAGGCTGGGGTAAATCAAAGGGAGAAACCAGGAACTGACGGGGAACCACGGCCAGCCGGCAATGAAAACCCAGAACGTAAGACGTACAGGGTAAACCGAAAAACATGACACGTAACACAAGTAGTGGGAGCACAAAGGAAATGAAAGGGCGGTGGACTGGAGGGAAACGGGGGACGAAAGGTTGCAGGTTCGATTCCCAGGTAGGACACTGCCGTTGTACCCTTGAGCAAGGTACTTCATCTGCATTGCTTCAGTATATACAGTATCCAGCTGTAGAAATGGATACTAAGTCGCTCTGGATAAAAGCGTCTGCTAAGTGCCTGTAATGTAATCAGTTACCTTTGTGCACCTTCTCACAATTTGCTGTCCCTAGTGAAGGCTGTCTTTGACATCCATGCACTGTGGTTCAAGCAGGATGACTGAACGTTATATGAGTCTAACAGTGCAGTACATCGACAATTGATCTGAAAAGCTTTTCTCAAGGATCATACAGGAGAGACGTTTAGCCTTGTTAAACAACAACATTGAATGTTCGTATAACCTTTCTCATGTCTGTTGAAATAGCAATCGCAATATGTGTCGAAATAATCATAATATGATTTTTTTTTTTGTCCATATCGTGCAGCCCCACTGGACAGACAGCTCTTATTGATCAGGGCTTACCTGCAAACAGTTAATTGCAACATCAGAAATTTTCTCACATAAAAACAATGGGCATTTCAGGCAAAAGGGAAAAAAAAAGACAATTTCTAAGTGAGTAGTTGACAATGGCAAAAAGTAGGCAAATTCAAATAACAGCACTCACAATTGTGAGACTTATATCATGAAAGTACTTTCCAGCAAATATTGCTTTCCAAAATTGTACTGTACAATTTGTGCCTTCTTTTCAAATTAAAGGTGTCATAACAACGCTGCCTTTTGGTTTTGCACCAGAATGTTTCCTTCATGGTTCTTCTGTTAATAAAAAAAAACTGAGGAATGGCTGCCCCATTGTCTTGTATTTTAAAACATGCAGAGCATATGGGGCCTTTGCCTGAAATGCAAGCTAACGGTTTCTCCAAAGCTGTAAAATCCTGGTTCAGAAGGTAAAAGTCATCCCCAGTATTTTGTTCTAATCACCTGGATTGCTAATTAGCACAATTCTTCAGCCAGGAAAATCAGCTGGCTGAGTTTATGGGTGGAAGAAAAACACATGGCAGAACTTTTACTTTCTGACCCCTAGATTTTACACCTCTGTAATCACCATTAATTTTTAATGGAAACTTCAATTTTATGAAACAAGTGTTATACAGAAAAGCCTTGTTTGTCAGCAGTCCAGTAGTCCATTTAAAAGCAAGATGTGTTGCAACTGGCTAATAAATTGTTAATGCAGTAAAGAAAAAAATAAGTATATATATATATACATATATATATATATATATATATATATATATATATATATATATATATATATACGTATATACACATGTCAAAAGAAAAGTACAATGATAAATAACAGATTCAATTCATTCTCTGTTCTTTGACATTTCCGTCAGATGCTCAACATGCGGATGGCAGGAGCGCGACTCAAACAAAGGGATGTGCGGGGTGGTGACAGTATTCACGGTACGGTAGCCAGATTTGTTGAAAAAAAAAAAACATTTCAAATTTGCCGCGTTAGCACTAGCACAGCTACAGACTCACATCGCTGTCTGTGGTAGAAATACCTTCGCTCAGGAGCTACTCTAGCAGAGCCTAGATATTCGGTTTGTGACAGCACACTTAGGGGCAGGCCCAACGTAGACAGGCCGCGTAATACATTTTTAAAGCTCATCGCCTATTCTGACCGACGTGCCCATCTTTGAGCTGTGTAATGGAAATCCCGGGGGACGAGGGGTACATGGCATTTGCATCAGGCAATCTTCAAAATGTCTGTTCGGAGGGGATATTACCTGTTTACCCACCTGCTGGGGGCAACTGCCATTTTGTTTGAGGTCAGCCGACTGATATTCTCTTCGTCTGTAAGGATTGAGGCGGCAGGATATCTGCCATTATAATTCTACTTAATAAGTCTCATGAGAGTGAAGGTTATGGTTGCTGGGGCAAAGTTGCAGATTGTACATATAAGCAGGGCACTAGATTTTTGTAGAGAATCCTACGGTGACCTTTGAACTGTTGCCCTCCATTTCTGTTGTTCACGTTTTCTTAAAAGCAAATCAGGCAAAGAGTAGACTGTGGTTTGACCTACTGAGCATTTATAAATATAGATTTTTATTCTTGGAAGCTTGATCCAATTGTTTCCAATACTTTCTTTTGCCCAATTTCCTTCCAATACTTTTCCTTTTTCCCAATACTTCAATTTCCTTTCAATATAAATATTCATATTAAGGCACAACAGTAAGTGTAAACTAGTGAGACAATGCCAAATAATAGCCTCGTCAATACAATGGCATTCAATTGCACAATATGTGTGTAATGATATGTTGCACATCATACATGTGTAATATAGTTGGTGATTTCAATATTATTTGTCATTAAGCACAAAATAAATCGATAAAATGTAATCAATTATATAAAACTGATTCTAGTCCCAATTTTGTTGTATAGCTCTGGTCCTGTGAGAAATTACAAAGGCAGCTTCTAATTTTATGCGTCTTCATCCAGGCAGCGTTCCACTGGTGCATGATATCAAATCACATTACAAAAATGTTTTATGGATATTGCCTCTGGTCCGCTGAGAATTGGTTCTAAATTTAGTCGGGGCATCCCAGGTCATCTGATACCACTGCTTTCGCAAACAACCGGTCTCAGGCGCAAAGGGGGTGTTTGACTACAAGGGCATTAACTGCCACAGATTAATTTAAGACGTTCCATTTGAAGCGATACCACAGCCAGATGAATTCATCACGGCGTAGATGCTGGAACCAAAGTCGGAGCAAACGTTGACCAGCAAAGACCGAGAAATGATAAAGTAACTGAACTGGTCGGACTTCAGTTATCTAATGGCTGTCACTTTCTTCATTCTCTCCTGGGGAACAATATATCAGGTCCTACCTGAGCTCTTCTGCTGGTTGCTACAGCAACCAGCTCATCACGGCCTCCCCCCATCCTTTCTGCTTTTAAACTGTAAGTGCTTTTTGCTTTGCAATGAGGAGCCATTGCAAGGTGAAGCATGCAGCGTTAAATTGTGTGGTGATCTTTTCATCATCAACACACAATTTCTTTAACATGTCTGCCAAGAGAACCACTCTTCAAGGGTAAAATAACTTTTAAAACTTTTTAAAAAAAAAGGGCTGAGAACGATTGAAGAATGCTAACTGCGGGAATTGGTACAAAATGACAACATGATTTTTTTTTTTGGAAATGAAAATTTTAAAACACGGTAGACGCTAAGTTATAAAGTGAGTGGCTGTACAGCATTATGATGGTTTAATCAGCAGATGGAACCACATATTATTTTATCTCGTAGTCTTTCTGGGCAGAGCCTAAACAATGTTTTACTCATGGGTATACAAAATAATATCTTCTCCTGCTGTTCAATTCATTTACATGTGTCGCTTATTTTAATTGCTCTTCCAGACGATGAAAAAATGCCACATCCAGATATGTCAGTACTGCATCGATGGAAATGCCTCTAACGTCATAAACCCCTTTAAATAATGCAGTGAAAAGACAGGGGGAAATAGAGGCAATTAACGGCATGGCACTATTGTACTCTATGATTTTATTCATTTATTTTATTCCATTGCTGTAATGCATCATTTACATTAATGATGGGTGTTGGATAGCAGCTTGCACACAGGGCATTCCAGTCCATGCACCAGTTCAGTCCATGAATCAGTCAAGCCTGTGAATCATGTACAGAGATCAGTCCCTAGCGCAAATCCACAACGCAGCACAAGACAAACGTAGGGACGTGCGGCCGGCTTATTTGGGTAGCCGTCCCGTGATCTCCTCCGTAAAAGGCCAGGGAACTTTTTTTTGAATGACTGACCCTCAGGTGCCTCTTTTGTTTGAGAGCCGAGGTCTCTGGACAGCGCGAGTTAGTACCAGGCATATGGGAGGCACAGTCACCATCAAGCTGCTCCATGGCTGAGCGGGGCCTGTTTGCCAATGCATAAAGCGGGAGAAGCAGTCGTAAAGATGGAGATCCCTGTTGCCACTATATTATGTTTGCAATCTGTACTGGCACATTACGCAGATGTAAATTGGAGCTTTGATATCATCATAAAAAAAATTACAGCCGCACCCCCCCCTCACTAAAAGTGGATTTAGAAGAGATTGCCGTCGGGGAGAAGTGAACTGCGCCATTACATCTACTGATGTGTCAGAGCACACATTACGAAATGATATAAAAAGACAGGCCTTCCCGGAGAAAACTCCAGAATGAATGCATGGATGTTGGATAGGAAGGAGAAATGGCTGCTGGCAAAACTGGGGGAACAGAGACTTTCCTTGGAAATTCTAATATAATACTGCACACATAGGAATGACAATGACAACAACCGAAAAACGTTTAAGTGGTTTTCAACTTTTATACGATAATTTCCTTTTAAACGTCCACAAATTTATGGCCGATTTCAAACGCACCCAGCATTATTCTTCGAGAACATAAAATCCAGGGAAGTAGTAATTATGCGGTGAAGAGCACGGATAAATCGGCCTGCTAGAGCCCCTGAGTTAGGCCAGGAATCAATCAACATTTGTGTCTAATTTTGTAAGATGATTAAATGCAAATATTTGGCTTTTCTTCAGAAAATAAACTACATTTGCTTCTGACTTCAGGAATGACTAAGCTTGGGCGATATTCAAATTCCCCTGCAGACAATATTGCTTTAAGAAAAACAACGATATTTGATATTATCGTCAAAAAAAAAAATATTCAAAAACCATAGAATCATATGTTGCAATACCCATAAGTGGCCTCAATGTGGCACCCGTAAGTGCTATTTTACATAGGCGACAGCCATCAGCTGAGATCAATAAAACAGATCAATCTATCGTCTTTTTATTTGGCTATTCAAAAACACAGTACCTATGAACACCATTAATGTAACATGCTATTTCAAAAATAAAACTAAATAACATTAATATTTACAAGCAGCAATCTAAAAAGGAAAAACAAAAAAAAAAAGTCTGGTTTTTGGCCGGTTGCACCAGCTATAGCCTACGTAAGATCTTACATAGGCTAGTTAAGGTTAAGTGTTTGAGCAATATGTAAACCTTAATTGAGTACCGGTAATCAAAATGGGTTGCACCAAACTGGTTGTTACGTTGAACTTAGTAGCTACTATATTTACATAGCTACTATAGGTGTACATATTTACACCTACCCCTAAGGAGGTATAAATTGTGGCATAACGGTTGTGACCACCGGCAAACAAAACAAAAACATCGCCTTGTTTAGAGCTGCCATTCTGTTGTCTCGAGGAAATATCAAAATAAATTGTAACGTAACAGCTGTTTTCTTCAGAAAGCAGTTTCTTCAGAAAACACTTTAAAAATAGTTGACGTGTGCAAAAGGTTCCATTTCAAAACGAGAAACTACCGGGAAAAAATCCTCAAAAGCAAATTCTAAAAACCTTTAATCAATTCGTAAAATAAGTGTTGTCTACAAGTGTTTTTATTGTTAGAAGCTAAGGTTAGAGTTTGCGTTCACGTCTTTGGTGGGTTACTGTTAGCTAGCTAGTGTTGTTCTCTTTGTCCAGCCCGACAGTCGGATTGATTGGACATGTAGCCTAGACGGTTGATCTGTGACTTTGACGCTCCAGTTCAGGGGCACGCTATTTTACAAGTAGCCTATCACAAGGAGTTACTACTGCCTCTTAAAGAAAAAAAAACAACATTTCGTATTGTTGTAACATTTCATTTCAAATTTTTATTAAACAATATCTTATTGAATTAAATGTCTGTAGTGGCCTTTTAGAATGCACCATCTTGTTCATTAGTGCTACCAAAAACTGACTGCTGGTAGCCCGACATGGCAAACTAATTTCAAAATAAGAGTTGGGCCCCTGAGCAAATATTCACGGATATCGCTCTGTTATCAGGCACGTAAGGACGATATATATCATGGTCATCCAATATCGTGTTGCACGATAATATCGTCATATCGCCCAAGCCTAGTAATGACCAGAAATAACTTCGAAACTTTGTTTGGGAGAAAAAAGCAAAGAACAAGATATGTATAAAATACTATACTGAATATAAGAGAGAGAGAGAGAGAGTATTGTATTAACATTTAACATGACTGGAAACTGGAATCAGGCAAGTGCTTTTGTAGAAACCTACCCAATGCAATGTTATTCAGATACATGGATAATTTTGGAGGGAAACCAGCACCAATTAAGGCTTCATTGGCTTCTGGAGACAGTAGGTTTCTAAGATGCCATCCTAATGGTGTGCAGCTGACCCTGTGTGTGGGGTCCACCCACTCTTGAATGTCTGTATAACTGGAGGGTGGAGCTCAGGGTATGTGCTGTAGATTCACTTTTCGGGATAAAAATCGTGTGTGTGTGTGGCAATGCAGTGGCGAGTAAGACATTTCCTTGCACATGGTTGGTCTCAGACATTGCATCTCCATTTTTTTCAATTTTGGTTTTTCAACACACATTGAACATTACATTCCAGCTCTGTGTACTGTCAATATAACTGTACAAATGCACAAATGATATAGAAATAGAACTAGCTTGGCAAGGTAGAAACTAAAGCTGTCATTTTGTTTTTGTTCCAAGTCTGTTTTGTATGGGATGCCAACAAATAAAGTCTTTCTCTAATTATTATCCAGAAGAGCAGTCGTAATTTTAGGACTGCACTCTGCAGAAGGCATGATTTTGCTTATTACCAACACAATTAGTAATGAAGATGCTTCAGTTGTTTTGAAGCCTTTCAAATAAATGAGCGTGTTCATTCATTGTCAATAACAGTGAAATACAATCTGGCAGGCGCAGCTCTTGCCTTGGCGTAATTGTGGCCACATTTTCATACAGCTTGCTTTTGTCTTATGAAATATGAGTCTACTATTCCTTGGACTGTGATGTGTGTGTGTGTGTGAGATTGTTTCAAAATCAGACAACAGCATTTTGAGAAATGTGTATGCGTGTGAGAGAGTGACTGAACTCTTTTCAATCTTATGGAAGTGAAAGTTTCTGATGTTTTCTATGCGTGTTCTGATGAGTAAGAAGGTAACTTGATACTGGAGAGGACATGTTAAAATATAAGTATCTGTATTGTCATCTATTTCTTTATTTTTGAATATCTTTTATGAATATTATTTTATGAATACTGAGCTTAATCTGAGCACGCACTAGGATGTGGTAATGCTGCTGGACGTGGACATGGTTGATGGTGCAAGTGAAAGCACAGTGCGGTGCAAAATAAAATGTGAATTTATTGTCACATATAATCCAAGGCAAGACGTGAAGACAAAAGATGGTGCTGAAATAACAGGGCCAATAAAAATGAAGCGAAAAGAACCGTGAAACAAAATGGACGCTGTTAATATTACAATACTACCACTCCATAACTCTGTAGTGACCTTCAGCTTCACGGCAAGCTGCTACTCTCCGCATAAGACAACAACCGAGTAGAAGAAACATCCAAAATAATATACCCGTGGGGCCGCTCCCTTAACTGGACAAACCCATTAACCCAGTGGAATAACGTTTGCTCGTGTAGGCTAGAATACAATTTTGTGTTCAGTGTTTAAGCACACGGGAATACCTTGCACAACAAAATAAAAAATAAATCCATAAGCAAATATAATTATTCATATCAGGCGCAGCAGGAAAACAAAATGCCTTTATACATGGTGAAAGTACTTTGCTGCTTATAGTACTATGGTGTAAGAAACTTGGACTCCACGTTTTAATTAGAGGTGCAAACAAGCGCTTCTGCTAGCACTTAACTGAATGTGGAACCCAGAAGCAATACATTTGCCACGCTGTGAGTAATATATCACATTTCCCTGAAAACAAATGAACAAAAACAGACAAATTGGCATAACTAGACACAAATGTAAACAGCGGGCACCACATTGTTAGCATTAGAACATATTAAATACAACGGCTTTCCTGGTGTGATTTGTGGTTTTTGAAGCGCAAAAAAGAAACTAGAAGTAAAACAAACCCCGAAAACACTATATACCGTGGCGCTGACACGGAATGGCGGGGTGTTGCTCTGGGTTATAGGAGCCTGTGGAAAGCAGTTATTTTTCACAGAGCACAAACCAATGCGCTAATTCCATTCATTACATTGGTTACGTTCTACTTCCTCGCCAGACACTCTGTTCTAGGCCAGGGTGACCCCTGCATTGTTTATGCATTCTTCTATTTACAGTAGGATATTTGTTGCAGCAATTCAGGTTAAACACCTTGCCCTAGTATAGCACAGCAGTGCCTTATCTGTGAACCAAGCCTGCAGCCTTACGCAGCCAAGCTGCTTAACCAATTCAGCACAGTGGCACCTCTTGAGTTTAGTTGTAGTGTCCAGGTATTGGCAAATTCACATTTCTAAGATGGGATATTTAGTTCACATTTCTTGCCACTCTGTCATTATGTGTTGAGCGTTCTGAACAGACATGTTTAAAATTCACTCAAGGTCTACAATCAAATTTCCTTATTATTCAAATGTGTATTATGTGTATTTTTTATTCCAATCATCTAGGGCTCAAAGGCATTATGAAATATAATGTACATGTTCCCTCATGCAGACATGACTTAACTAACTTTTATCAAATAGCAAGCCCTTAATAGAATATGGAGAAAATATGATTATATTAGACCAATTATTAATGTATATTTTCAATGATCTTTTGCGACTAGGCAATTAATTGGGACTTGCAGAATGGGAAAAGGCAATCTTTGACATTTTTAAGTCATTTGCATTAGTGTTTACTAGAGGCATGCCTGAGTACCTTATTTGTAACCAGATTAATAATGAACCCTAAACAGATAATGATTCTATCTGAACATCAAGACATATTTGTTGTTATTATTATTATTATTATTATATATTTTTTTTAAAGCGATATGTGGGCTACTATCATGACTTGAGATAGGCTAGGCCTATTTTAAGGCTTATTTGAATTAAATTGAGTTCTGATAGAATTTGTTTCTTACAACATTCTGTTAAAGGCAAAAAAAGCGCGCTCTGTCTTTCCGTGATGGACCGAGGCAATTAAATGCACCAGACTATCGATAGATTTTACCCGTATCTGTTAATAGGTGACAGCTGCCCACTATTATTTTTTACTTCAAGCACTTGTTACTGTTAATACAATTGTGCATGTTATTTCAATGATTTCCCACTGTTGTGCATGAGATCTATTGGTTATTTTAATAAATAATAGTTTTTTTTAGAATCTCTGTGAATTCTGCCTCTTTTTCATGGTTTTCAAGAATTTTTTGAGGTTTTCTTAATATTTTCTGTGACAAACACCCAGTCTTATTCATAACTACTGCAGTTTCGTGGCACAGTGACACGCTGCGTGAACCCGCAATAAAAAAAAAAAAAGAATTTCATTTCTTCACTCGCCTCCCTCTCATGTCATTTTCTTTTCAAAAGTAGAATTCACTCATTTCAAAGCTGTTCAGTAAAACTTTCTTGGAAAATAAGACTCATTGTCAACACACCCCCTGGCTACTCACAGTTCCTGCATAATGCCTTCATAAAGATAAGTTAGGAATATTTCTATCGTGATTTAAAGTTACTCAGTTTGTACGGTTGATGTGCCACGTTTTGACGCAATGACGTTACATGTCCCACGACAACCTATTAACAACCTATTGCTTGCTAGCTAGGTAGCTATAAGTTCTTAATGAGAAGCGGGCTGCATCCCAATCAAGCTTTTGCTCCACCCTCGTAAACTTCCTTTGCAAATGTCACTCGGGGAAATCCCTTTTGAGACCATGGATGTTCCCTCTGTCGCCATTAAAGTCCAATCCATTAGAAAGCCGAGTGAAGTTCATGACATAGCCTCTACTCCACCCTCAACTTTTCTCAAGGGAATGAGTCTGCACCAGAGCAGACTCAGGCTGAATCCCATTCTCTGGACTCATGGACTTGTGGACTAAAAAAGCATTAAGTCCATGAGTGCTTAGGGCTGTCCCATTGCGAAAACAATGTTTTTTTAGGCAAGTGCTCTCATACGGACTTTTCGCACCCTCTACCCGCACTTTATTTTGTACCCGATCCTTTGCAGACTTACCTGACCTCGGAACTACGCCATTAAAGTCTGCAAGTATCAGGAGGATGTATCACAGTGCAAAAATATATTATTACATTATTCTATTTCAAGATTATCTAAGATTGTGGAAAGAATCTGAAACACAGTTATGCCAAAAACAGATGAATCAGCTAAGATTAAAGGCAAGAAGTACAGGTCTTCATTTCCTCTGTGTGCAATATTCCTGCTCAGAGAATGACATACTAGCAATGTATTGCGAGGGATATGCATCATTATGGGGCTTACTTTGCCATTTTAAGGCTTTGTCTGTCTTCTATTTTGTTGACAAAGAAGACAAATTCCAAATGAATGAAATGCAGCCTATCTATATATAATCCAATCCATAATTAACTGGATTAAAATGTATCTGCAAAATAACATAAATATAAACTATAGGGAAAGTGTGGAATTGCAAGTAGTGTTAGACATTAAAACTGAAGATTTACAGAGCTTCTTTTGTGCGCAGGTCAAACAGCTTCACATTACTTGACCTGCTTTTTAACTGTCTTAAAGTTCCCTTGCAAATGTGAAGCCTGCTCTTAAATTTTCCATTAGCACTTAATGGACCCATTTACCAAGTCCTCCTCCCCAGCATTAGCTCATTAATTGTAATACTAGACACACACACACGAGAGTTATGTGCAATTTGGCAGGGCATCTCTTGGCTTTTGGGGTGGTTACTCCACGTGGGGCTGGTAGGTAGTTTCCAATAGCCCATTTCCCAATTATGCTGTTATGTTGAGTCTATTAAAGCCCTGTGTATGTGCTGTGTAGTGTAGCGTACCTGCTTTCCCGTCTGTGCCTTTGAGGTTTTCGGTATGGATATAGAGGTGAGTTAAGAGTTGGAACACATTTTCTTTTTTCTTTAAAAAATAAAAATAAAATTTAGTTTCAGATTTTTTCCCATTTTTCTCCCAATTTGGTAGCCAATTGAGCCCCTATTCTAATTAAATTCCCCCGTGTAGCAACCGCTAGAGAATCACTGCTGCACAACCCCGTCAGCCGGTAGTAGACAGAGGTCTTATTCAGGGCGCGACTCCTCCAAGCCTGACCGTGATTCCAACACGCCCAGGGCCGCTATATGCGCAGCGATTCTCTCCGAGCCCCTCCCCCCCACCCACCCCACCCGGGAGCAGCTGCCAATTGCCGCACCCACAGGGCACCGGCCATGCTCGGATCTGGCAGGACCGGGGCGCGAATCCCGATCCTCGGAGTACAACTGCACCGACTGAAGGAACACATTTTCTAGCGCTTAGTTTGTGGAGCAACATCGTAACTGGTGTGTGTTTGTAGCTCGGAGCCACAGCCGTGTCCAGTGTTGACCCGGTTCTCCCAGTGCTGCCGCAGCATAGGTACAAGCTGTATCATTGGTTAGAATCATATTTTCTAGGCTCTTGTTAAGGCGTATTCCCGCTGCGTTGCAGGTAATTGCAGGTCACGCGCGCAGCGATTGTGCCTGGCTGAGGTGACTGACTGACTCCTGGATCACAGCTGCTGCTGTTATGCCCCTGTTCATTAGCTCTGTTTGGCTCCTGCTTTTAACTTTCTGATGCCTCTGTTTTCCTCTCCCTGTTTGCCTTTATCTTATCGGAATAACTGTGCGGGATCTATATGTCTTACAGGTTGTCTATTTTATATTTTCTATGGTGGATTAACTCTTTGTGTTGATAGTTTTCTTTTTGTATTTGATTTGATTTCACTTCTCAGGTTTGTATTAGTAAAGTTAGGAAGTTGGGCCCATGAATTGCCATATGGAAGTTGGCAATTTTATTTACAGGTGCATACAAAGTCAAAATGGCCCTTTTTGAAGTTTTATTAGCGGATGTTCAGTCGAGGAAAAAATTGTTTAGTATTGTCCGTTCCGGTGTGATAGGAACTGATAGTAGAAAGGCAATAAATAAACATGTGCCGTCAACGCGGGATCTCCCGTCACACAAACGGGTTGAAGTTCAAGCCTTTCGGCATCTGATGAGTGCATTGCCTCCATCTGCCAAGCACTATGAGCGGAGCGAACATTTTTACGGGCGCGTAGCAAGTTCTGTCAGGAAACTCTTATCATAGCCGACCATGGTCGGCTAGCAACCACGCGACTCATACTCAACCAATCACATGCACACACCTCAAATGGAGCGCCCTTTTTAAGCCAAGAATCAGTTCTCTGCGCAGCTTGAACGCTGATGCACTGCTCTTTGTTTGCTTACGGCTTCTGTTAAAATAAATTTGCTGTCACCCGCCACCACCCCAGCTTCCACCTGTTGTTTGGATCTGCTTTGGTACGGGGGGTTTCTGGTCACCTCCTGTTTAGCGAGCGGGTCCATTCAGCGCCAAACCAAAATATCATTGCAGCACATTCATTAATTAAACATGTTATTTGAATACGTGAGTTGTCCTGACCAAAATGTCATTTTGTTACAAAAACTTTGAATCGCAAAATACGAGCGAAATTGCTACGAACAATTTACACACAAATTTGTTCTGTGCACGTTTCATGAATGAGGCCCATTGTTTAGATTTTTTTATTGCATCAGAAACGGGGCTGGGATGTCCTTGCTAATACAAACTTCCCGATTACTCTTTTTTTTCTATAGTCTGAGGCTTACTGGTAGGGGAGGAGGCCTTGTGCTGTCTTTCACAAGAAAAACTTCAAGTGTAGCCCTGTGTCATTGCGCAATTTCACCTCTTTTAGCCGCTAACTTTTATGATACATATCCACTGTCCCATTTTGCTCTGGTGTATCGCTCTCCAAAAGCAAATTGTGATTATGGGCCACATATTTTGTTTTCCTCTGGCCCGATATACCTGGGTCCTCAGCCCGAGTCTGGCCAACATACAGCATAACTATCAGATAAAAGATACACGGGCCTGATCTGGCCCTCAGTGTTTCAGCCAAAAGTAAACAGCTGTTGCATACTGTAAAGTGGTCATTCTAAAGGTCTGGCCTGGCTCCGGCCCATACTCTCTATATTGAATGCAAAATAAAAATCTACCCCTGGCCCACATACTAAAGGGTGGCCAAGTTGCCACTTATAGGTAATTTACTGTATGAAACAACATTAAAATCTATTATAATACGATAATATTAAACTACATAGGAACTTTACTGTATGAAATTACATTAAAATGAATTACAATTCAGTACTATTAAAGGTTTCAAGTTCAGTAAACACATTTAAATGAGTGAAAACAAAGCTGTATGCTGCTGTAGAATTACAGTAATTGTGCAAATTTTTTAACCCATTGGTGAAGTCCCTGTGTGGTCCCATGACCACTTCATGACGTCCTTCATTGGACATCATGTCACCTGAAATAAATGTAAATGCCCATCATGCCCTGTTTAAGAGAAGTGCAAGACTTAACGAACAAGAGAAGAGGCTGAAAGCAGTGGCTTGCTGGCATACTCTAACACTGGGGTCTTAGATTATAAGTAAAGTATTAAATTAATGTATAATAATATGTATAATATAACCGAAATAATATATGAACTTTATTTTAAAAGAGAGGTCTCCGGGGCAATGCGGTGGTGCAGCGGACAAAGGCGCAGACCCCCTGTCTGTGCGGTTGCACCCCGAGGATCAGGGGCTCGATTCCCGATCCTGCCAGATCCGAGCAAGGCCGGTGGCCCAAGGGAGTGGCAATCGGTGGGGTGGGGTGGGGTGGGGTGGGGTGGGGTGGGGGGACTCGAAGGGAAAGCACCCTCCTCCTGCCACCGGACAAAGGGGCCATACCAGCGACTCCCTAGCGGTTGCTACATGGGGGGAATTGAATTGCATAGGGTTCAGGCTACCAAATTGGGAGAAAAAGGAAAAATCAGGAAAAAATAAAAAAGAGGTACTCCTAGGTCCTCAAGCTATTCTATCAGCCTTCGCAGAGCAAGCCAACATAAGATTGCCAGTTGTGAATCGATAAGGATTAAAGGATAGGTCAACTTTTTTTCAACCCAGGCCCTATTGAAATGCTGTTTCCCATCATGTATAATCGTGCTTTAGTATTGAGAAACTTAACCCTCAGATGCAACTTCTCAGTGAGTTTAAACGTACTCCAATGGGGCAAGTAGTTAGGCCTTCAAAAGCCGTCATAAAAATCCTTTAAAAAAATCTCCTTTACTTATCAAACTGTGTGGTAAGTAAACGTGGTAGAATTTTGTCGCCCAACACCAAGATTCTTAGATTTTTTAAGGATATCTCAAATTGCATCTTGATCTCAATCATTGATTATTATTATAACACTTGGCCGTCTGCCATCAAGTGTCCACGTAAACGTAGGCGTTGGCTCTCTTTATAATCTTGGAAGACTCGCAAAGTGCCTTTTTACAAGCATTTTTAGCCTGCTTACAGATTGCATTTGAGTTCAACATTTCAGTGAATTGAAGTTTATATCTCAAATATTTTGTGATTATGTTTAAAAAACTAATTTTAATACAGTATATAAGCCGTATTTTGGTCCGCGAGACATTCACTTTCCCTATAGTGATGGCGGGTCACACTTATGTCTCCAAGTAACTAGTCGTCTGACTGAGCTGCCTTGTTTTGCAATACATCATTTCACATTGCATAAGCACTAAGGTGTTTTTTTCTGAAATTCTTGTTGGGCCAGTTTTGGGATAGATTTGAACTGAATCTGTTGATTTGATTTGAACCTGGAAAGTCAGAATTAAATCTGGCAACCCTGCTGCCTCCTCGCAGTGGGTCTCAGCCATATTCCCTAAACCCTGCTGCCTCCTCGCAGTGGGTCTCAGCCATATTCCCTAAACCCTGCTGCCTCCTCGCAGTGGGTCTCAGCCATATTCCCTAGTTGTACTTTTTAAATGGTCTTTTAACCCCTTAGGGCCAGATTCAGAGATGGCCAACTTAAGTCATGCGCTTAAGTGCCTCTCCTGCGCGGATTTAACGCTAGATGAAATATGCCGCATTATAACCTGAGCTACGCGGGTGTGTTTCTTGAAATGTGGGTGGCACAGGGAATGATATTGTGATGACCTGTTTCTTGTATCTTCCTCCTGGGTTGCCAGCTTTCTACAAAAAAAATGTGGGGGTGTACATTTTCAACGTGTCAGTGACATTGCCTTTAATAACCGCATTTGCCTTTGTAAAATCCTAGGTTTGTGCATCGTAGTTGCTCTTGCATAATGGGGAAGGCAGTGAACGTATTAATCCGTCGCATTGATAAAATGATCATAGCTCCTATTGACGACTTGGATATACCCATCACACAATCAAAATAAATAATCGCTGGACAGTGGTTGCACACAGTACTATTAAGTAAACAAATACATCATTGGATTTACTGAGAAAAAAAGATTTAAAAATCTAATCTTTTTTTAAAGATTTATCTAATAAAGTCATGTAGCCTACGGTGGTTGAACACAATAGCCTATATGCAACGTCTTCAATAATTTTGTAGAAGCTGTGCTGACACAAATCGTCTCTCTGTCAAAGCGAATATGATTCAGACATTGTTTATCAATTAATCCATCTAATATGTGTCTGGTATGATATACCAGATGGTCAATCATAGCCTACTTTTACATATTTTTCTTTTTATGACAACTCTTTGATAATTGCAAGTTAGCTATGCAAGGGAAAATATGACCAATATTATCTCCAAAGAACATGCACTCATTCTAATATCCATTTATGCAAAAGATGCTGTATTTTTCATAATAATCAATTGGCGGCGCTAGACATAAACTACCTTTTATCCAAACAAAGTTGCGTGGAAAAAAATGATTAAGTGAAAATTCTGAATAAGCGTATCTTGCAGACACGCCTCATTTTCATCAAATCTCCACCCCGTGCGCGTAATGCCGTGTATCTACTGGAGAGACGCTTAAAACAGCGGATAAGTCAAATGTCTGAATCACAAATAGCTTAAGCTACGTGGAATTTCAGGAGTAAGTCCCATTTGCGCGTGCTTATCTCAACTCTGAATCTGGCCCATGGTCTTTTAACCCGGAAGTGGTTTAGTTTATTAGCATTCATTTGGATTTTTTATGGTGAAATTTTCTCTCTGGTCACAAAATATACAGATTAAAAGTGTTAATACTTCTATCTCTATAAACCATTTTATAGTCCCAATAATGGTTCCCTAATTTTGTAACAATAAAACAGGCTCAAACAGTTGCAAAAATAAAATCTTTTTGGCAAGAAAATTTTTTTTGTGGCAAGAAAAAAACTTCCACTTAATTTACAATTCTATTACTTTGTTTCAGAAATACTTGGAGTAATTCTGACTCTTGTGAAACAAACCCCTAAGGGTTTCTTTACAGAAGAGGCCAGGATTATGGCTGTTGTCAAAGGGTTTCAAGTAATTTTGGGCTTGTGTTCAAAAACGGTGGTGCTTGAGAAGGGGTTAATGGCAAAATAGTGGAATAAATTAACTTCATTAAAGGGAATACGGCAAATGTACTATTAAAGCACAACTAAACTTTGAGGGAATTTGTCGCTCTCCATTCACTTATATGGGGCTGTTAAAACGGTCTCAAAATGCCACTTCTAGCACGTATACAACCGCGAAAGTAATGTCCCCCCCCCCCCCCCCCCCCCCCCCCAGCCACATTGTCTTGCCACATATGCTCTCACACACACACACACACACACACACACGCGCACACACACACACACACGCACACACACACACACACACACACATATGAAAAATAGTGAATAATGGTATCCCTGAGAAACACGTCTTTATGGCTGGTTAGTCAGTTACAAGCAGATAAAAAAAAGATTACAACGTTCTTCAACTGTGCAGAAGTAATTTAGTTTCTCAAATACTCATTTTCTTTTTTACATGGCATCCATTTTTAATGATTCTTTTTATTTTTATTTTTTACAATTATATTAAATCCAACAAAGGGATTTAAAGGGGAATTCCAGAGGAAAAACAACATTAACCTTGTTTAACAGATCAACGCGCAACTGATTAAGTCTTTCTTGGTGGCTGGCCAAGACAATCTGAACAGAATTATTGGCAGCTAAAGGTGCAAATGTATACATCTACCTTTCCTCATTTTTTGAAAAACTACAGTTGGCGGGTAAGTTGAATTTGGGGGTACCTCCCTTGCTAGGTGAAGCAGGGTTGATCAAACTCACAGAGAGAGCGGCTGTGAGTTTAGAGCCCAATCTACTGCGTCCAGTGTAGCCTACTGTGTACTAGCATACTGTATACTGGTGACGTTCTTTCATTAGAACTGTAGTGGCTAGCTTGCCAGCGAGTGATATTAGCCTCTCGAAGAGCGGCTTCCAGGATTAGTAGTAACGTCCAGCCCCTCCTACTCCGTAGGAGTGGCAACCTGTGACTGCCGTTGTCTGACACCCGCCCATAAACTGTGAGCCCCTGGCCATTGTAGTCCACAGTAAAGCAGGTACCTGGTGCATGTACAGTAACGTTCCCTGATTTTAAATGTTTAATTCTTCATACTAAAACGGAGGAGTACGCCTGTTTTTAATTCTTCATACTAAAACGGAGGAGTACACCTGTTTTTAATCTTTTTTAACCAGTGTATATTGCTACAACCTGTCTTATCACCTATGTATGTGTCTTGTCATTGCAATATTGTGTTTATAACTGTATGTACAGTGATATAAAAAAGAAAGTACACCCTCTTTCAATTATATGGTTTTACATATTAGGGCATAATTAACCCTCATCCAGTCCTCACCAAGTCCTTACAGTATAAATCTAACTTTGTGACAAATAACACGTAACAGATTTTACTTTGTCAAATTTTGTATCAAATTATTCATTACTCCTAAACACAGGAAGAGGTGTATGACAAAAGGATGATGAAAATGTCACTGGGAGATGACTGATACTGACCCAGATGGCACAAATGTAACTGATGAATATCAGCGATGTCATAGCTTAATCTACTGACATAGTCGGCAAGGCAACAGCGACACAAATTAGGATAGAAGACGTTCTGCCATAGAAGTGGTAGGTTTATTAAATGTTCTGTCTACAAAGGGAATTATAATCAAATTCAACACAGGTAAGTCCATCCCTGCTCCTGGCAAATACAGAATGTATAAAAACAGATTCACAGATCTGTACATTCAGCTGATGCTATGTGCACCACTCGATATTTACTGAAGAAACTCAGCAGTGCTCCACTTGGGAATCAATAGAACAGCCATGGTGCTGCAAGTCCAGTTCCCTAACCACTATGTTACCATGCTGTCTGCATTGTGGACATTGTCTAACATGTCTGCATTTGGCCTTTGGTTTTAAAAAGCATTGCTCACAAATAAAATAACGGGACCCATTTTCATTCATAGAAAATAAAAAAAAATAAAAAATAAAGTCGTGTTAAAATACTTTTGTATTTGTTTAGTAAAAATTAATAAAATATGTTTATGTTTAACTGATAGTTCTAAATATGCAGCTTTGATAACAATACATATTCATACATAAATTGATTGATCGATGACCGTAAGGCATACTTGTGTCGAAACACAAGCATAAAGCCAACTGAGGTCCCTTATTATTCCTTAGCAAGGTAGCACATGCGCTCCCAGTGGGGTTCCTGCAGTTGGGAAAATGCAGTTGCTAAGGTATTCCTATCTGTACGCAGAGCATTTCACACCAGACTGCTTTGAGGGCTGCACCTGATTTCACGATGAATTGAAGGAAAGTCACAGGCGGCTGAAGCTTGGACCGGTACCATGTTTCCCCACATCAGATAGCATTAACCTGCCAGACACATGATCGGCCGCCGAAAAAAGAGGGTTAGTCGACAATAGCTCGCTACAATAATATGTATGGAGCTCGCGCTATTTTTTATCAAGAACCCAGGGACACTGAACCTGACAGATGTGGAAATAAACAGGACAGTTAAATGAGTGACGTTTGTAATTTAATAAAGCTATTAGCGCTATTGATTGTGACAGTTACTCATTGCTACTACTTACATAGATAACTACATTTCTGTTTGATGATAAAACAACTCTGAGTCATTGACACTTTTAACTATGGGAATGAACAACAGGACATTCATTCAAATTCAAATCAAATATCGTCAACTAAAAACCATAGGCAACAAAGTTCTCAAATGTTTATGGAATGGAGATAATATACAGATTATCTGTTCCATTATTACAATTTCACTGCTTCAGTCATGGCGACCTGATTCACGTGTGCCAGCAGCCTCTGATTTGGGAGGTGAAATAGACAAGATATGTTCCACCAAAGCTATCTAAAAAAAACTTTCACCTTTTCTATAAATAAATAAATTAACAGTTTGAACAAGGTAGGCACTGCTTATACTGATTGCCCGGTGTAATCATTCAAGGGGTCATCTCAATAAGAGATCATTAATTTATATTATTATGTAATTTAGCACGTGCATAGCAAAGATATTATTCCCACCCACATTATTCCGAGGGATAAATTGCAGCCTTTGAAAGCAGCATGTAATTATCTCCACCAACAAGTTGACAGGTTATATTTTCGCCCTTTCCGTCCATGCCTGTTAGCAGGATATCTCCAAAATTTATGAAACAGATTTGCGTGAAACTTTGTGGAAGGCTTGGTCACGGGTCACTAATTGGTCGCTAATTAACTTTTCACCCCGATTGGTCAAAGTGGGTGTCCAAGTGGGTATGACAGTGGGCTTTTCACAAAAAGGCATGTGACTTCTGAACAGATTCACATAACAACATAGAACTTTGTGGAAATGTTAATCAGGGGGCAAGGACGGAATGATTAACTTTCACACTAATTGACCAAAAGGCGTGTGGCTTCTCACAGAATATATATAACTTATATATTGGGGGGGGGTGTGTGGCATATGGCATATGACAGTGGACATGGACATGGCTTCTCACAAAAAGGCATAAAATATCCGAACGAATTCACATAACACCATGAAACTTCAGAAGGGGCGTGCTGGAGAACTCGACCACTGAACAAATATAGTGCTGCTTGGACTGCAATGCAAAGGGGTGCTGCAATAACCAATTGAAATGCTTAAGAGTGGCTATAATGTAAACAGGCATATCCCATGCCTGATTTGAGATACAGCCATGAAAACGCTTTGTTGGTGAGCATTCAACATCTACACAAGAGATAATTACTAGGAAACTATCCACCACACAATCTATTTCTTTCCAGTCCAGCAAAAATGGGGATCAACACAATGAACTACAGATTTTTTCAGTTGATTTCTGTCAGGAGAACAAGAGGGCATATGTGGAAATATGCTCAATTTAAATTCCACAGATCAGGGAGTTTTTTTTTGTTTTGTTCTTTTTTTACATAGAGAATTAGCAATGTGTGGAATAACTTACCCAATACCCTCATTGCATTCAAGTCCAGGCTTAATGCGATCTACAGGGGAGCAAGGGGGAGTTTAGCTCCTCTTAATAAGACATGAGCTCCCCTGAATACATAATTTGGTCAATTTTGGGAGTTCACCAGAATATTAATTGGCAATTTGTTTTGGCAGTTTTTACTACGCACATCTACGTTTTATTTTCTACATCTTTAAACTATGTTATAATGGCAATACAAACTATATAGAGACATCTATACATAGTGTGTGTGTGTGTGTGTGTGTGTGTGTGTGTGTGTGTGTGTGTGTGTGTGCTATCAGGTTCATGCTTACGGTTATTCGTAAGCATACACACAACCCCTCCCCAAATACAACACAGAAGAAAGTCATTTTCCAGTCCATCTCTAAAGCAATGTGTCATCATCAGCGAAATGTTATTTTTTCTTTTTTCTTTCATTTTCCTCGTTTAGGCCTTGTACCCAAAAATATGTCAAAAAGAAAACAAGTGAGCTTATTTGCAAATATGGATTTACTAAACACCCAAAGTTGAATGATAAAGCCGAGGAGACATCCACCACTGCTAGCTTGGCCGCTAACACCACGCCACCTTCCCTCCACTGCTGACATCTCTACAAATGGCATTTCCTTCGTGTGCTATTATTGGCCATTATATTACTCCTCTGGCCACACTTTCGACCTTTTCTGTGTGCCATGAAGCTATTGCGTTCTATCCCATTTGGCCATTTGCTTGGTTATTTATGTGAAAGGTTGCTGCATAACTATTATTATATTTAAGGTTATTTATCAGATGTGGTGAAAGGAATTATACACGCGTAGGCAATTTGTATTCTTGGAACTTGGTGTGCTGTCAAAAGAAGTTTTTGTCTACTGATGCAGTTAGAAAACCTTAATTAACTGTTATGCATTCTGTTTTTTTTTTTTTTCCCCCCTCAGCATTACATTTTAGAATCTTTCTGAAATTAAACTGTATCTGAAATTATGACTCAATGCTTAGCACTGGACTCAAACTGGCATTTTGAACCTACTTCCAATTGAATAATTACTTTTCCCTGACGTCTTGGGGAGTTTCAAGAGTCTAGTCAAGTTGAGTCAACAAATCATTTTTAACAGTGATTATAAATCATTTAAGGACAAATTATTACCCCCTCTGCTAGCTATGTTTGTGGAATCTTTTGATGTTTGCCATTTACATCCATCACTAGGGAATGCTCTTATAATTTTCACTTTGAAACCTGACACACCACCTAAAAAGTGTGAATCATTCCGCCCCATTTTATTATAGCAAAAGCACTTGCAAGAAGTCATGAGAATCGCCTTGCACCCCCTCGATTAATATTGTTTCATATTGAAGATGTAAAATTATCTTCCTAAACCTGCCCTTACCACTTCAGAAAGTGCAACTTTGGAACATCACAAATTTCCATGTTTTACAGAATAATGGTATTTGGAGCCCACGAAACCTTTGATAGTAAAAGAATGGCATGGTGTGAAGACGTAAATGACGATATAACCGAGGAAGAGTGGGAGATTTGTCACGGTTATAAACTATAAACACACATTTTGAAGTGCTTCAATATAAATGGATAGTGAGAATGTATATTACACCATCGCTAATGCGCCATTTTAATTCCAATACCCCGACCTATGTATTAAATGTGGAACAGAGAAGGGCACCCTATTTCACTATTGCCGTGGGTTTTCTGCCCTCCTTTATTTCTATGGTCATGCCTCCTCGGAGCGGCTAGAAGGGCGCCCTTGCGTTATTTTTCCGTCCTCCGCTCCAGGTCTTTGCTCTGACTTTCTTAATTCGCTGCACCATGCCCTTGTTACCGGTCGGCCATATAAAACCAGTTTTGCCCTTTGTTCTGTGCTCAGTTGTTGTTGTCTTGTGACTTGGCCGGTAAAGGTATAGGACACTGCTTTTTCTTGTTGTTTCAAATAAGAAAACGCTGGAAGAAAACCATTAACAAATTTAGTTAGGTTTAGATCTTAGGATCTCTTTTTCCTTTCGTTTGCTCTTTTCTTTCTGCTTTCTTTCTCCCTCCATTGGAGGGATACCTTTGTTTACCTCTCTTTCCCCTGCTTTCTTTATTGAAAGCGAGAGGTCTTTTATTTTTATTTTCCTACCACTCGTTTCTCAAGTCTATTCGCCCTGTTAGGGTTGTTTTCAGTTATTTTCTGTTTCATTCGCCTCCTTTGTTTTCCTCTCCTATTTTGAGCGCTCGAGGCGAATCCTCCCTTTCCCTCTTCGCGGATTTTTCCGCTTTTGTGGCTGTTCCTACGGGGATAGCTTCTAGACTCCTCTGTTGCGTTTGGGTCCCCGACACCACCCCTGTTATAACTACCTTTTGTGAATGGTACAATCCAAGAGTTTTGGAGGGAAGTGGTGAAACATCTGTCAACTGCTACCAATGCGAATATACCATGGTGCCCTAAACTATGTATTTTAGGTCTTTTTCCAACACACTGTAATTTAGGCAATAGCTATAAGGAAGGAATTGTTTTTACTTAATTCATGCAAGGCATCTGATATCAAGGTTTTCCAATAGTACTAATAAATCAAGTAGAATTCAGTGGTTAAAAGGATTGTCACAATTCGTAGCGCTCGAAAAACCCACCTGTGCAATTAGGAAGCAAGCTGCTGCTTTCCAAAAGATATGGGGTTTACTTATGGAATTTTTAGAAAGTGAACATTTTTTCTGCAGCCTTGAACTAATATCTCCTGGTTTTTGCAAAAAACAAACTGTATTGGTGTCAAAGGAAATATAAAATACCTGTGTCTGTACGTACCTTTGTGTTTTGTTTTTTGTATGTTTCTTACAAGGGTCCAAAATTGCCTCCTTGATGCAATAGTTTTACAGGGAAAGAAAGTGGCCGATTTTGATTGGCCACAATGAAACCAAACCTCTACAACACCCAGGGGTAATTGATTACTCTTAAACCAACCTCTTTTACAATTGTACTGCAGGTGCAATGCAGCCACGAGTCACAAAATTACCAAAATCGAGTTGGGCATGCTTTAATTAGCCAACACCATTAGAGTTTTACCACTGCACCTTCACTGCAAACAACAGCTTTAAGAGAGATAATTATTTTAATGCTACAAAAATCTGAATTAACATACATCCAAGGCTGTGGCTTTCAATGAAGGTCTGTGCCGTACAGACCAGATGGCGTCTCATTAGCGTGCACCAGTGTGTCAGTTGTTACAATCTTTCTCAATTAGGCTCCAGGATTGCACATTATACAGTTGTTTACCAATATTACACTGGCTTCAAAGGAGCTGACCCCAACATGCATACACTCATGCGCGTCAATTATTAAAAATTATTGAAAATGATTGTAGCTGGCAGCCTCACACAGGTGATGCACAATTGGCTTCGTGTCGCCCCGGGGGATACAGGGGAGGGACTCAGTCACCGTGTTTAGCCGTGTTCATTGCTCGAGCGACCCCCTGTCGGCCGTCTGGGTGCCTGTGGCTTGCTCTCTGTGCACGCGTATGATTGAGTCTCCTCCAACCCTTCTCTGCGTGTGTCCGGGGAGATTCACGAGTTGTCTTCAGTCTCTCGAGCCAAGAGCAGGGGGCGTATATGAGCACACTTGTGCATAGTTAGCAAATTGGACATTCCAATGAGGGGGAGGGGTTTGGAGATGCCAAATTAAAAAATAAATAACTAACAATATTGATGCAAAGTGCTCATGCATTAAAATCTAATTTGTTATCCAAGTGTCACTATTCTTTGTATCCATTTACCATAATATTTTATTTATGCTGCATTTAACTTTAGTTAATTGAATTCTGTCTATTAAACACGCCATTTCTGTTTTTGAATTGAATTTATCAGATCAATGAATAATTATATGGGTTAGATAGCATGCACTGAAAAATATCATTGAGCTTTTATTCATTATCTATCTGTGAAATCTTTAGTGTGTATATACTAATTACATTCATTGTTGAACAATATTTGAACTTTCTGTTTCCCCAAATAAATTGACTGTCCTACCATCTCTTCCTGTACCCTTTTACCCCTTTGAAATATGATACCAAATAATAATTAATAAAAAGATTGAACATGAAAGAGATCCAACCCCTGCCAAAATTAGTAGACCGGTAAACTGTTCTGTGTGATGTCAGAGCTGACCAACAGCTCTGAATTTGGAATGAACTTCCTCTTCACACTGGGACATTCAGCACTGATTGATCTGGAGGATATATTATACATATATATGTTTGTTTGTGTGTTGTGGGTCTGCCCCACTGTCTATGTCTTTTTTGTTGTTGCTGGTGGATACAACTGAAGTTCCTTTTCGGGAAAATAAAAGTTCTATTCTATTCTATATGGCACCAGCACAACTGTTTTTGTGCTGCTCTTCTTCAAGCGGTTCATCTCTTCCTATGTTCTTATCAGCACAAATACAAAGGAGTCTGGCCTCACCCATATTTATTATGATTATATTTATTATATTTTCATCATAAAAGCACCTAGACTGTTTGGAGCATATGCAATTCAATGAAACCCTTCAGATGAATCCAGCACTACTTTGTTCTCACTATATCTATATAAGTGAGAGGTTCATTTAAATGTTTTCATGGAGTGACTGACTCCATGGATTCATTATAGCTAATTAGTTAACATAAATTGCACATATTTGTAGTTAAAATGCAGTTTGGGTCACACATTTCAAGCACCCCTGATTCAGTTCAGTGTTCTCTGTAGCATGGGTAGATACACTTTACATCCACAGATTCATGTTAGCAAACTATAGTGTTGGCAAGTCAGTTAGGACATCTACTTTGTGCATGACACAAGTCATTTTTCCAACAATTGTTTAGACAGATTATTTCACTTTTAATTCATTATGTCACAATTCCAGTGGGTCAGAAGTTTCCATACACTAAGTTGACTGTGCCTTTAAATTTTTAATATTTGGTCACATATCCTTTGCATGCCATGACTTCCTGATGTCTGTGACCCAACAACATCAAAAGACTCTTGATATCTTATTTTCTGGTACTCTTACAAGCGATACTATAATGTCTCTATAACGTGCATTTGAATGGATCGCTATGGGAATTGGGAGGTGGGACTAGATTAAGCTGTAAATTATACTGGAACAGTATGGAATACATGATTGGTAAAATGGCTGTAAGTCAACAAGGGTCTGAGGTATCAAACAAGCCTCAAACCATCACTCTGCTGCCAGATATGCAGTAGATATGGATGGATCACTTTAAGGGTTGTTTCTCCTGACAAATTTTCCTATTGAACTCTTTGGAAAAATAAGTCGGGAGAAGAAACCCTTCAAGATAATAATAACAACCCAATTATTTGGGCGAAGCTTGCAGGTTCGAGCAGAGAAAAGAAACCGAACAGAATAGCCTCGAGCTCAGAAACTTTCAGAGCTAAAAATAAAAGGTAAACGGAAAACAAGGCGAAGCCATGGTTACTGTCTAGTAGTAACAAAAACCAAGGCAGGAAAACAAAGAGTAAAGAGAACAAAACCCTAAGACTAAATACTCTAAGTTCTACAGGCCAGTCCCGCGTGTTCTTTAGAAGCACAAAAGAACAAGTGGTCGTCTGAAATTCCAATACCGAGTTACCTGGCTAGAGTGGCACGAATGATACTCAAGCACCGGAAACAGGAAGAGCCGAGCTTAAGTAGGCAAGCCGACACCTGACACAGGTGTGATGGATAATTGCCGGGCGAGAGAGAAAACCCGGCCAGTAATTTACTTCCAGCAGGCTGTTTTTGTTAATGACAGACCTGTATGTGGACCAATACATGGTTTTTGATTTGGAGATGCATGATATCATACAGGTATAAACTGACACCAAAACACCTTATAGATATTTTGGTTATAGGGTCATTCTAGCAGAAAAATTTGCCCTTTTTAATGTTGACCTTTCAGATCTTTTCTGATATTTGACACTCGTACTGTAGCCTTGGAGTAAATTACCATTTTTATACTGAAACGAATCAGCCAGTCTTGTGCAGCCCTAGGCAGAACAAAGGAAATCTGAGTAACTTCAAGAAGAACAGCTAAAAACACAAGAATCCCATGAAGAAGTGTCAGAAGAAAAATTGCCAAGCAATTAGGAGCAAGGTGACGGTACGGACACAGAACTGGTAGACTGCCATGGGGGATTCTCCTGTCAGTAAGAAAGATCAGAAGGCTCCTGAAAGTATGGTGAAAAGAAGTTGAAAGCAACCCACCAAAGAATGAAATCAGATTTGATTAACTTTTATCAATCTTTAAAGGTGAACAATTCCTTTAACCCCAAGGTGCGCAACAAAGCCGATCCATTTCAGGATTTTGTGCCAAACTCTGCTCTTAATTATTTAATTAGCCCAATCAAATCTTGAGCTGACATTTGTACAAGCACGAGCTCCAGCCACAGACTGCAAGTCCTAAATATATAACTGTATTCAAGGAGTCAAATTGTATTTTTTTTTTTAACTGTCAGAAAACTAAAACTAAGCTGATTGGTTGGAACAGAAACCAGGACCAGATCAGGGCACCCTTGCTTGATAAGACAAACCAGAGCGTTGCAGCGAGGGACACTATAGCAGGCAACAACAGTCAACAACTTTCTTCTTCGATCTGTGCTTTCATATATATAAAGTTATATAAAGTATAACTTAACTTAACTATATATACCTGCCCATGAGGGAAAGCATGAGTTCAGCCCTGCCACACAGCAATCCCGTCTTTTGTGTTGTCACTTTGTTTCTTTAAGTTGTTACTTTCTGTTTTGTGGTAGGATGTCTGGTAGGCTTATTATCGCAGCACTGTTTGTCAGTTTTAATTTCATAAAATTTCCCCTTGTTTTGGTAGTTTAGGAGGTGGCACTGGATACGACGGCCCACTGCACCTCATCTTTTCGTAAATTTTGGCCAGACCTCTTATCTTGTCGTTTTACGGTGGGTAATTTTGTATTAACAAAGTTTACATTTGGTCACATTATCCTTGGGTTCCTGTCCTTTTATATGTTTGGCCTCCAAAGAGCCTCTGAGGTCGAATCGGACGGGAATGGAAAATATCTTCTCTTTTATGGACGCCGCTAACATTTTTAGGGTTCTTTGCTCTCCAGAAATCGCAAGACATTTTGTCCTTGGTTGAGACGTGCGGAGCAGCCTGCAGGGCGGCCGACTCTCGAACCGTACGCGAGTCCCGCTGTGCGGGCCGGGGATGCCCCACCATGGCGCTTTCTCAGCTGCGGTCCCTTCTGTTCGGTCCCTTCTGTTACGCTTTCTACATTCGACCTACATAAACAAGGAAGAAATATGAAAGTAGGGTGGACTGTCCCTCTCTCCTTTTTTAAAGATATTTCATCCTTTCTTACTTGTGGTGTCAAAATTATTATTATTATTATTGTTATTATTTAGCATTTTCCTAATTGAGGGATAGTAACATTGTTCATTTCATTTCACATGGGTAGTCGACATTGCTATTCCCATAAAACATAATCAGATGAAGCAGATCTGTAGGGGTGAATATGACAGATTGCTGTGCATTCTCACAGTGGAAAATGGCTGTGAATTATCAATTGTATCTATAACCTGGTACACGGGGTGTGATTTCTCTGACTGTGTAATTGTCACAGCTTCTAATTCTCCCCAGGTGTTAATGGCATTTTAATCTTGGTCAGCTTCAAGTTTAAATATGCATATGAAAAATTACATTAACATATCTATTCGTGAAGTTTCTCCATAACTGCAAGAATATGCGGTACAAATTTAATGAAGAGCAAATAGAAAAAGAAATGATGTTTGAAAAGGGAGGACAAAAAAAAAAAAGTCACTTAAATGTATGTAAGGCCCCCAATAGCCAATTTCCTGCTACACTGAAGTGAAACACGCTCTAGGTAAAAAATAATACACTACATTTTATGTATATTTAAACATAATTTATTATGTTAAAAATTTATTGTAATTAAATCAGATAATTTATGATGATAGGTCATAGAGAACATGTGCAAATCTTTCTTTGTTTTATTCTGTATATGATATAAACTCTAAATACTATCAAAAATCTAAATATTCAACAGTTTCCAAAGAATCCTGAGAAGAAACAGCTCAGACAACTTATCTTTACATTTTGTTTTATTCGTAACTACGGATCATCACTGCATAGCCAACAAATATGTTTTTCGGCCTAAATCGCAGTGTGTAAAACACCGAGTTGTGATATATGCTTAACACATGATAAATCATCATTATTGCGATTATGGAAACAAGACAACCGAATCTCCAGCGGTGAGATAGCGCTTTGCGGGAAGATTAGATTTATGGGGAGGCTGTTAACGGTCGCTCCTGGAACTTCTGCTGCCGTCCGAGCAATGACAAAAGCGCGCGTGTTATTCTTATCTTTGAAGGACAATGTGACGACTCCCCGTCCTTCAAGCCGCTAAGTAATGAAGCCGGGGGGAACGTTCGTTGTAAATCAAGGTAATATCCCATTTGTTTTTGTGTGCTCTTATGCTGGTTTCAGCATATCGTAATGTTTGTAATGCTGGCCGCATCTCCTTAAAAATTGTTGGCATGGGCGTTACATTTTTTTCCCCCTGATCATGGTTTGATGTACGGCTTTCTGCAAGCACAGCCGAGTTCACAAAGAGGAAATGCACAGTACATGATGAGTATGATTACCCCGGGCTTAGGGTATCTCAGTGGACCTGGTCAGGATAAACAAATTGCTTTGATTAGGCATTACAATGCTGTTAGCGCCGACGCTGGCGTCCGTAGGCCCGAGAAAAAGCTTCAAACAAATGTTCTCTAGCAAACGAGAGCGTTACCAGGACCTGTTTTCATAATGCGCCGCAGTTCGCCTGCTGATCTAAGATCAGTTCGGACTTTTACAGGTAACTTTTAATCATGGATAAAGTCGGGACGCGGGAGAGAACTGATCGTAGATCAGCACTCCTCTGAGATGCTTTCTGAACGCGGCACTGGGCCAGCTGCAGACTGAATGATACACCGCCGTCTTTTCCCTGGTTGTACACCAGGGCACTGTAAAACAGAAGTGAAGCTTCTGCCGGCCAACTGCAAAAAAATAAAAATGGTGCATAGTAATATATGTGCAATGCCAGTACTTGCAAATTATTCTGAGGTTTTTGTTGGCAGAAGAGTGCTAGCAGTTCTGTTCATTTGCTGCAGCCAGGCATCCTGCTACTGATTTATGTTGTTCTGGTCAGGCAAGGGACATACATACATTTCCAGTCCTGAGGAAATTGCCAGGCTGTCCGTGGGGTGGAGGATCACATGAAGCACCAACCGTACAGCATGCATTCTGTATCAGGTAGCATGCACAATCGCTAGAAGACAGACAAGTGCCAAGGCACATCGTGGGCCTCGCCCTGTGTGTGCAGCTTCAATATGAAAATGCATGACAGGTTAGATGTTTCCCAGTACCATGACCTGTGCATTTCAAGTACCTTCACGAATGCGGACTCTGAGGTAGATTGCAAGGATGTTCCAAAATAACTCAACTTCCTGCTGGATGAGAGCATTCAACAATTTAATAGACCAACACTAATGAAAAGTATTATTATTAAAGCCATTATGATAATTTTAAATTATATCATATATAATATAATACAGCTGAACATTTCTAGGAATTTATACTGAAATTTTGGATTTCCATAACCTGTAAGGGCTCTATTTTCCGGTTAGCGCATGGTGTGGGCATGGCGCAGGGCGTGGCTACTGAATTTAGCTATTTTTGTACCAGAGGGGAGGAGCGGAAGACGATAACGTTATATCTACTTTGCATTAATATCGCAAAAAAAATGTATACTATCAATGTAATAATGCATTTGTCTCATGTGGGAATGTCTAAAATCACAAACTAAGTAGGCCTAGACCTAATCATTCGTGTTTTAGTCCTATTGTTTTTTATAGGATATGTAGTGCAGTGATTGCATCAGATAGTGTCAATAAGTTGTCACTAAACTATTATATATAGGCTATATAGAAAAAAGATTGCCTTTGTGTGGTAGCCTAGGATATTATAATAAAACAAAGTCCACCATATACTGAAATAGCTTGTGCAGAAACGATATGGCGCATTTGTATTTTTAAATGACCAGGTAAACAACCGTCAATAAATTATCCCACTTTGCGACATTATGCATTGATATTATGATAAAACATTTCCACTGATCAAGCAATCAATCGTGCATTTGGTCAACGTAAGTGTGAATAAAAGAAAATCCATCTGTCCGTGCTTGCCAAAGGTGTATGTCTTTATTCATAAGCACCATTGATCGCTACAACAATACAACACAAACGATTTAATTAAAATGTCTTTTCAAAACACTGTCAAAGTCATGTAGAATAATGGCAATAACTCATTATTTAATGGCCATCCCATAAAATAACAGGATATATACAGTCATTAAGTGGTTTTTAACTGGCAACATTGCTGCCAGTCTTTTCACCGTTTTCTTACAATATATTTCTTACAGTGCAGAATATTGATAATCATACTTAGGACTGAGCCTAGCCTACTATTTACAGTTTTGTAGCCTACAGTGAGTAGTCTACATCTTCTCAAACGAGCTTCACTTTCCGTTCATAATAAGCTACAAATACTACAATACTACAAATATTACAGCGTCCACATGAGCATCGCACAGCTGTGTTTATATCTTCTCATTACAGACGGGTATAAGAAAAAGAACGGAATACAGTAGCCTACCCCCGGGACCACAATGCAGTATAATAAGAGCCATAAACTATTAAAAACAGATATACATACAGGAACCAGCCTAACATAAAAAATAAAAAAAGTTAATGCACAATATGCAAAGTATGCATTTTTCCTGCTTGGGAGATTTATATTAAAGTCAAATCAGACTGAATATGATCCACGAAAATGGTTTATTGGCTTTTGAATGGGTTATGAATGATCTTGCATGCATTGCTTGGGAAACCCCCGAAATGAGCAACTTGCCATGGACTGACACACCCACACAGCGGCTATCCTCCCACTTTGGCGCACGGCGAGTCAAACGGGCTCAGGAGCGTGAAAATCCACAACGGAAATTGTCACTTCGCCACACACCATGCGCCAGCCAGAAAATAGAGCCCTATATGTCATATTAGGATGAATACTCAAATAGTTCTGAGCTTGAAAAATATGAAGCTCTTCCAAGAACATAGCAGAATACTATGCAGTCATGTTTTTTTTAACTAAACTTAGAAGTTTTTTTTTTTTCTAGTACCTGGATAGCCACACTCAAATTATTAGGTGGGTAGGTAGGTAGGTAGGTAAAGTAAGAAATGAAATCATAAGAAAAAACAAATATAGATAATACCTGAAATGGGAATAAATGAAAAAATTTATTATAAGCAAATCCATGTCAATCAAAATGATATTAATAAAGTATAGTATACTTTGAGTAACCTAGAAGCATGGTTTCAAACACTGGGATGTGTCCTGCATGGCTTGACCGCCTGATATCCAGCAAATCACTCACCTGTGGCTGTTTAAAAATGAAAAGCATGGCCACCCTGCTTTTTGTGACCTATCTTAGCCCACACAGGTTGAATGGAACTGGAGAAAACCAAGCATCTGTCAAGAAAATAACATTGTAGCGAAGCATAAAAGCACAAATGTCTCCATGTCTACTCTTTACCTGCTCATGCTTAATTAATGTTGTGGAGACCTCTTATTACAAACGATTAAAATATACATTTAATTGCTGAGTGGACATACATCAAATCAGTATGCGAAACCCAGTAAAATTACTGCAGACTGCTATCTTGCATCTATTCTTTTTTCAAAATTTTTCAAAAAAAAAAAAGTTTTCTAATTTTCAAAATTTTTCTTCCATATGATTCTACATTTTGGTGAGTAACATTTTTCATTAACAAATGGGTATCAGGAGAGTGTTTTAAAATACTAGTAGAATCTAAGGAGTACAGTATTTCAGAAGCACATTTGACCCAGATCTGGTGGTGAGTCTGAGACCTGGTGTAGAAGTCCATCTCCAGCATTTTTCCTTGGCAGCACTGGTCAAATTACTTAAGACAACCTCCTAAAAGTTTCAATAAATCAGTCAGATTAAGTTACTGTAAAATGGCCTATGTTAGAGTTTTTATTCATTCATGAAATACATCCATTACTTCATTTTGCAATAGCCTTAATACATATAAATCTAATTCTCAAACCTGCTTAAACCAGGTTCATTGAGAGAGCAAGATGTAATGCTTTTACTAGCCAGATAGACACATTTGAATACATAAGTAAAAATCATCTCCTTTCCCACAAGATATTTCTTGTATATATAGAACAGGGGTGTCCAATCTTATCCAAGGGCCAATGTGGGTGCAGGTTTTTTTCAGCCCAGCAATACAACACCCGATTCAACTAATTAACTAATCATGGTCTTCAATCAAGACCTTGATAAGTAGAATTAATTGTGTCAGTGCTGGAGTAAAACAAAAGCCTGCCCTCACATCAGCCCTGTACGGATAAGATTGGACACCTCCAATATACACTGCCTGGCCAAAAAAAAAGTCGCCGTTGCACCCGTCGTGCGTAGTGTCCACTGTACGAGCCTCTGGAGGCAGTGTTATGATCTGGGGTTGCTTCAATTGGTCAGGTCTAGGCTCAGCAATGTTATGCAGCAATAAAATGAAGTCAGCTGAGTACCAGAATATACTGAATGACCAGGTTATCCCATCAATGGGCATATTCCAGGACGACAATGCCAAGATTCATCAGGCTCAAATTGTGAAAGAGTGGTTCGGGGAGCATGAGGAATCATTTTCACACATGAATTGGCCACCAGAGTCCAGACCTTAACCCCATTGAAAGTCTTTGGGATGTTCTGGAGAAGACTGTACGGAGTGGTTCGACTCTCCCGTCGTTAATACAAGATCTCGGCTAAAAATGAATGCAACTCTGGGCGGAAATAAATGTTGTGACGTTGCATAAGGTTGTCAAAACAATGCCACTACGAATGCACACCGTAATCAAAGCTAAACCAACGAAATATTAGAGTGCGACTTTTTTTTTGGCCAGGCAGTGTAGAAGAACTATTGTACCTTTTTGTACTTGCAAATCACAATCTCATTTGTCAGCTCATTCCTCAAAATAAATATACACTTTATTATGCCATCAAAAGCCAAAAATTTATAAAAAGTGTCATATCCAAAATGTGCAGATTACTTCTACTTGTGATACATGCAGGCACAGTGGGTAGTGTAAAAGTACAAAATAATATTTTTATCAATTGGAATGTTAGTGGGTTATTGGGACCAGCTAGTTTTATTAGATCCCACATTAGTCTAATACCATCCATTCCACCTTTAGTTTAAACCGGGCCGGCCAACGAAGGATGGGCACCCCCTCTCTAGCCAGGTTCCTTCCAGATTTCTCCTTCCCATTGAGGAGTTTTTTCTCGCCACTGTTGAGTGTTTTTTCTTCCCATCGGGGAGTTTTTTTTACCTCGTTTTTCTGGGTGGGGGTTAAGGCCTGGTTTTTTGCTCAATTTTCCTTCTGTTTCTCTGTGCAGCATCTTTGTGACAGTTCTCTGTAAAAAGCGCTATACAAATAAAATTTAATTGAATTGGGATGTTTTGCCAGAATTGCCGCATGATAATTTCAGCAACATGACAAATACCTGGTGCAGTGCTGTGTTAAACATAGGGAGAAGCTGAGAACTGTTCTGGCCTTGACACAATGCAAATCAGGAGAAACACGATGGGGGAGGGGAGGAGGTGTTATACTGCGTTCCAGATACCTCGGAAACTCATAATTACCTTCCTACCAGGAAGAATACACTGGAACGGCCTGTTAACTCGGAATTACAAGTCGGGAACTCGGGTATCATTTCTCAGCTCCGGGTTGCCAAGTAGGATGAAAGAGACATCATTCAAAATGGATGAATCTGTATTTTAATGGGAAATGCTTAACAAGAAATACTTAATTGAAACACAATTTAATTTGGTGGTTTATGCCGAGTAGGAGGAAAGAGACGTCATTCAAAATGGATGAGTCTGTATTTTAATGGGAAATGCTTAACAAGAAATGCTTAATTGAAACAAAATTGAATTTAGTGGTTTATGCGTGCCCACATCCTTCACTTGACAACATGCATGGGAAATATAGACAAGGGGTTATAAACAATTTGCATGAGTAAAATATGTAAATATATTTTTTAAATCGGTTGCTACTTGCTACAAAGTGACCACTGGAATGCTCCGAGCTCGTGACTCTGAACTTCCACGTCAGAGCTACGAGCTGCCAAGTTCATAACGATAGCATATGCATATGACCTCCCGTGACCCTTCAGTGGTGGGTTATGTTATTCCTTATCTGTTCAGGAGAGAAGACTATAAATGTCACACTGTGAGAAATTTACTTAATGGTTGTGCTTAAACATTAATTTCAGAATTTTAAATTAGGTTTTACAGTTATCTAGGGGACATTCCACAAAAACTTATATCATGAAAAAAATATATATACTTTTTGCTTTGCTTCCAAACTTTTTTTTAAATTAATGAGCTATTGAATATTAATATGAGGAAGCAGACATTGCTTACTGTAGTTTAATTTGACATTAACTGCTCTGTGCCTCAGCTGAGACTCAGACAAAATATTGAATAATAAACATGCAATGCCATTTTTATTGAAGAAGAAAACGCACATTTGGCAATTAGGTCAGAAGTAATCATTGGGTGCATTCATAATCCATGTTGATAATTTTAATACTTTCTTTGAAAAATGTGCGGACAAACTTTATGAATAAATTGCGATCAATCTATAACAACATTTCTGGTTGCTTATTGGTTTAAACATAGCTAAGCTAAGGCCATGGTTGAGCACGGTCATTAAAAGAGGCAGGACAAGCTAATTTGTCAGTGTATTTTAGAATTACCCCATGCTTCATATTGGGACAATGGCAATTGTGGCTGATAGGCTCATGGGCTGGGGTGGAACTGCACACACTCACGAGACGAGGAGGGGGTACCATTTGGTAGAATGAAGAATCTAAACCAAATCCTTAACACTTAAAATTGCATAACGGACATCCTCATATCTTGCATTAACGGTTACTCGATGCAAATTTGTTGTGAACATATACAATTGTACATTATAAGGTAGCTGACATTTCTCACTAATTGATCCCATGCCTTTGAACTGTTACAATGTCACCCACAATGCTGAACTGATGTCAAACAAGACAGTCCCCCGTCTGCCACATCTTAAGTTATTTCTGCACTCTGCAGTCCATAAACCTCAGCCAGAATCTCGTTCAGGTTGTCACTTGGGAGCGCTAATAGCAGAATATCTCACAGCACTCCTCACACTTCCTAAAGTGGTAGGGATCTTGCGAAGGCAAGCGGTTTTCCTCCCCCGTGAGCAGACCGACGAAAGAGGTCGTGAACACCTGAGCTGCAGTGGACAGCGCAGACTTCAGCCCAACCTCATAAAACGGTTGTGAGTTTATAGCCGTTCAAGAGAAAGTGGTACAAGCTCTGCATAGGCTGACATTGCTAAGGGACAAGGTCAAGTTATTTACAGTAAACTACCGCATAATCACATTCTGCAAAAAGCAGTGTACCAGCGTATTCAATGCTCTCATTTATATGTTAATGTCAATTTATAATCCAGAATGACAGCCTGGCAAAGTGCCAACGTTTACACCAGTGTTTAATGCATTCAACAAAATATTTTTATATTCTATTGTTTTTGCATATTCACTATTGGAGTCAGAGGAACTGAACAGACCTATACAGTCTATAAAGAGTTCTGACGGAGGTGAGGGTAAAAGTACTATCATGCTCTACCATGAATCATCTCAATGAATGCACATTTAAAACTCAATATTCCACTACATTTTAAAAGCGATTTAAAAAAAAGATTTCAAAAAAATATTTCCTTATTTCAAAGTATATTACTGCTATGAATAGCCATGGAAGATAAAGGATGAAACGACTTGACTTTGGCTTTTCAGCCATCAGGATTTTGAAGGTTACGGGATCACAGTTAGTGGAATTCTGTGCGCACTGGATCCATGATTTTCCTTGCAAAAAGGAAAAAGGATTTTCCTTTCCCACTCATTTTAATGAATTTCCCCACTTCACTTTGAAAAATCACTATTAAAATAAAAATGTATTTGTTTTCCATCGTTCTACAGATGCAAACACCATTGCACAGCACAGCCTTAAAGTGTTTATGGTTACTAACCTTTGATAGGAAATTTACAAGCATTTTATTTGGAATTCTTTTCCCATGCTTTTCAGTTTTTCAGGGGTTTATTGTGCTAAATAAATACATTTCAAATACTTTCATCTAATACAGTGCCAAAGAATGTAGCTACGTTTATGAAAATGTTTATCAATGTGTGGGCTCCGCCCACTGCCAGGGGAAGGGATGTCGTGCCCCACTGGTGATTGGGCGCACCTGGCATTAATCAGCCAATTAACACTGCTATAGAAAGTGCCAGTTCGGGGGCATCTGTGTGGAGTGTTTGGAGGTGTTTTTTTGGAAAGTTGTAATGCATGCTCTGAATTGACCCGCCCTGTGTTTTCACCCCTGCTTGTTTGAGAATCTCTTCTCATTACCGACCCTGGGGACACATTGCACAATTTTTTATGCATCGATTTGGCAACGATTTGAGATCTCTTTCATACGATCCCAGTCCGCAACGCCATGATTTTATCAAACGTTTGATTTTATCAGGGCTAGTCTTTGCCTAATCCTGTGATTTGTGCTTGTCAAAGACTCAAATCGCAAGGGGAATTTTCAGTAGCCAATGAAAATTGAGTTTGAAGGATGGAAGAGGGAGAAAAATACAGAAGTCAACACAAAATATGATGCGTGCGGGATTACTGGGCTGTGTAAACATATTTTCTGGAGTGCTAAAAATGAGGAACAACTTGTGGATTTGTGGCAGACACACGAGTGTCTCTACAATGTCAACTCTGCAAGTTACCACAACAAAATGGACAAGCTGCAAGCTGTACGGGCTCCATGTTTGTTTATGTTTCAAAATATCGGGGGGAAAAATACATTCTCGCGAAAATCATGCATCCGTTCTTTAAGATTTGTGCTCCTCAAAGACAGCTGCCATTATGCGTGTGCGACAGGTGTGACTGAGAATTTGCATATGACAGTTGTTAAATGTGTGCTGCCCATTCTATTCCATTGACACACGGCGTTTTCTTTCCAAAAAAGTGTCACTTGATGCGTGTTTTGCGAACAGACTGAGGTTGCAGTATTTTAGCTTGCCTATGGCTACAATTCTACTAGAGCAGTGGTTCTCAAACTCGGTCCTGGGGTAGCTAGGCTACTGCATGCTGTTTTGTTTTTTTTTGGAAAGAAAACGCAGTGTTTTCCGCTGTTTTTGAGTTCATAAAAACGCTGCTTTTTACGGCGTTCAAAACGGCGAAAAAATCCTGTTCTGTGCGCTCATTTCACAATTCCACGTGCGCGCTATTTACGGAACTAAATAAATTCCATAGGCTTCTCTTTAATATCACGTTAGATAACGGAAACTGTTGTTGGTTGGTCACTTGTTGGTGCTGTCAGACTCTCATTTGACATACTGCGTGTCCAATCAGAAGGAGGCTACAATCTCCCTTCATGTAGGCCTAGTAACTACCCTTTCCGTAAAGGGATTTGCAAATGTGTACCGACTTTGGTCGTTGCGTTTGCACCCGTCGGCTGATTGTTTAGTATCAGGTTTTGTCGTTGTGTTTTCAGATTTGCAGTTGTTTTCGAACTTGTTGTGTTTTTCCGATTTGTCGTTGTGTTTTGCACCCGTTGGCTTCCGTACCCGACATGCCACCAATTTAGAGTCTGTATGTTTTAATTATATCTGCACTCTGCATACCATTTAAGTGGGTGATTTTATCATAGATGAAGTGTCAGGACATGGACATCTGAGATGCTGCTCGAATCAATTGGGAATGTGCACACGAGTATAAAAAATATATATATATTTTTTTAGGTTTAAAATTTCTGTTATTTCAACAATTAGGAAATCTATGCAGTAATCAAAAATGTTACTGGGGGGCATCACTACCTTGGTGGTGGTGGTGCTGCTACAATGACTGTCCAAATCAGCACCCTTCCATACTATTGAGTATGCTTGTTGAGTAGAGAGGACGAGAAAGTAGTTAAGTCAGCGTATTTCTCTCTAAATGTAGTATACTTAAAACCCCTGGATGATATACTTACTTCCGGGGCTTCGCTGAGTGTATTCGGGAGCATACATTTTCAAGAAGTACACAGACATTTTGGTTGCATAAATATGGTGCGCAGCTTGACGTTTTCCTTCAATAACAACAAAAACAACTTGTGATATGGGTGGGACAAGGTTTTTTTTGGTACATCGCATACTGAACAGTACACATTACATAGTACACAGCTGCCAGTACAAAGGAGACAGGACGCAGTAGATAGTGCTCTGATTCGGACACAGCCAGTGTTTCATTTGACTTTTAAAAAAAAGATTTACAGTTCAGTGGGGCCAGATTACCCACGTTACATAAGTAAAGCAATTTCCTTGCAAACATATCCTGTAAATATAGGTATTCATATAATTTGGCTCCTGGAGTCAAAGGGATTCTAACTGTCTAACTGGACTGAAAAGACCTATAAAGTGCTATAATGTTCACACAGAGGTGAGAGTAAAATAGTGGGGTACTATCACACTATCATGAATCATCTCAATGAATACACATTTAAAACTCAATATTCCAATACATTTTCAAAGCGATTTTTTACTGATGGCAATAAAATATGTCCTTATTTCAAGTATATTGCCACTATGAATCGCTATAGAAAATAAAGGATGAAATTGCTTGTCATCAGCTTTTCAGCCATCAGGATATTCAAGGTTAAGTTGCCACCATGAGGACTTTGCCTTTGTCAGGAATTTTTACAGGCATTTTATTTGTAATTCAGTGCAGGGATAACAGTTCGTGTAATTTTGTGGTAATGGATCCATAATCTTTCATGGCAAAAAAGAAAAGCTTTTTACACAAGCGCATTGAAAGCATTTCCCCACTATTAAAATGAAAATAAATTTGCTTTCCCCTGTTGTACAGACGCAAACACCATTGCGCAGCACAGCCTTATTGTGTTTATGGTAAGTATAGCATGTAAAACATATAAAGGAAGCACACAGTGCAAATACGAATATATTTACAATTAGGGAGCACGAAACAACCACAAACTTGGGCTTTGCCTTTCAAAATAATTCAATGATGTACAGTGTTTGGTTAGAGAGGAGTGATTGTTTTATTTCCTCATTTCCAGCCCAGAGCCAAGACACATCGTAGACTCCCAGACCAGTGAAGCTCTAAATTCAGTGCCAACATTAAACATCGCAAGTCCTCTCACTGCATTAGATTCCTGTAAGGCTCCACCGGTTCTCTTCATCAGTCACATGCATGAGTTAATTTATGTGTACAGTATGTTTAACAAGCCTGACAGCGGTGATTGGATCGGTCTATGTGAAATCAACTTGACTTTGGCACGACCTTCTTTTGAAAAATAAAAAAAATTGGCTAATGCATTTCTCCGATTGATATAACAGGAGTGGTGTTTTACGTGTGCATCTTTCATAACCATATTTCAAAATATATGTTAAGTTAAATTCGTGTATCTGTTTCTGCTGTGCTTAAGACAAAAATTGTAGTCAATGTACAATGAAGACATGACTGTGGTGTCACATTCATGTGCTGACACAAAAATGACTTGCTAGTGTGACTTGCTAGTGACCAAAATAGTGAGTTATTCATCCATCCATCCATTATCTAACCCGCTTATTCCTGATCAGGGTCGCAGGGGGTGCTGGAGCCTATCCCAGCATGCATTGGGCGAGAGGCACGAATACACCCTGGACAGGCCGCCAATCCATCACAGGGCACACGCACCATTCACTCACACTCTCATACCTATGGGCAATTTAGAGTCTCCAATTAGCCTAACCTGCATGTCTTTAGACTGTGGGAGGAAACCGGAGTACCCGGAGGAAATCCACACGGACACGGGGAGAACATGCAAGCTCCGCACAGAGGCCCTCGGCCGGGATTCGAACTCGGTACCTTCTTGCTGTGAGGCGACAGTGCTAACCACTGCACCACCGTGCCGCCCTGAGTTATTCATGTCATAGAAATTAGTTTTGTAAAGTACTGATACCTAAGTAACAAATAACAGATATTTTATCATGAAAGTCCAGATCCATTACTGTGCTGTCACTTGAACAAAAGCCAAAATATTCTGATACCTCAGGTAATAAGCTGCTGCTATGATAATCCTCTCCTTATCCTTATCCTGTCATCCTAATAAAACAGAATGAAATTTATCAAATACTTTGTTTTTAACAATACATTAATTTACCTGCCTGATATTTGCAGAAACAAATATGTAGACGTGATAGGCATTTTTGTTGAGGATGTGGACAGGGTGTTCTAAACACTAATTGGCTACGACACCTGTTGCTCTACATATATGCAACTTACAATGCTTGGTGAAGGTATACTTCTCTGCATATAGATTGAGGGAATACTGGCACTCTAGTTACACGTGAGGCCAGGAGTGATTTTCTTTTTATGAAATGTTGGTCTAGAACATGGATATTCATACCTGGACCTCAAATCAAAATCCGGCCCTGGTTTCTCTTTTCCCGTGTAGTTAACTGAACAATTAGTGCTACTGATTGGTCAGACTGTCTTCACTGCCAAGCAAAGCGAGGGTGGAAAACCAGCAGTTCTCGGACCTCAAGGACTGTGATTTGAATACCAGGGCTCTAGAAGATAAAGATTTTGCCAAAAACAAATCTTTTAAACTATAATTAATTTATCATTCATTTATCATTTAAACTATAGAACAATGGACATTGTATTAAATAACATTAAAAGGAATACTGAATCATGTTCTACAGCAACACTTACTAAAATCCTTTTGTAAAAAAAACATGTGCTTCCAACTCTTGTGATAATTTTAGCTAGCTGTCACCCAATACTTGCGTATGGTGTCCATTTTACGGCTTCCTCAAGCCTCACTCGATTATGTTGTCAAATGTTGCTCATATCATATATTAGATACGGGAAACATCTGACACCTGAAGATAAGAGGACATTTGAGTGATACATGACAAAATAAAATATATGTGTGACACCTGACAAGTAAGCTGAGTGAGATGAGAAAGTGTGAATGGCATCTGAAGAGAAAATGGAAGTCAGACACTCGGATTCCCAAAGTGGATGACATAAATCTGCCATTTGTGTTGTGCTCAGCATGCATATGTTCATGCTTTCATATCGATCACTATCATTGTAACTATTTATAGCTTATATCTATGCATAGCATGTCATATCATATCAGTTTTCCGAATAGGAGAAACACAAAAGTAAACTTTCGTGAACGTGTTGCGCCAAATATTAAATTAATTCCGAAGAACGACCCACGAATTACCTCAGTCTCTCAAAAAGGTTGCTCCGTCTGTGGAGGTTCAGCTACCATTGGATGCGACTGTCATAATCATAGTGTAGACACAAACTACATACATTTCATCGTACAGCAATTCAGCTGAATACGTACAGGAGTGATTCAGGTAAAACAATTTGCTCAAAGGTAACACGTGGACACCTCAAACTCAAACAGTTCATACACCATGTCAATTGGTAAAATACAGATGTTTACCTTTGTGCAATTACAGAGACCGGGGCTCATTGGCAGGCAGTGCACATCGCTCACAGGAAATCTACATCGCTCACAGGAAATCTACAGGGTGACATAGCAAGTGATTTGATGGGGGTGGCCTTCCAAATAACGATGAAACCCACAGCACAGCCCTATTAATTTATGTAACGCCCCAACCACCACCACCCCCCTCCATGCTGTCTCTGGACTGGCGATGTAATTTATTATGTGTCCTCATTCAATGTTTGCAAAATAAATTAAATCGGCCCCCTTTTCATTATTGAAAGGTTTTTCTAAACAAAGTCACAATGGATTTGCACTAGCAGGCATCTCATGTATAGGCTTCACTATAGTATACAATAATAGATTTATTTACTTATAGAAGTATTTTGTGTGTGGGAAATATACAATATATTATAGAAATCCCATAAGAATGGCACTGGTTCATATTAACATATGAAGAAACATACAGTTTTAAATATAAATTATATGTCAAGCAATTAAGATTGCTGCTCTCAAACCAAGTCCTCCATTAATTATCCCATTTAATCTGACTACACCACTTAAGGATAGCCCAGGCGAACAAATGGAAATTAATTACTAAATGCCATACATGTATTAAACTATTAGACAACTTTTATTTTTTTGGAAATAATCCCAGTTTAAATATCCAATTTTGTTGATAGGTTAGTCAAATAACACACAGGCAGAATCAGTGAAAACAAGCTCTTGGATGGATCTAAGGTGTGGTTAGTAACTAGACAAACAAGATGGTGTTTCTGTATATAAACATGTTTGGTTCCATTTTAAGGAAATATGATGTACCATAGTCTTTTCATCGCTCTTTTAAGTGTGCCTGGGTGGCTATTTACGTATATATCCCATGTCCCAATTGTCTTCAATTACCGCTTTCTTAGTGAGCTACCCAGTGGTATCCGACATAGCTAGCTAGCTAGTTCCATTCAGATCAGTGCATAGGCTGCAGTGTAGTGGATTTAGCCTGTGCGCTAGCCATCAGAGCGCATATATTTCAGTTCTTTTGAAACAGGTAACACAAGATAACTGAGCAGATCTGTCTCATAAGGAACAACAATGTCCCCGGTAATATCTGAGGAACTGCAATTCCCACAATTCAATATGCTCCCTGTATGTAAAACACATTTGGTTCCTTCAACTGTTTTGGAACCACTGAATTAGGAATAGAGATTGCTCATACAAACCCCAAGGTGACAAATGTTATTTTATTGTTGTTGTTAGTTTAGCTAGAAGAATATCACAGACTGCAGATATAGCACACTTCAGATAATGTCAGTCTACAAGATAAGTACTTTTGTCATTTATAACATTGCACAGATATATTGTCAACTAGATTTTTGCCAATTCATGGCACTGTCTTTAGGTTTTATGTTTAAAACAGTACGTCAATATACATCAATGTTACATTTAACAATGTTGTCCCCATTCGCAGTTAAAAATAAATAAATAAATTTAAAAAGCCTAGATCGATCTACAAGAAATGTGGTGCTTGCAACACCTTAAAAGCCTGTGGAGCTAATCAGCCCTACAACCCTATAAAGACTTTTTAAAATGACCTTCAAAAAAAATATCTCTAATCCAGAAGCTTTGAGAAGCAATGCAGGGAAAGTAATATATGCTGCACACGTATTAGTGAGTAATTCTATTTTCTCTATTATATGACTAAGTGTACTTGTATTAGTAAAGCTTGAATATGGTATAAGTGAGTGACAGTCATAATATTCAAGCATCGTGCTGTAACCCACATAAACCATTGTTCTCCTCCCTGCTCAACCCACCTCCTCCCCCACCTCCCTCTCAGCTCACTGTAGATGACTTTGCGACCTACTTTGACATGAAAGGAGCAGACATCCGCAATTCCTATGCAAGCAATTATTCATGGTACATACATAATGTAGGTAAAAATGTAAAAAACCAAAAAGCCTTATAATTTACTTTACTTTATTGTTTATTTCACAAAATCCACATCAGCTAGTGGCTAAATTACTATACACAGTTTGTCACCAACATGTTTTGCACCACTGGAAAAAAAAAGTACAGATATCTAAAAGCAGTGAAATTCTGCAAGGGTTTTTTCTGGGGTGTCCCCAAACTGCACATTTTGGACAAAATGTTTTAACAAGTTATCTACACCATAAAACAAGTTCTTAAAATTACATGTTGGATATATAACAGTGGGAAATCAATTTTAACATGTTTTTGAGTGTATACACTTCACTGCATAGACCGCTGTGTAGGCTAAGCTTTTGTCCAAAAACCTTAACCAAAATGGGCAGTATTGCCCATAATAACTTCTCAATGTATGAGGGTATAAGTATAATGTCTACGTAAGGGATAATGACAGAGGGCCTGGGAATTACGCAGTTTGAATGCCAGACATGGAGGTAGTAAATTCAAACTGTGTAATGCCCAACCCAGAGATCATATAAAAATACTGACATCAGATAAAATACTGACGTGATCAGTTTATTACATTTTATTAAATTAATGAAATCAATAATTTGATAACTTCCGTAAGGCCTGCATTACCGCTAGGGGGCATTTAGTAGGAAGAGGAAGTAAACCTATCTCTGTTTAGATAATCAACGGGTGTTTCTCAATACCAAGTCCGCACAAAGACACTGATTTCGGAGATACTTTATCCCGTCCAAATTAACATTACAGATGTCCCGTGATAACAATTACTTTACAGACATCGTCCTGAAAACTTACCCAGTCCAAATAGGGCTTAAGTCAGTGTTATGTCTTGACATAACTAATGTGCCTTTAAATACTGAAAAAATAATCAGAACAACATTCTGTTGACAGCAGTGACAAACAAGTGAGATGACAATAAAAGAACATATCTCTATTGTACGGGGATATCACAATCAATGAACATATCTCTGTTGTAGGGGAATATCACAATCAAAGAACATATCTCTGTTGTACGGGGATATTCTCAGAGACCAACAGAAAAAAAACGAATGGGGTGATGGGAATTCATATGTACTGGTAATCTGAGTAGTAATCCGCCTTACACCATCCCCACCTTAGGTAGATAAAAATCACCCAATTACAGCAGCACTTACAATTGCTGCATAGACCCCTGGTTATTGCATATGGGTCATTAAGGAACTGGGCATCGTTTCCAGGCTCACTTATTAGTTTGGACTCTTCCACCCTTTCCAAGGTTCATAAATTGCTCTTTAAACATTTAATCAAATAGACTGATAAGTCCAATATGCAATAAGTCACCCTACATAAGATATTCTGCCAGGGAAATATATGTCGTGTTGAAACTTTTGGTTTATCACGTTTCCATTTATAAACCTTGCGGGAATTAATAGATTCAGACACCAAAACTCTCTAAGTTGCCCACATCCTCAAGGAATTTGGAAACGTATCCCTTCACTTTCTCACAGTTAATATTATTCATATATGTCACCTGTGCCAGGTTGATTATGCGATAGCAGCCGGTAATCTGTAAACTTCTTGCAGCGTGTTTGGCACTGCTGTCTGAGTACACGCAGCCCGTTCTCCTCGCTCCTCTCCCGATGCGTGCGTTCGGTAGGCCCCTCCAGGCCTCCAGGTTTTAATATGAGCAGAAACGCAGAAGATTGTCGATGATGCAATCGCGAAGCAATGCCTGCACATCCAGAGCGGCCCGCAGATTGGAAAGAAAGGAAAACACACTTTTAAGGAACGCCACTGCGTCTGCATGAGGTTCTGCAACGAGTCCCTCTGGTGATGTAACCAAACTGCCGGAATAGGGAAATGAGTCTTGGGAGGAAGGGGTATTATGGGTCGGGAAAAGAAGCCCGTGGCCCATTTCCTCAACAATGAAATAATATCAGTCTCTGGGGAGGCAGAGGGGAACCTGTTAGTGTTATTTCCTAGTAGACATTAGCCAGAAGACAATGCATCTATAACAGTGTGTTATTGACAAGACTTTAATGTGACAATCCCTGGTATATGTAGTCTACAATTACACAATTCAATGTCCTTGCATAGCACATGCTGTGACTATGGGCTCTCCTTACTATGCCTCAGATCTGAACAGTACACACTACACAACAGCGCAGAACTATATCTCGGGATGCTATACCTTTCCATGTATACTGTTTGGTTCCAACAAATTATTATTATTATGATAACACTTTATAATAATGTCATAGATCATGTAATAATAGATCATTAGTAAGGCATTTGTTCATTATTTACTTACAATTTATAAATCATTAGTCTTACATTCACAAACATCGATAAATGTATTCATTAACATGAGTTAAAAGTGTTTTGAGACCCATGTTGGTGATAGTGCATTTTAACTAAAAATTGATTGATTGATTTATAGACACACACACACACACACACACACACACACACACACACACACACACACACACACACACACACACACACACACACACACACACACACACACACACACACACACACACACACACACACACACACACACCACTCCACCTGACCATGCTCCTCTTCTAATAATTAATTTGAAGTGACAGATGCAAATGACCTGTGTGATAGAGCCCAGAGCAAGTACAGTTAAGGGGCCTAGTACCAGCCTCAGCCTGGGCCCTACCCTTGGGCCAACCCCCAGCCCCATATAAGATAAATTCATAAATATATAAATATAAAGTTCACATGTTCTCTCTTATACCCCTTTCACACACAAGACCCGGGAATGGCACAGGATATTGAACACGGGTTCGCCCTGCGTTTGACCCATTCACACCGCCCTATGGTCCCAGCTAAGTCCCAAGTCGTCGCCATTCACACTAAGACCCAAATTCATTTCTACATTTTTTATTTTCTAAAGTACAATGTTTTGTTATATAACGGGAAAATGTATCAAGGCATAGCCTATTACAGACACACTGAGAAACGCTAAAATGTGCAAAACACAAAATGGAAAAGTAGCTAAAGAAATACAAAGTGCAATACTTTTTGAAAAGTCAAAAAGTGTTCAGTCATAAAGAATTCAGTAGCTACGCTTCTCCCTTCCCTGAGGAGGCTACACTTTTACACACGTACTGTGTCTCCGCTTACGTATCAAATCCACAGTGAACGCACAGCTTTGTTGGTTTGTGTGAGCACGTATTTAGTTTCCACGTCTGCAGCTCACCAAAACATAAAACGATGCCAAATTTGTCCGGTTCGTTTGCCATATATTGAATGAAAGGACATCGCGATTTCATTGGAAACAACTGTTGATCCACTGAAAATATGTCAGAGGTGTTATCTCGGCGAATCTTGGCAATTCTCAATTGATTCGACCCGTTAAACAATGCTGTCTGTTGCTTAAAAGAACGGAGGTTTGTTTACTGCCAGCTAGCAGCACTAGTGTTTTGCTTCGGTGTGAAAGGGGTATCAGTTGACCAGCGAGTCTCTGATCTTTAACTCATGTTAAATAATACATTTATAGATGTTTGAATTAATGTAGGAAAAAATATTTATAAATTGTAAAGAAATAATGAACAAATGCCTTACTAATGATCTATTACAAGACATTATTATACAGTGTTACCATTATAGTCAGTGCTGAAAGTACATTTTAATTTGTATTGGGATTATTACTGTAATGTGCAACATTATATTCCATTAATTTCGCAGATGCTCTCATCTGGGACTCTGGCATGGCGACCGGTGGCTCTGAAGAGCTGGACAGCTCCCGCCCTGAGGCGGGCCTCTCTCCGCAGCATGCTGGCCTGAAGCGCGGAAGCTGTCCCGCGCTGAAGCAGGGAGACGGCTGTAGGACATCGCTCCATTACACGGCTGTCTAACTTTTTCCTAATCGCCTGCGCCGGGATAAAGGGAGCGAGCGGATTCTCGGAGGGAGACTGAACAAAGCCGTATTGTTCCCCATCTCTCCATTTCTTCCTCTTAAACGTACTCCAACCTCCAACGGTGAGTGTGCCAGAACTTAGGGCCGAGCTGGATGCGACTGGCCCTTGTTCTCTGGTGACAGTCCATCCTGAGCCCTGCGTAGCCCAAGTCCAGCGTCCCCAGAGCTGAACTTTTTTTCAAATCAACTGAAAGCTAGAAAACTCTGAAAAGAGCCACGGTGGGGTCCTGCTCTTTCTTGAAAAGAATTCCTGGGGAACATAAAATAAACTGTCCTAACTTTTGTAATTCCTGTCTGCCTCCCTGCCAGGCCATGTCACCATGTCCCCCCCCCCCCCCCCTTCCCCCCTTCCCCCCACCCCCCAGAGCCCACATGACAGCGACTTATAATAGAAGAGAACATCAGTGCCAAAGAACATTTCCAGGCCAGCGAGTATAAGCGAGCACCTTACCTATTTACCTATGACCACTTAGAAGCGTAATACAAGGTGCAAGTAATACACCGCAATAAAAGTAAGCCAACATACTTATACACCATTCATGTGGTACATACAGATGAAGTCAGAAGTTTACATACACTTAGGTTTGAAGTCATTAAAACTAATTTTTAACCACTCCACAGATTTCATGTTAGCAAACTATAGTGTTGGCAAGTCAGTTAGGACATCTACTTTGTGCATGACACAAGTCATTTTTCCAACAATTGTTTACAGACAGATTATTTCACTTTTAATTCACTATATCACAATTCCAGTGGGTCAGAAATTTACATACACTAAGTTGACTGTGCCTTTAGATTTTTAATATTTGTTCGCATATCCTTTGCATGCCATGACTTCCTGATGTCTGTGACCCAACAACATCAAAAGACTCTTGATATCTTATTTTCTGGTACTCTTACAAGCGATACTATAACATCTCTGCATTTGATTGGATCTCTATGGGAATTGGGGGGTGGGACTAGATTTAGCTGTAAATTACACTGGAACAGTATGGAAACACATGGTTGGCTAAATGGCTAGTCGCACCCCCCAATTCCCATAGAGATCCATTAGAGTCCCATAGATAGAGTTCCTGGTCTGTGTCCAAACAAGTTGCGACTGCTGCAGATAGAATCCTTTGTCTTAGTCTGACCAAGTCTTTGTCTGTATGATTCTGCCACTACAATTGCACTGTAGTTCAAAGGATCTATTGAAATAACACCACTACAGCTAATTGAACGATGCAACTGTGAAGACACTCTTCTACTCAGCTTCTCAATGAGCTGATTAACCCCTTTGTGTGGTGAGCGTAGACCCTGGGGTCTACATCAGACATCCTACTGTACCACGTCAGAAAGCGAGGGTACCATGGAAAACTGGATCGTCTTCATCAGCGCGAGTTGGGCTTTTATCGGGCAAAATATCAACTTCCTACATGCCACCGTTCTTCCTGTTCTTCTGTTTAAGTTTAAATCAAGTGGAAGTGGATTGTTGTTGTTTCTCTATAGTCTAATGGGCTATAATAGAACCTAAATCAGTGGTTCCCAAACTCTGTCCTTTGGGATCACTGTGTATGCTGGTTTTCATTCCGACCAGAATTGCAATTCCAGAATTTTAACAAGCTGTTCATTTTTCTTAAGTAGATACTTTGGGACTTACCTTCTTAAGCACAAGTGTTGAACAGCACTGTCTGCTGGTTTTCGGGGTGTTCTTGGCACCAGTGGTTCATACAAGTCAGTGATTCGCTAAGGAATCCACACACCTTGTTCTCAAGGCCTTAATTGGCAGCTCATTGAAAGGAAATGACAAAAACCTGTGGACACCGCAGCCCCCTTTGGACAAAAACCTGTGGACACCGCAGGAATTTAACTTGAAACCCCTGCTCTTAAGATACATTATGTCAGAAATACCTATGCATGCCACAAAGAATAAAAGTCCCATGTTCACATTATATTTATTGTTATATATTGCAAACAATTACTTAAAAAAAGGCAGCACAATGTTTAACTGATCGAATTAAAGGCTGAGATGAATCAATAGGCTCCTAATTAGGTTGTTGAACATGTTTTTTAAAGTTATTTCATAATTCTTTCCTTATATGCATTAACACAATGCAGGTTTGACTCCTTGTCATTTTCTTTGTCCTTGTCAATTCTTTATTATCTACCAAATGTTTTTTTTCGTGGCCATTTCACCAATTAGAAGCCTATTACCTCCTATTATGTAGTTGTTTTAAATGTAGCACAATAAGTACAATGTGAACATGGGACTTTTATTCTTCATGACATGCATATATATCTGAAATAATGAGCTTAAGAGGGTAAATAATCCCTCTAAACATGAAAAGTACCCAGCAAAACCAGCATGTACAATCACAATTGCAGTCCCATAATTTGGGAACCAATGACCTAAATAACACTCAAAATACCATTTACTAGATTTTTTTCCAATTTTTTTAAGTAGATCATGTAAATCATTAATGAAAAGAACAGGATGTTGGAAATGTAGTAAAATATGTCTCTCTGGCGGCAGCAGTGTAGCATAGCGATTAGAGAACTAGGCTTCAGTTTGATTCCCAGGTGAGGCAGAGCTGATCTACCCTTGAACATATTACTTAACCTGAATTGCTTCAATAAATACCCGGGGGGTATAAATAGATGTTTATGTAAAAGATTGTAAGCTATGTAAGTCACTCTGTACGAGAGTGTCTACTAAATGCCTAAAGTGCAAATGTAACTGCATAAGACCAATATTTCTCATAATGGTATGGATTGCATAATAGAAATCAAAATTACGCAGATGCTGTTGTGTATGCTGCAGTGGTGTGTGAAAAGGTGAATGAAAGAATGGCCTTATACATTTGTCTCCTAAAGAGGAAATCAATATTTGCCCACATTATAATAAGAGCTGGATTTAAGCGGTTAATATAACGCAGGGTAGGTACATTTGTCAGATTTTATAGAGCTTAAAAATGTAGCAGTTAGCCTTGCTACCTTTGAATAGCTGTTTCTTATTAATATCTGGTAAACTGAGCCCTTGGTGTAGTGAAATGTCTGGAGTAATGGCTGGCAAACACTTTTTCAAGGGTAATTTCCTCGTGAAATGTGCACGGCGCACTCAAACGATGAATTAGATCACCCCCGCTGCATTATTGTTAATCTGACTAGCGCACATTGACACCTCGGTAGATCAACATCATTGACACCGCTACATCCATTTTTGGAAATCCTCAGAACTCAAACCACAGACCTCTGCTGCCATCCCTTCATTGCTCAGCCAATCAGCACGCACTTAATCGTGCCAAAAGGGCCTCCTGCTAAATGACCAGTATCTAATGGATGTTGCTCAGTCTTAAACTTTGGCTGTTAGAGAAGCCTATCATGAGCCACATACTGTAACTGTATCCCCGACAAGATTATGCCTGTTCAGGAGAAAGCGTGTTGGACATGTTATAATTTGCTATCAAGTCATAAGAGATGACAGACTTAATTTGTCTGGTAGAACATAAGCCAGGGGTCTTCAACCTTATCCCGCAAGGGCCGGTGTGGGTGCGGGCTTTTGTTCCAACCAAGCAGTTACACACCTGATTCTACTAATCAATCACCAGAGTCTTTGCTAAGGACCTTGATTAGTAGAATCAGGTGTGTAACTGCTTGGTTGGAACAAAAGCCCGCACTCACACTGGCCTTTGCGGGATAAGGTTGAAGACCCCTGACATAAGCCTTCACACTATATGACCATTCCAATCCTTCCAGATCTGAACATTGACATAGGCTTGTGGAGAGGCTATGACTTGCAGCGTCTAAGTGGCTTTAAAAGGGACATCTATTTAAAGGGGTAGTTAACTTTCTGGGGTTTTTGAACATTATTGCAGTTTTAGTTTATGTCTTTGATTGGCCCAGACAGTTTTTGTGTGCAATGAAGGCTATTGTAGGTATTTACAGAAGTTTATGATGACCTGCCAGCCCCACAATGGCTGCTGTTGGGGCACTTGGAGTATTTCAAGTGTGAAATAATATTCAAGCAGGTTTTATCAAAGACATAAAATCCAGAGAATGGAAGAGGCAGAAATATAAGTGTAAAGAATTACTGAAGTATCTGCTGTTTCAGATAAGCATAATTAATTAAATCAGATCCCTTGAATGTGGGCTGAAAACTAAGCTTCTTTTTTTATTGTTTTCGATACAAGAAAGAAAGAAGTATATAATCATTTTTAAAAATTCTTAATTATATAGTTTTTTTGTTAATCAAAGAGGCACCAACAGTCTGGAATATGAGAAATATTTTTCTGTCTGATGTCAAAAAATCTCTTGTTTCTCTGCTGGAAAAATTATTTACCGGTGGAAGCATCTGGAAGACAGCAGCGCCAAGAAAAGTGTTCTGATGTGTTCACTAGCACCACAGATTATCTGCGATAAGCACACTATTTCCATATTTTCCCAATCCATTTTTTAATTTATTTAAATTTTAAAACAAAATTAAAAAGCTATTGATGCTCTTGCTCATGTCCAGCATAAGAATAAACCAGAACTATAACATTTTGCATTGTACATAAAAACAAAATGAAACCTGCAACATATGGATTGATCTACTTACTCTGTGCATATCCTTGACCTCATAAAAGAGCCAAGATGTGCTCCTTTTCAGAACATCTGCTCAAAGGACATAGCAGTTGGTATAAACATAAGAGTGATACATATTTCCTATAGTTAATGTTTTGGTTAAACTGCAATACATGCCACACATTATTGAGAACAAGTGATTATTCTAACTAAAATACTGAAATAAATGCTACTTTCACTTCCTCTGCCATGTCTCATATGATTTAATATAAATATAATCATAGAATTAGCCCCCATTGTTACGCAATCATTCAGAACATTCAGTTATGGATATTCCAAACACACCCGTCGGCTACATGTCTTGCTACAATGACAGCCATCATCTTATCGATTCTGTGTCTTTCAATACCTGCTTTCCATTTGTACTAAAATGCATCTGCAAATACCTTTCCCAAACTATCTTTTGAGCTTATTGAATCACTTTACACGTAAAGTAATCTACTTGCATGACCACCTCCCACTATTTCGCGAATTAACGTAGGGATGCAATCCTCTTTACACCTCATTAGTTGATCACCTCAGACGATTTTTTGTGGGTGGTAACAGTTTTACACGTGTTTTTGTACACGCAAACCTTTTAGTAAATTGACCCTTTAGTGTTAACCCCTTTGCGCAGATGCCTAGTGACCAGGACGCCTACGGCAAGATTTTGCTCAACTGAGACATTTGTTGCTCCAGCAGCCAAACTATGAAAGGAAATAAGAAACTCTGTGTTGTAGCTTTACTAGAATACGATTTGTGACAACTCTGCCAAATACAGAGTTTCTAAGTGTCACTATTCTCCCGTAGCAAGTCCAATTAACAAGCAACCCCCCACCCAGTCTCGCTTGAAACTATACCTACCCATGCATGACATAGTGGACAATAGCGTCTATGTGTGAGATCATAAATATATTTCTTCATCATCTAAAATTTGTATTCTGCCATAGCAACAAGATAAACCCAACAATAGCCCGATCGTATGCCAATAAAGCAGTGAAAAGCCCTGCTCACTCAAATGCAAAATAAATGTGAAATTCTTATGTAATTATATCACATCATTCTACTATCAATATCTGCTAATAAATATGAAATAAATATAAAATCCTACCATTGGTTTTACAACATAGAGATGTTCCTTTCAAAATCAGTGGTCATTTATTGTCTTGGACAATCTGTTTGAGAAATACACATCAGTTTAGAATGTTATTACACTACATGGGACATCTGCTATGTTGTACGTGCAGCTCCAAAGTATTTCACGTCATTCCGGTTTTATTCAAAAAGGTTTCATCTGATAGATGACAGCATATCCTTCTCAACGGTCTTTGCAATTTGTTATTGGATGCTTTGAACAGTAAATTACAGCCCAGCGTATCAGTATTTTTATCAATGTAGTATGACGCAAACAGCTACAGAGAACAATATGAAAGTAGTACTGCTTGTAAATATGTGGTTCTTCTCACTGGCTACATACTGTATGTACATTGGTTTTTCCACTTGATCACCGTCTTGTCCAGTAGGCTATGTTAGATATTATTATTTTCGCATTTTGAGCGCATTTCACACACTGTAGTGTAACATTCATTGGTGGCTCAGTCATGTTTTATGTTTGAAGTACCAATTTTCATTGAATATTTGGCAGCTATTTCCTGTTGGTGGAATATTATTTTATTGTAATGCTATCATACATATTATAAGGCTATAGGCTTAGTATCCTCCTGGGCTATACTTGTCACTTAGGGATTGGGAAATATTACAATTTACTGTGTGCTGACGTGCTAGAAAATTTTCCTTGGAATCATTATGAATGGAAACATAAAAAAAAAAATAAAAAAAACTTCAGGAAAATGCGATCACAAGGCAAAAGTATACATACTGTAGAGTACAGGGAAAAGTGATGTTTTATTGAGGTTTTATATTGAGGTATTACCTGGTGGGAGCAGTCAGAAAAACATAGGAAGGTAACCATTGCTGACCATTGCCTAGGGTACATATCTGTAATCACATCCCACACATCATGAAATGCAGTTCAGATAAAGTGGGATCAAGACAAATGACAGGGTTCCTGCTTACAGATTTCAGTACTTCCATTATACTGAGGAGCATTGTCTGTTGAGTGTTTAGCTTTGAAGCCAAACTCATTATAGTGAAGGAGCTTGTTCTGGATTAGGCAATTTGAAGATGTGTTTCCGAGAGGAACATGGGTGGGTCCATAGTTGTTTTTTTTTAGTAAGAATGTTACTCGGGCCTGCTTGAATTCACTGGGGACTCAACCATGGTTTAGTGAGGAGTTGGCCATGGCTAAAAGATTAGCAAAAGTGTGGAAGTGGAGGCAGAGGGAGAAGGAGGGCATAGGGCCAAGTTGGCAAGTAGTTGAAGGCTTTGAAGTTATGAGATCAGCACTGGATACTGTTGAACATGCTGGGAGGCTCAGAAGTTTGGCAACAGTGGCAGAGTGGCCATGGGAATGTGTTGGCACAGTGTTACGGACATGAGTTATTTTAGTTACAAAGTAGGAAGCGTGTAAGGGTGGAGGGAGGTGTGTTAAGAACAGAGATGAACGCAGCAAATAGATTCTGTGGGTTGTTTGTGGCAGCTTCAATTTTTGGATTGATAGTATGAAGCCTTGGCTGATGAGAAAAAACTGAGGAGCTGTTGGTAAACAGCCAGTCAGTGGGCAGTTTTAGCATGTTTGCACATAGAATATCAGAAAACCGTAGACAGGAAGAGGCTGGTCTGCAGGTCGAGAGGCGAGAGTGCAGAGTGAATCAAGGGTGCCAGAACGTGTGGATGTCAAGGAGGTAGTAATCACATTTGTAGATGTGAGAAGGCCTCTATGGGAGGTAAAGGCCTTGTCTGAGATAGGTTGCACAAGTTACAGTGGTTTTTGGTGTGGTTTTCACCAGCTCAGAGTGAGGGGAAGAGCAAAGGAGTGGTCAGCGAGGTATCAAGACATCAAGACAACTTATAACACAATTTATTGTGCATTATTCCAGTCGGTTGCCAGCCTTGTGTGTTGAAGAGGACGGGGCCAGAGTGCAGTTAAATGAGCCAAGCAATGGGAGAAATCATTAACTGAATTTTTGTCTCTGAACATCTTGTGCAAGTTGTGCCTTTATTACAATTAGCATGATAAAACAATAAAACTGTTTAAAACAAACTTAAGCACAGCCATTAGCTATTATTAATCAAAAGCTGTTGGCTCCTCCTATATTCTTTTTAATAGTTCATATTTATTCTTATTTAATTAGTGCCCTGTAAATAGTTGAAACACCAGGTACTCATTTTGTGATAGATGGAACAGAACAGAATATATTTAACAGCCAATCCACTACTCAATTAAATTGAATGTTACACACACATTACAATAAAAGTAGTGGATACTGGGCACCGCGGTGGTGCAGCGGGCTAAGGTGCAGAATTTGTCTGTGCAGTTGCGCCCTGAGGATCAGGGGCTCGATCCCCGGTCCTGCCAGATCCGAGCATGGCCGGTACCCTGTGGGAGCGGCAATTGGCGGCCGCCCCCGGGTGGGGGGAGGAGCTAGGAGAGAATCGCTGCGCACAGAACGGCCCTGGGCGAGTTGGAATCACGGTCAGGAGCACGAGGAGTCGCTCCCCGAAGAGGACTTGGTGCCCTCCTTCCCACTACCGGCTGACAGGGTTGTATAGCTGTGATTCTCTAGCAGTTGCTACACAGGGGGAATTGAATTAGAATAGGGGTTCAATTGGCTACCAAATTGGGAGAAAAATGGTATAAAATGATATTCTCAGATAAATTCTTTATACAGAAGCTATCTAAAGTCTGGGACCCCATTACTTCAGGCCATACCTTTATAATCAAACGCAGACAGTACTTGAAAAATAAGCCGAAGTTTATTAGTGGCAAAAGCCACGAGAAAAAGGCAGAATCGTAGTTAGGAGCAGTAGTCAAAACCAGGTGATCGCAGCAAAAGTACAAAAACACAATCCAAAAAGCGAAGTCAAGATACAAAATCAAAAAGTCAGGAGAACAGAAATCAGGCACACGAAGAAACTAGCAAACCAGGGGTCAGGAAAAGGCTTGTAGCAAAACAGAGCAAAGCAGGCAACTGTGACAAACTCGCAACAAACACAAGACAGAGTGGAACTTAAATACACAGACTAACGAGCAAACGAGAGACAGGTGAACAGCAGGGCAGGTGAGACACATAAGTAATCAGGAGCTGACACATAAGGCGGGGCGGACACAATGGGGAAGTAAACACAAGAGCACATGGCTGGGAGACGGCCAATGAAAACACTAACACCCGAACAAAAACGGACATGAAATACATAACAGAAAAACATAACACAGACTCAAATACTGACAATTTTGTTTTAAGTGCATTTTTCCAAAGATGATTTGAAAGGTTTTGAGTCAAGCCCTCCCAATATACAATGTCCAATCCGTAGTCTGTAAGTGACAGAGTTTTTCCACATCCAGTTTTCATATCAATAGAAAGGTTATATTTGTTTCTCCCAAACTCTTGCCATGATAGATGAAGCTGCTGGAAAATGCAGAGAAAATAAAACAGCTTTAGAAGACATATGGGTCGGCAGGGTATCAAAGGCCATAAAGCTATAAGTTTTACAACCTCTCTGTCAAAGCATATAAAAATGACAGAGTGAAGACAACTCTCAATAAGCCAATCAGAGCAAGTCGATGCCAGACCTAAATAAAAAACAATACACAACAGTAAAACCAATACATTGTACATTCTCCATTTGAAGATGCCTGTGAAACTGTTTACTTGGGTCATAAGGATGAAATATTAAGACAAATTAATATATATATATATATATATATATATATATATATATATATATATATATATAAACTGTTCTTTATATTCCAACAGAATGTCAACATGCTTTACATTCAAAACGTAAGACAAAAATGCAAAAAAACTAAGTGACACATTCATATAAACCATTATAAATCATGCAGCTTCAAAAGAGCAATGCAATAAAAAATTTGATTTGAGACTATGTTTAAAAGTTTTTTTAAATTTTTTTATTGCGGATCCCCAGATGGTCATAAAGGACATTCCAGAATTGAGAAGGTAGGAGATAAAAAGTGTACTGCCCAACAGTGTCTATCTGACTTCAGGGTGCAGACGGGGGTCTGGAGTTAGACCAAAAAGTGTGTAAATGCTCCTCTACCTAGTCAATGCCAACGGCATTTAAAAATGTAAATGGTAAGATTAACATCTTAACATCAATTCCAAATTTTACTGGGAGACTGATTTGCCAGGAGGTCAGTACAGGAGCTATAGAGGCAGGTATTTGTTTTATTTGCCGCACAACCCGGGGCTGTATACATCCAATTCCCACCCTGGAATGTCCAGTTATCTGTAACCGCAGCTCTTTTCCATGCCTGAACCATCCTGCCAATTCAGGAGAGCTGGGACATCCACAGTTCTCCCCTGAAACACCTGGGTTCCACAGCTGCTTCGGAGGAGGGACCTTTCATGTCGCAGCTTTGGCATGCAGTGCCCTCCCGGCCAGCAGGGGTCGCCCAAGAGCGACGTAAGCCCTGTCCAACTGAACCCTCCCGTACCCTGAGCTGCAGGCCACCATCTGCACAGGCTCGGTCCAGATTCCATACGAAGCCGTGATGCTCATCCATGCACCACAGAGTGGCGCCTTAACCGAAGCAGCTCAGGCAGGTTTTCATTTTTTTATTTTGTGAGAATCCTTGAAGAACCGTTTGTAAAAACTGCAAAATATAGAGATTTGCCAGGGGGGGCGACCATGAATTTAATTGCAATCTAATAGTCGATCCTAAAGGAGATACAGGTATCGACAAGCATCTCAGTCAGGCCGATTTAGTGAGCTTCACAGGGACAGGGAGACGTCAACGGAGACTGGTGACGAAGGAAGAGAAGGGGATTACTTGTTCACAACACAACGAGGAAGATATTTTCAGAGCTAGTAATCTGATGCGGTATGCCTATCTGCATCCCCTCTGTTTTAGTGCCGTTTAATTGGAGAGAATATCCCTCCAACGATCCTCTTATCTCCTCCAGGCAGTTGCCTAGATTTGACACAGCAATTGGTTTTTTCAGGTTTTAATTTGAACCTAAGTGTCACTGGCACAGCTGCAGAGCTGTATTTCATGTTGTCTGATTATCAAAGAAGGATTAGTCTTCATATAAAACCTTGTGTTCGATCCGCCGTTTCCCTCCAGTCCGCCTTCCTTTTCGTTTCTCCTGTTTTCTCCGTTCCTCTTGTTTCATGTCGTGTTTTTCAGTTCACCCTGTCTGTCTAGTTCCGTGTTTGTGCAGGCTGGGCGTGGTTTCCCCGTTTTGTTCCTCGTTTTCTCCCCGTATCATTTAGCCTATCACTCTCCCCCTCTGCACGCACTTTAATTATTCCATCAGTACTCTCACCTGTTCCTCACTCTATTTTACTCCCCAGTTTCATTCACTCACTGCCAGTTTGTTGTTTGTCTTAGCCCCGTCTAGACATTCCCCGGCCATTCTGTTCGTTTTGCTAATCTGCCTAACCTGTTTTGTTTGTCCTGTTCCTCGCTCCAGCCCGTCCTGCCTGCTTCCCGTCCTGTTTGCTCCTGCCCCGTCTCCTGCCCATCCCAGTTAGTTTCCCCAACCCTGTTTCCAGTCCGTCACCTAGCCGTCCCTTTGTCTTGTGTTTTGCTGATTCCTAAATTATACTCCTTGCGGAGTTTTTGCCTGAGTTTGCCCCCGAGTCCTGCATTTGGGTGCATACCAGTGTTCTAAACCATAACACCTTGTGTAATTTTCTAGATATCTCCATCACAAGAAACTCCATCACAAGAAACGTTACTAGTCTACAGCTTTAGACTACATTGAGTTTCATATAGAAAAGCTATCTGCACTGTTGTTTACCTGGAGGTAATGTAAATGCAACAAAATCCCTGGATACTTTGAGGCATGGCTGAAAGCAGGCTAATGTAAACACAGAACAAGCTGTGTCCCTCAGGTACTTTAGAATTCAAGGGCACGCCAAAACCGACAACGTAATGCAGGTACTGTACATAAAGATGCATACATTTCTTTGAACAAATGTTCAGTGGAAATATTTTACATCTTATTCACTAGGACAAGAAATTCCAAGATGATGACAATAATTGCAATGCCATTTATTGGTTGAATGAACAGGATTTAGAGGAAACTAATACAGGTGTGTAGGCTTGACCTGTATTGTCTGAGAAGCAGGTGAGTGCTGCAGTAGGATGGCACTGCTATGTCCTGAACTTTATTGATTATAGATTTATAGATTCAGTTCTCTTCATAATACCTTATAATTATTATTAATTTATTTTATTTTAGAACTGAGACACAATTAGTAGACACAATGCATGGATCAGGACAGGACTGGACTGCATTTTAATTTCATTTTCAAACTAGGACTAATTCACTCCCAGGACTTTTGTCCCCCATAACATATTCCAGGAGCATTAATTCTGATTCCAATAAAACTTTGTTGAAATTCTTGTAACTCTCTAGTTTACATAGGACATTACACATCATGGCGATCATTATGTGTTTCACTTGTATCCACAAGTAGGCTGCCTAGCCCTGCACAAAACATGCTATTTTATTCATTTAGTATATCATTCCTGTCTACCTCTTATCACCTTCTACTTTATTCATAACATATTGCTAAATTTCTTAAGAGACATTCTGGCGCATTCAGTCCTCCAGGACTGATGAGTACGGTCAGTGCTCAAGCCCAGAACCCAGGTATAAAACCAAGTTGGTATAGAATAGAATAACTTTTATTTTCCCGCAAGGGAACTTTAGTTGGAGCCCCAGCAACAACAAAAAAGACATAGACAGTGGGGGGGCAGACCCACAACACACAAACATATCAAACAAAGACATTCAATATCATCATTGCATTAATCAAACTAATTCCCCTCCTGAATTCCCTCAACAAAACCCTGGAAATAAGGGGTTCATCCTGGTATTTTAAGTGCCCCCATTTGTGAGAAAAAGTTGCCCACTCAAAAGCTTTTTGACAAAGTGGACTGAAATATGCGCCCTCAAAAGGGTGCAGGGGTCGTATTCGGACACAGCCCCAAATGTGCCAAATTAGGGTTGAAATGAAAGGAAGGTAGATCTTCAGAAACAGGGTTGGGCAGCCCTGATATAGGGCATTGGCAACTCAGGGTGGTTCGGGGAGAGTCTATAGGGCCCACTGCTTGCCTTGAATCTTGCCTTGTCTTTTTTATCAGACTAGGACAGGGCCCTCTGTGAGGGGGTGTGTGTTTAACAAAACACAAACAAACAAAAAACAGATTTTCAGAGGTTAATTGTGATCCATTTAGATATTAATTTTGAGATTAAAACAGACATAAAATGACTTTCAAAAGACGTAAATGATCATTAAAATAAGTTTCAGCTGTGAGAGTGAGCAGGGAATCAGGGCCTTGGGCTGTTACTTGGAGATAGGCAACTGCTACCACCTCAGCACCGTTGGTCAGGTATGAAGTCCAACATTAATCACGATCTTCAACCGGAACTGATAGAATTTTTAATTACTCCACAGTTAGCTTGTTCTTCTAAACTATGCAGTCTCTGGCTCAAACTCTGGGGGTGGGGGGTGGGGGGAATACAAATTATATATATATAGTAGCATATACTGTATACTCTATATATCTTCTTTTTTTTTTCCAAATAGCACCGCCTATAATGTAACGGTTCATTAATTAACATTCACCTATTATTAATTTTTAATGACTCTGGTTGCCATTCATCAGTAAGTTGATTGCCTCACATAGGCTGGTAAACTAAGAATGGCTTTATGTGTCCTGTCAGTCAACTGCGAAATGTAAACACCGCTTTCTCATTAGTGCATTGATTGAATGCTCATTTATTCATATTTATCTTCACCAAACAGGTGAGAGTACCGCTGGGTTTTGCTTTATGCACACAATGCATGTAGTGGCTTGCTGTTCTCCGTGGTTTTTAAGAAGGATTATATGCAGCATTTGTCTGAGAGCCACAATTATTGGGAAAAGGATTTTAAATAAAATATTTACAGGTTCATACATGTATAATAAGTTGGCTTACCTTTACCTGTGGGCATTCGTAGCAGAGTAAAAACTTTAAGGACACCAAATCATTGACATATTCAATTACATTATTTAATTAATATTATTTCCAAGAGTAAGATGTGTCAGTATGTTATAATCTGGTAAACATAAAATATGAAATACCTATTAACAAAAATTCAACAAACACACACACACACACACACACACACACACACACACACACACACACACTGCTGCAATACGCACTCTTGATTCCCAGGTTTTCAATTGCCGTATGTGTGTTTTGCTGGTGAGCAACTGCAAACTACAAAAATATAACTTGAAAGAAAATTCCAGTTGATAACTTCCCAGAAAGTGGGATATGGTGATATTAAACAGCCACAGAAAGGAAATTGGTAATGACTACATTAAATATCAAGGTCACGCCCTACACTGCATATATCACTAATGTAAAAGGTGAATTAATTTTTATAAGGGTAGATGTCAAATGGTAAAGGGCATGAGAATGCTGCACTGGATATGTTGAAAATGCTGTCATATTACACAGGGAATGGGTGTACTTATTTTTATTTAACGGGCACTATATACAGTTACTTTCTGCTTTTCGATAAAAAATTGTAATAAAAATCAATAATATAATTTTTAATGAGGCAGTCTGTCCTGATAAATTCATTTTCTTTGTTGTGAATAAAAAGGTAATACGTCGGCTTAATGCTCATAATGGGATTAAATGACACGGTCAATTCCTCAATCCTTGTCGTGTGACGGATAAGAAGTCAGTCAGCCTATACAATGCAGGTTTTGTGCTGTATTCTCTCATTCATGGACAATAACCCACATATTAATAATTGGATAAACTGTCATGGAGCAGGTATCAAAAGTGGGGAAAGCAAACCCAGTAAAATGCATTTGCAATGCAAATCTATCAGAGTACACAGGAGACTTATAGGGATGAAATGTTTGCAAAATGTACTCTATCAGAGTTGATTCAACACTAATCATTCCAGAGTATAGAAAAACTGCTATGTACAGTGCTGTGCACAGTAAATATAAGACTAAATGCCTACCTTTAAATATAAAGACTAGACTGAAAGCCTACATAAATATAAAGAGCAGAATAAGTCCAACAATAGGTCCTCCTTCCCTGTACCCAGGAATTAAACCTTTACTCATAGTACCTCTGCCTTATGTTATACTGAAGCATTGTGAAATGTGGAAGAAATTCAGAAGGTCCTTGGGAGAAGAGCATACATTTTGTACAACACCGGAGACATTGTTGACAGGTATGGCTACGACATTAGTGAATTGCTTTCAATAATGCATCCCACCCTCCGGTAATACAATAGGTGGAAATATATTTCCCCTTACAATAACTTCTACCAGAGAATTATATTATACCATCAGTATAAATGTTAGACTGTATAATCACATAGGTTAACTTCACACAAAATATTTCGAGAAGTAATTTCTTAATTGCACATTAAAACAAAATATCTCTAAGAAATATGTGAGCAGTGACAGTAATGACAGGCTAATTGAAGCCATGCTGTCTCTGCAGAATGTAATTAATATTACAGATGTACAGATTAGCACACTACTTTGTTTGCCTCGAGTCTCTTTTTATTATTAATAGTCCTTAATTGATTCATAAAATGTGTATGCAGTTAAGTTCCGCCTCTTCCCAGGTTTCAGCCTATTTATAAGCATGACCTTTTAAAGAAAACACAGTTTGCAAATTGTCATGCTCATATTTAGTTTGAAGCCAAATTAGCATTTGTGTATAATGTATCATCTCAGCTGTGTATTCATGGATATGTTTTGTTAATGTGGATATGATTAATTATGTATTATTTCCTTTGGCAGTTACTCAGATGTACAGAACGGCATAGCTCTTTTCAAAATGAGACCAAATAGATTGATTCTAAAATGAAACCAAAATGTATTGAGTATGTATTTTTGGCCAAGCTCACTACTAATGGATTTGGTGTTAAAAATTACGTAACTACAGTGAAATATGGTGGTGGATAATTGATGATTGGGTTAAGATGATTGATTATGGGGTTGTTTGTGAATCTCCTGGGGCTCTTGCTAAGGTCAATGCATGGAATTATGAACCCCCGGCAAGGACCAAGACAATTTGGTCAAAAAATGGTGAACTCAAAATTACCGTTTAACAAGAATCATCTTAGTCTCAAAACACAAATCCGAATGGAAATTTGTGCTTAGAATCACAGCGGATCTAGTCCACAAGTACAGACCGAAGCAGGGGTTCCCAAACTTTTTTCTGATGCGACCCCAAATTAATGCTCACAAATGTACGCGACCCCAACACACGTGCACATACGCACGCACGTGCACGCACGCCCCTGTACGCACGCCTCTGTTGAAAATGACATGAATCGCAGAGTAGATGCAATCTGTGATTGGTTGAAATGTGTGAAGTAACGATTACATTTTTATATTTGGGTTGTTGAAATGTTCGACATGTAGTACATTCACATATGTGGAAGAGACAAAATAAACTTTAGTCTCTTTCTGTTGTTATTTAAAAAAAAAAAAAAATTATAAAAATTTCAGGCGACCCCATCCTCAAATCAGGCATCCAGGAACTTGGGGTCGCGACCTATAGTTCGGGAACCCCTGGACCAAAGCATCTGAAGGATTTTGAAAGATTATGCTTGGTGGAATGGTCAAAGATCCCCCCAATATATGCACAAATAGAGAGCGTCTTTCACTCTGTTATATACATACAGTATATGTATTTTAAGCGATATGTGGGCTACTATCATGATTCAAGAGTAGCCTATTTTAAGGCTTGTTTGAACTAATTTGAATTAAATAACATTTTGTTAAGGCAAAAACGCATGCTCTTTCTTTCTGTGACGGACCGCATAGATCAAATACACCAGCCTAATGCATTTTCCTTGTGATGTGGCATGCTGGAACCCACATTCATACTGCTGGACTGGTTCAGGCCTCCTGGAGCTGAGTGCTGAGATTTGTAGTAAGGGAAATGGGCCTGATGGAATAGCGTGGGAGGAAATTTTAATGTATTGAGTGAATGTTCTGTTCTGTTGTATCGTCTAAATGATCTCTCCTGTGCATTTATAATCTCAGTCTTCCACTGTCTTACTAATGTTTGGAAACCAATGTGTGTAAGAAGTCACTGCTTCAAGGCCATGCCAGCAAGCAAACTCGTGGCATGAGGAGTTCTAGGAGCGGAGAGCACTGCCCAGGCAGTGAGGAGATTGGCAATGTAGAGGGCCATGGTGGTCATGTTCTATGGGTGTGACCTTGCATATTGGGTTTCAGCCACGGCCACCCCTGAAATCTGATTGGCCACCCCAATAGCCACCCCAGATACGGAGTTATGATAGGCAAATGGTCATGTTCATCCACTTTAAGGCTTATTTCTCCTGACAAATTTTCCCATTGAAATTACTGTTCCAGGGTAATTTACAGCTAAATCTAGTCCCACCCCCCAATTCCCACAGAGATCCATTCAAATGCAGAGAGGTTATAGTATCACTTGTAGGAGTACCAGCAAATAAGATATCAAGAGTCTTTTGATATTGTTGGGTCATAGACATCAGGAAGTCATGACAGATATGCGACCAAATATAAAAAAATATTACTTTATTCTACATTATGTTAAACTGTCCAATATTTTTTGATGCCCAAAAATGGGGTGGACTATGTACAAAAGGTTCTATTAATTCTAAACGGTTCATCTGATATGGATGAACACACCCTCAAATTAAAGCTGACAGTCTGCACTTCAACATCATTGTCGTTGTATCCTTTCAAACTCAAAGTGCTAGAGTACAGAACCAAAATAACAACGAGGCAACGGATAATTTTGCAGTGGTCTCTTAATTTTTTCCAGAGCTGTATATTATAAATATTACGTGGGATTTCCCTAGGGGGATTTGGTCTTAATTGTATAAAGGCTTACATTATTTCATTATATTTTAATTTATTTTGTTCACTTTATGCAATGTAAAACTGAATTACTTATACTCCCATTAGCTATACCCACATCAATGACAGCGCATGCATAAAATAATAGAAACCATCCTATGCAATCATAATAAAAGCATGGCTTCACGGGGTTGTTATGCCAGGGACCAGTTTCTATTTTATAATTATTAGTGCTGACTCATCTTAAGAAAGGTACAGAAGAGCAAAAAGGGAACTCAATGACTATTTTGTTTTCCTTGAGTTCCTTATAACATCGCGATTCCCTTAGCTGCTACATGCATTATTTAGTGTCCACTGCACTACCAATGAGAGACATTTCAAAGCATTATATTTTCTTTATGCATGCGTTTTCATTTGAAGTAGTTGAGTGGGTGTTTCCCTGAGGGGTTTCACTTGAGCCACCTTGCAGATGATGTTACGAGACTTGGCAAACCTTACACGAGTTGGCACATCTGGTGCATAATTTTCCATTGCCCGCTTTGTAAACATGCCTGTCACCAAAGTGCATACCAATGCTCAGTTGATGCACACTAGATGTACTGATGTAATCATTATATTCAATGTTCTAATTACATTTTTACTTGAAACTCCCCTTATGGAAATGTAATATACTGCAGTATATTGTAAATATATCACACTATAGTCACATTATATTTAAAATATACTGCAGTATATTATATTTCCATAAGGGTCACTTAACATTGAATTCAATGTGTTTTTTTTTAACACTGACTCAGTTAAATGCAAGTTTATTCTTTTTATTAATTAATTAATGTATTGCAAGATTTACTGTATTCTAAACAGAGCACATGGCAATAATAATAATAATAATAATAGTTAGGGACAAATGAGTGATAAAAATGAATGGGTTTTGCACTTTATTTTAAGGGTTTGTTCGAAAACTTATAAACTATTAATTAGAATGGGACTGCCCCCAGTCACCATAAATCAAATAATTGTATTCATAACCCTAATGTAGTTTCAACTGAAAAGCATAATGTATACAAACTTAGATGTGGGGAAACGCATAACCTTTGATCCACCTAAAAATGTTGTTTGTGCATGAAAGTGAACCAATATTGTAATCAATGTATTGCTTTGTGCTATTGATATTGCATTTTTAAATATGCTTTCGACAGGTTTTGCAGTCTCACATTGCTTGACATTTTGGTATATAATTGTATTTATAGTCAATGTCATCTACCCCAATGTCATGATGGACACTACAATATTTTTATTAATTTTATTTTTGTTTTTTTCTACAAAAAAATGCCCTGCATTGAGCCTACATACTTTAAAGTATTATTTTGTATATCATAGTTTTTGAATTCATATTGATTTTTACGCAGTGCAGTGCTGCTGGCTTTTATATTTTAAATCCTTAGACATAATTGACTTCTGAAGAACGTGGCTAAATGATTGCTTAATTTTCTTTGCATGTTTGTGCTAAGAGGGTGAAGCAGGAAGAAGACCTCAAGCGCACTTGTAAAACATTAAGGTTACCAAAGGGACACGGAGATGTGTTATTGGATGTCAATGCAAGAAAGCTATGCAAATGTCAAGAAAGAGAAACACGCAAACATACTTGAACTTTTATAGGTTTCAAAAGTGGCACTTATAATCAGGCCCGGAGCTATGGGGGTGCATAGGGGTGCAATATACCCCCTGGGGGATGTCAGTGCACACCTAGTTATCTCCGTAAATCTACATAATATTTTAAGTCTTTTTTCTTTTTGTTTTGCATGAAATGGTAAATAAATGTGTGTGTGGGTGTGTGTAAAATAATATTGGAGATCTTGTAGCCTAGCTTTGAGCAGGACTCCAATGACATTCAAGCATTGACTTTTTAAAAATATTGCCTTCCCGGCACGCTGACTAACCGGTGTAGCGCACAGAACTATATATACAGTTGAAGTCGGAAGTTTACATACACTTAGGTTGAAGTCATTAAAACTAATTTTTAACCACTCCACAGATTTCATGTTAGCAAACTATAGTATTGGAAAGTCAGTTGGGACATCTACTTTGTGCATGACACGAGTCATTTTTCCAACAATTGTTTACAGACAGATTATTTCACTATATCACAATTCCAGTGGGTCAGAAGTTTACATAAACTAAGTTGACTTTGCCTCTAAATTTTATATATTTGGTCGCATATCTTTTGCATGCCATGACTTCCTGATGTCTGTGACCCAACAACATCAAAAGACTCTTGATATCTTATTTTCTGGTACTCTTACAAGCGATACTATAACGTCTCTGCATTTGAATGGATCTCTAGGGGAATTGGGGGGTGGGACTAGATTTAGCTGTAAATTATCACTTTAAGGGTTGTTTCTCCTGACAAATTGTCCTATTGAACTCTATGGAAAAATAAAAAAAAATCAGGAGAAGAAACCCTTCAAGTTATCACACACTTTTTGTGCCCCCCCGTGTGCACCCCTCTGTATGTTCGTCTAGTGCCTGGCCTTTTTATAATTATACAGGCTACTCCTGTACCTCATATTGCATATACACTGCAGTGCTGGACGGTGACACAATTCCTGTTGCTTTGGCTCTGGACTCTTCCACATTTGATTCTAAAAACAATGAACATGAGTTTAAAGACTCAACTTTTGAGGGTAATTACATCCATATTGGGTGACCCGTATAGGAATTACAGTCCTTTTTTTGTGGGAGCAAATGTAATTGGCCAAATTGACATAATCTGAAATAAACTCGCCATATTTAGTACTTGGTTTAAAATCCTTTGCATTTTATGACTGCCTGAAGTCTGCGACCAGACTCTGGGCATCTTCCTTACTGATGCTCTGCCAGGCAGTCTTCAGTTTGTTTGTTTCTCGGGCGTTTTGCCTTCAGTCTTGTCTTCAGCAAGTTAAATATGGGTGATTGACTTGGCCAGTCAAAAACATTCCACTTTTTTGGCCCTAAAAAACTCCTTGGTTACTTTAGCAGTATGTTTGGGGATATTTGTCCTGCTGCACAGTGACGCACCATCCAATGAGTTTTGAGGCATTTGGTTGGATCTGGTTTCTGTGCACCTCAGAATTAATCCTGCTGCTGCCATCAGCAGTCACATCATCAATGAAGATAAGTGAGCTAGTTCCAGTGGCAGCCATTTAGAACTCTAAATATTTTTTAAATGTACTTTTTTAGCAAACTCTAACCTGTCCGTTCTGTTCATCAGGCTCACCAGTGGTTTGCATCTTGTGATGAAACCTCAGAGATTGTGCTGGTGTCGTCTTCTCCTTATGGCAGTCTTTGACACGTCTTTGCCTACATGTTGGAGAATGTTCTTGATCTGTTCGACATTTTAAATGGGGGGTTTTCTTCACATATGAAAGTATTCTTCAGTCATCCACTACAGTGGTCTTCCGTGGTCTACCAGGTCGTTTGCCCTGTAATGGCCTTCTTTACTGGCATTGACACTTATTTGGTCCTCAAAGAGACAATAACAACAGACTTGAAATACGGATACCACACCTAGAATCCAGGGTTGTATGGTAAGCGGTTTTCTGAGGAGCACCTGATCTTAAACGGAAAAATGTTAGGATCCTGTAATTCTGTCTGTTTTATTTGTTATGTTTCCTGATTTCTTCCTTTTGTTTTTCCTGCATTTCCCTCGCGATTGTCAGTCCGCGTTCCATGTTCTAATTACTAATTCATCTTGAGTTTCTACCTGCAGCTGTCATTTCCCTCCTCATTATCCTATCCCTGTATCTATCTGTGATTTTGCATTCTCTGCACGTGTCCACTTTCGTGTTTCTCCCCTCTGAGCTGTGCACTTGTTTACCTGCTAACCCCAGGGCGTTTGTTATCATTGTGTCTATGTGTATTCCAGTCCGTGTCTTACGTTTCCCCCGTCATTGTATTATTGGTCCTTGTTAACCCTCATTGTTCTCACCTGTGTACTCTCCCATTTCCCCTCCCCTTCACACCTGATTCCTTTTGTGTCATCTTCTCCTTGTGTATTTAAACCCTGTTATTTCAGTCTGTCTTCGCGAGTTCCTTACACAAGATTTATTGCTTCCGTATTGTTTTCCGAGTCTATTCCAAGTTTCTTAGTTATTTGTTTCCGAGTTTTTTGTTATCCCTCGTCCTTCCCCTGTTATTTTAGTTTTGTTGTCTGATCTTCGTTTTGTCTTTTTGTTCCTCCTCTGCCTCCCCGGTTTTGACCCCTGCCTGTGTTCTCGCGACCCTGCTTTTGGATCCTGTTTTTGTGCTTTTGCTGTGCCTGCCCGGTTTTGACCCCTGCCTGTTCCTTGACCACTCTTTGGACTGTGCTTTGTATCATTGCCTGTCTCCCCGGTTTTTCGACCCTGCCTGTCTATACCACGGATTGCTGCCTTGGCCTTTTATTAAACTTCGGTTTTTCATACTCCTGCCTGCGTTTGGGTCCTTCTCCCCCGCCCGAACATAACAAAAAATCTAAGAGCATGCAACACAATTTGGAGCACAAACTAAAATGTATTATTAAAGTATTTACATATTTTTTTTATATTTTTCACGTTCATAATCTGTCTCATTCTCATCCAGTACATTTTTAGTGTTAATCTTCAATACAAACAATCTCTTTGCTTCAGATACTCTTAAATTAGTCTGTGTGTTCTTTTGCTAGACAAGTATTGCCTTTAGGGAAATTATCATTGGTCCTACTAAAGATACTTATACGAGCGACTCTCGTATTAAAGGTCTGCTCTGGTGAAGAGGCTTGTTTAATGGCAATTGTGGGTACGACTAATACACTGGGGGCCATGGATATATTGGATATGTGCATCCTTCATAATGTCCTTATAACCAAAATGCCTCCTGAAATCTCCCCGTTTCAGAAACTGGGATTTATGAATAGAAGACATACAGACCAGGATTGTGCTCAATTCCGTATTCAATTCATGAATTTTAATTGATGGGGTAAACAGGATGCAGAATTGCAATTTGAATTTGAATTACAGGAAGTAGAATTGACTGAATTGAAATTCAATGAAATTCAAATGCCTTCTCTCTTCTGTATTACTGTAGGTGTAGCCTATACGACAATGGATTTTAATGTGTTTGATATATAAAACATCATGTATGTTAAAACACATTAAATATTGTTGAATTATTATTTTCAGGGGTAAAAAAAACTCTTACAATGAATGAATGTATGTCTGACACCTGTTTGCTTACTATATGGGTTATTATATTAACTTGAATGTTAGTCAATACTGGGCGGAATATACTACATATCCCAGAATGCAGTGAGATCTTGGCAGAGCTCAACTGTCACATCCAGGTCACACCCTCCGAGATAAAAGTCATGGGGGAACTCCGCGAGGCACTTGAGCCCTTTGAAGAGGCGACAGACAAATGCCAGGCTGAGAAGACAGTTACGTCCAGCCTGGTAATCGCGTGCGTCCGAGGTCTTCGCCACGCTGCAAAAGATGCAAAGGTTACTGGTAACAATAAGCTGGTATCCACCCTGCAGAGCTCAATTGAAAAACGCCTGGCAAAGTTTGAGGACATGGAATGCTTTCAGATGGCCGCCACACTTGGCCCACGATTCAAACTGGACTGGTGCATTGCTGAAGAGAGAACTGCAATAAAAGACGTGTTGACCGAAAAGCTTACATCTCTCCCTCCAAAAGTGAATGCCAACTCCAATGAATCTTCCGCCCCACCAAAGAAGCGTTCAAAACCATTTGCTTACATGAACAGTCAGTGTAATCCTGCTCCAATGGCCCAAGTCTCAAGTGAAATTCCTATGTACCTGAGCCAACCATGCTCACCCGAGGAGGCTGACCCATATACAAGTCAATTCCCTTATCTCGCCCAACTTGCATGCAAATACCCTGCAATTCCTGCTTCTTCTGCTCCTGTGGAGCGGATTTTCAGTGTGGCAGGAAAGATATTCAGGCCAAATAGATGCAATCTAAAAACATTTCAGCAGCTCATGACAATCAGATGTAACAGTGTTGAATAAAAAAATGTTGGAACAAAATAAAAGAAAATAGCATTAACGTTGACTATTTCTTAGTTCTTTTTTTTTTGTATTTTATGATGTAACATATTGCATCACTGTGAGTTCAAGTGAATAAGGTAAAAATAATTGTTAAATGAATGCTTCAAAATATTTTTAAGACTGCTGATCATGCTTATAATTCAATATACTCCAGTAGTGAGTGATGTCAAATACAATGAAACACTCATTGTTTTATGACTGGGTGGAATTTCTTTGAATTGTTCAGAATTTAATTCTATTTCCTGCAAATTCAAATTCAGTTGTTACAATATATAATTCTATATCTTTGGTTTGGGTGCACCCATAAAATAACAAAAAAATAAAACAAAATGAATAAATGTAAAATGAATAATGAATAAAAAATGTTAACAAAGTCCCAATAAAAATTAAATCAAGGCCTCTTTTAATCCATCCGCGGCTTGCAATGGAATAAGGGAAACGACTGTCCAGCTGTTGTCTGGCCCTTGGTTCTTTTCTTCTGCATGCAATTAGATCCTTTTGGGGTGGCTCGCCATCTCGTGTCGAGAAATCTTCACAATCAAACCTCCAAATCTCTCAGCATAAGTTAAAAAGACCTGACCTGAATATTTAAGACAGGCAGTAATTTATCAGAATGCAATTCATAAATTAAAACATATGTAAATATATGTATATTATCCATTATGAAATTATATTTATATAATTTTTCATATATTTTCCATTGCAAGATAGGGTTTAAGATGTTCTGAAATTATCACATTAAATCTGACACTCAATAAAATAACTTTTTGTTTTACAGGTAATACAATTCACAATATATTCACATTGGTTTCCCACTGCAACCAGGTATTTCAAATATTCTCAGAAAATTATATTAATTAAATTTAACACTTAACTAACAAGTTGTTTCTCTCTCCTTGTGTATTACAGTTCTGCACAGCTTTAAAGGAGCTATATTTAACACATTTACTGTACTAAATCATAAAATTACCATGATATGTCATCAGAGATTAAGGAAACATGCTAAGTCGAAATACTGGCTTCTCCAACAACAATGCTACAGCCAGTATGTTCTCCTTTGAAATTTCCATTCCGGGTCGGAACGTCTGTATTTGTTTTGGCCTGTGTGATTCACTACGCAGTCTGACACAGTCTGATCGTGTCCTGCATTGACATTCTCAGTGACCTGAAGAAGAGTTGCTCTTCTGTTTTTCCTTACGTATCACACTACGGTCATCGGATGTGCGCTTTCGACCACAATTTCCGCCCCTATTTACTGATGTCTTTCCCATAGATCTAAATACACATCTCACTTTAATCACTGTTCCTATTGAAACACTAGCCAGTTGAGCAGTCTTTGTGACTGAAGCTCCTGCCATCTGTGCTTCAACAATGAACCCTCTTTCAGAGTTACTTATCTGTTTTCCTCTTGCCATCTTGATCCAAAATCCAGGTCAACTGGGCCCTGCTCAGCATTTTTATACATTCCACAGAGCATGATGGGATGTTAATTGCTTAACTGTATCCTGCAGTACACCTATATGAAAGGATGTGTATTTGTTATGTTTCTCCACTCATTTATTAAGGTTTTTCCTTTGATTTGTCACCCGTCTGTAGGTGTGAAATCTATGAATTTCAATTAGTTGAATTGTCTGCCTTGCTCCACCTACTACCCTCTATTCCACCATGCCATTTCAATGACGTCAACAGATGGCTGCAGTGAGGCTGAACAGATTGGCGCCTGAATTTATCTTAGCACTAGATAGCTAATCAGTTAGCTAGCGGATAGCACTGAGGTCAACACGTCAGGGAAGAAGCATTGTGTGATGCCAGCATGCACAGCTGAAAAAAGATAATATTAGACAGCAATGGTTATCTTACATCTCCTGCAGCGGTGGAAGTACAACTGCATCCAACCCGGATTACGCGTGGCTATGCAGCCATCATAATTTTCCCCGAGGCTGTCTCCGAATCAGCGCACGTGCCTACTATTGAGTATGCTAGTTGATTCCGCCGGAATCATTCAAGTCAATGGAGGATCTCCGTAACGGAGTGGAAACACAATGCCCCCTAGTGCAGTGGTTTCCAAACTCATCCCAGGTGGACCCCTGTGTAAGCTGGTTTTTGTCACAGCCAATATTTTGCTCAAAAGATTGAAGAACACGTGTTTACATTCTTTCACTTTTAACACAATGCAAGTTGCGAGTCATTATGGAGGGGAGCAGTGGAGCTTTTGCATTTCCATACCACCTTGTCATTCCCTGCATTCTGAGGCATTAAAAAAACGGAGAAAAAAAAAGCTTTCAGACAATTCAGTTCAATTAAATTTAATTTTATTTGTATAGTGCTTTTTACAGAGAACTGTCCCAAATATGCTGTGCAGAGAAACAGAAGTAAAATTGGGCAAAAAAAGGCCTGCACCCCCAAAAAGCAAATGAGGTAAAAACTCCCCAGTGGGAAAAAAAAAACATAATAAAACACTGGTGAGAACACACTCCCCCAATGGGTAGAAATCTCAGGAGGAACCTGGGTACCATCCTCCACTGGCTGGCTTGGTTTAATGTAAAGGCGGAATGGATGGTAACAGAAATGTAATGAGGGATCTATCACAGAAAATGAAGGTTAAGAACCAGACACAATGACATTTAAGCCTTTAGGACATTTATCGCTTTTTTGCCATTTCGTGCTTTCCTTGGTTTTTTGGAAGTTTTGAATGGTAGGCCTCACTGTGTAACTTAATGTAGCCTACATTGTGATTTGAATAGGCCTAAGAATTTTAATCATATCACTTCTTAACCCCTTTGCAGACTCCCTAGAGGCTGTGAGATTGCTATAAGTGAAAAAACAAACTCCATGTTCTAACTTTATTAGCATACGATTCATGACAACTATACCGAATATGGAGTTTCTACGTGCCACTATTGTCATGTAGCTAGTCCATTGAACAAGCAAACCCCCACCCAGTCTCAACTGCAACTATACCTACCCATTTGTGACACAGTGGGCAATAGAATTCATAAAAATATTTTTTCACCACCAAAAATTCATGGATACACCTTTCCGGTGTATGCTTTAAGAAATAGTTTCTCTAATGTAAGTTGTTTTTGTGAAACCAAAAGGACAATTTTAGAGGACAAAGTATCTCAGTGAGAAAAAGCAGTGTGCATTTCATCCCAAACTGATGCAGTAGTTTTATTCATGAGCAATGTTTAATGTTAATTACAGAGAATCAAGTTGAAAAAAACAAATGATCATCAGCTAGATTAACTTTTAACTTAAAACGCAGCGATTGAAACGACTAAATAAAAATGTATTAACTTTTTTTTTACTTCATTTTAAAAGTGGGGAAAAAATGTTATTTTCAAGTGGAGATTTTAGTCATTATTTTAAGGCAATAGGAGCACTTACGTTTTTATGTTAAACTAGCTTGAAATGTTTTAGAGTGTGCCTATGCCTGCGCTGAGCTTTCTTTTGTTCAAGATTTAAAGCTCAACCTCTCAGACAAGGTCTTATGGCTCAATATTAATGCCAACTAGTAATGCCTAAATAGTAATTTTGTTTTACCAATATAATATAATAATTGTATCAAATGAAAAGGGAGCACTTTGGCCAATGAGAGACAAGGGGCAGATGCAAGCAGGCAGTTTTGTCTAGTGCTGCGTTCCGTTTACCTTGGAAGTCGGAGCTGGGAATGACGTCACACCCGAGTTGACCGCGTTCCAGTACAACAAGTCGGAAAACCTAGCTGATCTCATTGTTAGCAATAGCCTACCAGTTCTAGATAGGTTAGCCATTGTTAGCAATACCAGTTGATAACAACGCACTATGCGGTATTTTGCGCATATAAACACCGTAGCAACATGTCCACAGGTAGAGTTTGGACAGTTCTGTGTGTATGATTGATTTAATGAGACACAAATAAGACAGAAGTGCTAATAAACGGTATATTACTACAGCTTTCACTTATGTTGATGCGCGGAGCAGCCGTCTTTGATTTTGAGGTCGGGTTGGTGAAAGTACCCCGACTTTCCGAGTCGGAAATCTGACTTCAGGGGGCGTTCCAGTTGAAATTCCGACTCAAACGGAACGCAGCATAGGTCTATACAAACCCTAAGATCATTAAAAAGATCATCCATTTGGTGGTCAGAAGATGGTAACTGCTAGTATTCACTTTCGGGATGAAAGAGAGGTAGTAAGTGGATCCAGAACCACAACCACAGAAACCTACCAATGTTGCTGTCTGTGAATGGACAATGAAATCCAACCCACCATTTCAAAAATGGTACGGTGATGTGTAAGAGATATTAAATCTGTAATGAAACATATAGCTGTATGATAGAGTGAATTTAATTGGTGTGAAACAGGAGGGTGCACGTACGTACAAGTCGATAATTATCAATCACAAACAGATACAGTCGCTGTTAAAATAAAAATAATATTCCAGTTTGACCTTAAGCTGCTTTACGAGATTATCAACATGTACATTAAAGGATAACTTGTCATCCAGCTGTACACCCAGGTATTTATGTGCAGTGTCTGCAGGTATTTGCGGTTTGTTTTCAATCAGCAACCAAGTAAGGTCTTGAGAACAAAGGTGTGTGGACTCTTCAACGGTTGAAATGAATCGCTCATGCCGACACACACCGAAAACCAGCACTGTGCGCATCAAAAATGGCGCTGTAAATCTAACACCGCTGTTCTCTCACTACCATGGTCTCATATCAACACCATAGGGTGTTAAATGTACACCACCATTTCAGTTTGACACCCCTGATGTTGCGCTAAACTGCAATGAATAAAATGCAAGCTGAAGCTCTTGTACAGCCCGTGCCAGGGAAGCGGTGTATGTATGAAAACAAAACGGCTTCAAGGTAGACCTACATGTGACATATCCACAATCTGCGCATGCGTATTTCCAGTATCCTTCCTTGTATACGGATAAATGGCTACAGACTTCTCATGACATATGGTTCATCCTTGATTTCCAAATCACGTAGTTATTAGGGTTGACAGATGGCCATTGTGTGTTCCTGTGCCATTCTGTGTCCGGTTGTTTGGCATTTGGCACTGATTTCAGAGTAGGCTCAGTGACAGAGGCCTACTCCACTTGATTACTACAGTGGCGGTATCTGGGGGTGACTAATAGACTAATCGACCTTAGTGTGAGAGAACGGAGAGAGGAAGAATGCCCAGTCACCTCTTCACAAAATACAATCAGTCAATTAGACACAATCACACTAATCAAGAGCAGCAGGAGTGTGCGCCCCCCATTACAGACACACTTCATAATGGCATGGCCTTGATTCATGAAGTGATTTAAATTGCACTTTGTGTTGTTCTACCAGAAAGGGAAAAGCGTCTTGGCTGTATTGAGCATTTGTACATTTGCCCCGTAAGTGCAATTTGCGTGATGTTAGCTCTGGATACATCCAAATAAACTAATCATTTAAAAATGTTCTGACGCATATAAAAAAACCTAAAGGCTAATGAATACGTTCCTGTTAACATATTCAATGTTAGCATCTTTTATAGAACTGCAGGGAATCGTGTGAGATCATGATCTGTGAAAATCAGAAAATCAAGAGGAGCAGGTGCTGTAGAATAGGATTATAATATAACATCGGATATCGCAATATAGCAAAAATATCGCCGAGATGACTGTCTATAGCCACGACATAAAAAAAAAAATATTATCTTTTTAAATAATTATTTTTATTATCATTGTTATTGATATGCTAAGGACAAAACACACGTACATGATTTTAAATAATAATATTAGTTGGAAATAAATAGGTGAGTTAATATTTATAACTCTAAATATGTGCATTGCAGCGTGTGTCGTGGCCTGCCCGACAAATCTCCCAGCAGAGCATCATTTCCTGCTCCATTTTCTATTTTAGTTCTGCTGCCTTGCAACAAATTCTGTATGCTTTGTTTTTTAAATATTTGGTTATTATTATTTGCTCTGTATTTATTATTTTGTTATTATTATTTGTATACAGGCTATTTAGACTAGGGTTGTCACAATATCCGATAATATCCGCGATATGAAAATGGGATATCGTGACAGCCCTACTGTGGAATATGGCTGTATAATGAGTTTTCATTTTTAGGTAAACTTACTGCGGAAATATCCTTGCCTGAGGTCAGAATTCACTCTGACAGCAAAGGATATGGGGAGTTATTCCTTCATTTACACATTAAAGGCTGTATTCCCTGATTTATGGGCTTTTTTTCTGTCAAAAACTTTAGCAAGGTCAGCCTAATTCTAGCCTGTGATGAGGGGACAGGCTGTAAACCTGTATCGTTCCAGACGTTTTGCAGATAAATTGTACTTCTTCGGGTGAACCCATAAAGAATTTCTTGAAATTGACCAGGGTTTCCCTAACAGTTTATATCTCTGTGTGAAATACTGGTGCTAATATGTAGATGTTATTCATGTACACTATAACCTCAAACAAAAAAGAAAAAAATACTTAATTTGCTTCATTACATTATAGGCCATTTTTCTTGTGAGCACGTGCATACGTATTCAGTACTTTAAGCGATTTAAGATCTGCATACGCTTAGCAAATTAATTTAACGGCAACTGCATCTCCATTGTATCAAGTCTTGGCGACAATATCAGAGCTTGTTTGTTTTATACAAAGAAGGTTAGAATAACCTGGTCAAGGATAAGTGATGCAGTTTGAATGATCTAGAATATTCTAAAAATGGGTATATTCTATTAAATTCCTGCCCTGGGGGGTGTGCTGCACCGGAGTCAGTCGTCGCGTCCCAGCAGCATCCTTAGTTTGTGCTTATGACTTTCCTCTGTGCCTTTTCCCATCAGCCAGCTGAAAAAGCCGCATCTCACATCCTGCTCTGATTCTCCAAGGACACACACACACACACACACACACCGCACACACACACACACACACGCGGGAGAGGTAGGAGACGGAGCATGAGGTCCACCCCCCTCCCTTTGCCACTCGTATGGGGGTTATCACGACTCTGTCGCCACAAAGAGACGGCGTGACGGTTCTAATTTCTAAGAGGGGACCGAGCCACATTTATTTCGACAGCCTCAGCCCTAATCATGTGCGTCAGTATAATCCTACACTGTCAGAGTGCAAAATTACAAAGTTAAAAAATGGGGCCTATAGTCAGCTCTGCTATAAATCTTCCGCAACATTTGTATAAGTACGCTTTTTAGAAACGGCATTTATTTCAAAAGGGCATTGTCTGGGTGGAAATGTAAAGGTGTTCATTTGCATAACCTTTTACAATACGCCCAACAGGGCACCTTCATAAAAATCAAAACAGATCAGACCATTCGATATCTGTATTAAGGTGATGATGGATCTTGGGGGGAAAAAAATAAGCAATTTTGTGAATGACAGGAATAGGTTAGATTTAAACCGCTGACATAGCCTATATGAGGTCAGGGTCAGACAGAAATTCAAATATATGTTATGAAAATGCATCATCATTTAAGCAGTTTTCCCCTTTTTTCATTCAATTTTGGATTTTTAAAAATTGTGGCCCTACTCGAGCAAAGCTCATTTGTATGCTCGTTTGCAAATCAAGGATAATAGAGTACACGGGGTACTACAGGAGAGCCAATTTCAGGAGAAAAAAAAAATGCCTGTGTCGTGAAGGGGAACTAATGCACTGGTAACCTGATTTAAATCCACCCATCCCTCTGTGGGACAAAGGTAGTTATTTCCTACTGCTGCAGACTTATGGTCATTAATGGTTAACGATGTTTCCCCAAACTCACGCTGGTGATGTCGAGGGCTCAGTCGGCAGCCATGGCAAATGGCTTTTCCAGTTGTCCTGTTCAGGAGCCCACGGCAAATATTCAAATCATTTCTATCTATGGAGTATGGTATTGAAATCGCTTCAGGCGAAGTTGCGAGGGAAGCTGGTGAGCGCCGCGTCCTCATTGGTCCCGCCTCTCCCATAATAGGGACACTAAAATGGCAACTGTTGCGATGCATTTTTAGTTTCTTTTCTGCACAGTTTCAATTCCCTCCGTAAATGTCACCGTGAACTGGTAACCTTCAGATTTAATTTATGAACGTGATTGCTGCTTACTTTCTTTTCTGTGTATTTAGCTTTCATTTTCTTTTGGATTACGCATTTTAGGTTTTTTTTTTTACGCGCGTTTCTCGGCAGAGCGGTGTTCCCAGGTGGCAGGAAGCGGCCGCGTGTGGAGGGAGGCACAGTCACGTGTGTGTGTGTGTGTGTGTGTGTGTGTGTGCGTGTGTATGCGTGCTTGTTTTGCTTTACAGCCTGGAGTGCTTGGGGTGTCTCTGGGGAGGGGGGGCAATGGTTTTTTGAAGTGTTTACTTGATCTCGCTATTTTTTATTACGTCTATTTTTTTCCACTATCGGTTGATATGTTGAGAATTGTTCTTTCTGTTCTAATTATTGTTTATGAACTCTGTGAAAGCTGTATCATATTGTGATAATACAGCCACAACATCTACCATGGTTTTGTCCAGGGAGGGTCATAAAGAGTTCCTCTGCAGTTTACTGGGAGGTTGTTAGTCTGTTTCTGCACGGCTGGGAGCAACAGTCCCAGGTGAAAAAGTAGTGTACTTTAGTGTAATAAAAATATAATTTAAGTATACAAAGGTTATTACAAGTATACTTTTCCTTTTTTTACTTAATTTGAAGTATGTTTAAAATGTACTTCCAGTGTAGTCTCAAACACACCGTAATACTTTTAAAGTTTGTTTCTGTCCAGTTATTTCCTATATCCCCTCCAGTGGCCATTGTATTGTTGGTCTTTTGATATAGTTTTATACCCAGTCATGACAGCATTACCTGTTTATCTTGCTAACAGGTGTTTTTTGAACTTCCCAATCTTTTTTTTTGCTCCAAACATTTTTGGAATGTGTTGCAGGCATCAAATTCAGAATTAGCGTCTATTTACAAAAATCTATAAAGTTGATAAGGCAAAATATTAAATATATTTTCTTTGTACTGTTTTCAATTAAATATATGTAAAATCATTTATTTGTAAATCACTGCTTTCTGCCTTTTATGTACATTTTACATACTGTCCCAACTTTTTTGGAATTGGGGTTTGTACATAAGAGCATTCTCTGCTGGGGCAGAACCCTAGGAAATCCAAAGTTACTCCTGTTTTACTCATTCTTGGCTGACAGGTGTGATGGGGACTTGAATGTATTCATTGCATATAGGAGTGCATATAGGGACAGCAGGAATTCAAATGCACCAGTAATTTAACTCATGGTCAAAGAGGGAGGAGTATGGCTAAGAGACACCCGAAGCCAGGGATTTAAACCTGTGTCCATCAGGTGCTGAGTCAACCACTCTCCTCGGCTTAACGTGGAACCCAAAGGACTACTCCCTCAACCTAAAGCTTAGAAAGATAGGATTTCAATTCTTACTTAGTGCTGACTAATGAACTACTACAGTCCTTCCAGAAAAGACAGCATAGAAATATATATATATATATAAAACATATATGGTCTTATATGGCTAAGCTTGCAATTGTAATATCACCAACCTAAGTTTTGAATAAAAGCCTGATTACAGAATACCCTCGCTCCTAGTTTGGTCAACATTAGAATTCAAGCCAAATAGCTTTCAGCAGATAAATTAAACTGAACAAGAATCTGAAAATCTCAAAATTGAATGTAGTAGACGTCTTGGTGCCAAGGACTTTCTATATAAATGCAAAGAACAGTCAGGGAGAGGCGATTGGTTCGGATGACCAGATGCGACAAAAGGGATTCTTAAAGTGTCCAAATATAAACACCAATAGAGTGGAAAGATATCTGTGAATAGGGAAGAAAACAGAACAAAAAGCAGCTCCTACTCTCAAAACCGGAGAGCAATACAGAGGAGACTGAAAAAAATGGAGAAATAATAGCGACCCGAAAATAATCGGGCGAACAAGGCTGGAGAAATAAAAATAAAATGAAAATACCTCTCACTTTCGATTAGAGAGAACACAAAGAAATAAAGAGAGGTAAAGAGAAACGGAAAAGAAAGCGGTCTCCGAGAGACTAGGAAGGTAACAGGAGAGAGGGACAGAAAATGCAAAAGAGAGCGTGTATCCTATGTGTGTCTAAAGCACAAGAGGGCAAGTCCCTCGTAACTCCAAAGCAAGGCGATGGAGGAAAGAGGTCTCCTTAGAGTGCCTACCTATACCTTACCGGCTTAGTGTCAGAATGAGCGAATAACAACCAAGTACCGGAGGAGGAAGGCGCAGCGTTAACATAGCTGACGAAATCACCTGAACAGGTGTGCCAACTGAACGCTGATTAGTGGAGAAAACCCGGACCGGCCGCCGTCCTGGACTGAGAGAGCACTTTAAGCAGAGAAGACAACCAGTAAAAACCGTGACAACTACATGTAATTTGTGGGGATTTGAAATGTATTACATGTAATTTGTGTTTTTTTTAATTTATTTTTTTAAATGTGTTGTTTTAATTAAGTCTGTAAGCATCTTGTATATTTAAGAGGTATTATTTTTTCCATAACAAATGTGGTCAAAAAATAAATGAATTCTGTGTAGATGTATTTTACACCCAAGTTTGTTTGGTTCTGGCATATTTCTTAAGTGCTTCTTTTTCATGGGTAAGCCTTCAAAGGTGGAAAACAAGCTCAATTGTCTGTTTATTTAATTTTTTCCCCGTTGCCATCTAAAAGAAAATAAAACGGCTGTTGGCAATTATTTTGTTTATCTTAACGACCCAGCCCTAGGTCACAAGTACAAAGCAATGCAAACCTGTGGAATGGCAAGCCGAGATGTGATTCATTCTAAATGATGGCTGAATGAGAGATTACTCTGAGAGGTACAAAGCCAAAGCTATTATATTTAGATATTTAATCTGTCAAACTGCCAATACAGTGTGAGGGGGGTCTCTCTGGATAAAGCAGCTCACCACAAGTACCAAATGTACCTCACCATGGCAGAAATTCAATGTCCACAAAAAGTGAAAAAAAAGTGTGTTTTTATTGTGGGGGTCCGTGGAATAGAACAAACAAAACAAACCACAGCAACCAAAACAAAAACCCGCAAAGCGGAACAATATTCCGTAATATAACTTTTATCAGTTATTTCCTACTGCTATTTTGGACTGCAAGAAAGCCTACCCACCCGAACCAGGGTTCCTTCAATCTCTTTTCTCTCTCTCTCTCTCTCTCGTGGTACAAGCGTAGGGCCTATATAGCCCGCAGTGCTCACCCTCAAATGGGAGGAACTATTCACCGTCTGGGGAATTGCCCATACACATCATCCATTCTAATTTTAAATTGACATTTTTAATAGTTATTTATCATTCAAAACATACTATATTTTATTATAGTTCCATATCACCAGAAACACCGCAGTTGTTTCCATAACAGTTAGAGTACTCAATCTCGTTGTTTGCAGAAGACTTTCGGAAGCAAATTAACTGGGGTTTTGTTTTGTGGAGAACTTTGGCGGTGTTCTCATTTCGGGAGCGGGACGTCGGTCTCAGTGGTTCCAACACTTCTCTTTAAAAACTGCTGGCAGTCGTGTCTCATCGTCTAGTCGTCTATTAGTAATCTCTATCTCTTTTTACTCATTTTACTCATGCATAGGTGAATTGCAAATGCAGTTGTGCTTCCAGGATCATTTGCAGTAGCCTAGACTGTTCTTTTAACTCTTTTGCAACTGTTATCCTAAAAAGATAGTCACAGAGTTAAGTAGAATCATAACTTATGCGCATTTACTAATGCACTTTTATTTTAGTACCGTTTTTTGCTTTTGGCAATCGGTAAATAAAAGGGAAACGGACACTGATTTACAGGACTCAGCGGCTTCTGTAGTAGAAACATTGGCCATTTGGGAGGAAGCTCCACTCTTTCCAAGTTGTCTTTTTAATAGAAAGGAATAGATCAGATTAGCATAGCAAGCCTGCGGAAGACTTTGTTTTGCCTTTTGCACTGTTTTCCTTTCAAATTCAGTGAGCTAAATAGCTTTAAAAATAAACGAAATATCAGGTGATTTAGCTTCCTCTGGTTTTGTTGTACAAGTGCTGCAGAGATCGCAAGATTTATTGAAATCTATGTTGGCTTTTCTTTGACTTTGTGTATTTTTACAGGCTTATTTATGTTCAAGGCACTGGGGAAATAAGATGCTTATTGGGCCAAATGGGACTGGGATGTTTTCAGAAGAGAGATGCTGACTTCTCCACCTCAGAATGCCAATACAATCAACAAAGGCGATTGTTCTCGAAAACGTTCTTCAGTTGCAAATTAAGCAACAGTGGACATCTGTCTGAAGATTGGCTCTGTTACTCTCCCTCAGAAGGAAGTTTATTTTGTCCTGCATGCAAAATTGTTGAGGACGCAATTGAACGTTCAAAGCCATTTGGTGAAATGGGCTAGTGACGGACGGGAAACATGCAGATGACCTCATAGCTGAGCATGCGGGCTCTGAAATTCGCAGAACAGCATTGCTTGCTTACATCAACCAGAGAGTTGAAAGTGGAACGATTGACTCACAGCTCAAAAAACAATTTGATGATGAGTGTGAGTAGTGGACTCAGGTTTTTCCAGAGAGTAGTTGCTGTAGTTAAGCTTTTGGCAGAATGTGGACTGCCTTTGAGGGATCATAGCCAGAAGTATGGGCAGCCCAATAATGGAAATTCTGGAGTTGATAAGCCAGTCTGATCATTCTTTAAAAGCAGTCATTGACAAATATTGAAATTCCGGCAAAGGAAAAAGATAAATAATTTCAGCTAAGATATAACCCATGTGGACCTGCTTACCTTCATCCTGCGGTACACATCTCCAGAAGGATGTATTGAAGAACGTTTTAAGAGCGTCTTACATTTTTGCCAATTACGAGCCATGCTGGAGAGGTGATGTGTTCTGTTCTCAATGTTGTACAAGAGACGGACATTGATATTAACAAATGTAGAGGACAGTGTTACAATAACGGTAGTAACATATCGGGCAAATATGAAGGCCTGCAGTCACACAAGAGGTAACTGCTGTCAGGAGACAGAAGAGTTCTTAGTTTTTCCCAGTCACGTTTTATTTAAATTTTTTCAAAGGGCACTTCACTGCATGCTGTCACTGTAGGGCTGCAGACCAGTGAGAACAAACTAATTGAAACACTTAAAACACTATCAGTGACAGTTTCTGGAGTTGATAAAGCAGACTGAGGAAACAAAAAAGACAGCCCGACGGATGCTCAGAACCAGTGTGTCAGCTGTCAGGTCATATGATGTTTTCCACAGGAGTGTTCACAGTTGTGATTGACAGGCTAGTTTCAGAGCTGGACAGAAGATACCGATCAAACCAAGATCAAGGAAGCTTGTGTTTTGTCTTGTTTTTAAACACATTCCCCTCCATTTTCCAGCATTAATCTCCACTCATTAATCCACAAACTCGGCGTTGAGCCTTCAAAAGAAAACTTATAAGGCAAAGGAAATCACAACCAATTTTCAAGTTGACATTGTCTTCGCATCTTCTTGATGATGCCAGTGACGAATGTCTTTTTCAAAACTCTCCTTAGTGAACAACGGACCAAGCATAAGGAGAGAGTAAGCCACTTAACATTGATGTCAACTGAGAGCGATGTATTGCGTGAACTGGATTTTACGGACATTATTTAGGGCCAGACGGAAACACTTTGATTCTAGCTTATATTTAATTAATGGTGTAGTGTTTTAATTGTAAATTTTATCTTTTTGCCACAGTTTTTCTGAAATAATATATCATATATTTATACAGTATATGTACAGTGAGCACCATAATTCATTGGACAGTGACACAGTTTTTGTTATTTTGGATCTGTACTCTAACACTTAGAGTTTGAAAGGATACAATGACAATGAGGTTGAAGTACAGACAGCTTTTATCTGATGGTATTTTCATCCATATCGGATGAACCGTTTAGAAATTATATAGAACATTAAATTGGACAGTTTGACATAATGTAGAATAAAGTAATCATTTTTAATATTTGGTCGCATGTCCCTTTGCATGCCATGACTTCCTGATGTCTGTGACCCAACAATATCAAAAGACTCTTGATATCTTATTTTCTGGTACTTTCTATTTTCTACAAGCGATACTATAACTTCTCTGCATTTGAATGGATCTGTATGGGAATGTAGCTGTCCATCAGCGGTGTGCCTGAGAATCACTTTGGTGTGTTATGTCATATTGATTTCAACATGAGTGATTTTTGTGTTTTTCCAAAAAGGTATTTGCTTATGAAATTCTGAATAATTTATCTGTTACATTTTTGTGTTTGCAATAGCCTTGGTAGCATGGTAACAATTTTTTTTCTAGTTAGCCATTGCAGACAGTAAGTGTCTGTGTCATGAGAAGAAACTGGGGTCAACAATTTACCCCATGTTCCTAGCCATAGAACCATGCTATTTGTTACTATTGGACTAGACATCTTATGTGTATTTAATCACGGCATAATTGATGATCCTCAAAAGTCTTTAATTCAGAACACGGCAGAGTCCAATACCCAGCTGCACGATACGTATATAGGATACAACATCTAACCAATTGCTGATTGCAATGGCGATCACATAACACAGCCGTTGGCACAGATTATGTTTCCTGATGGCAGCAGCGGGGGAAAACTGCATAACCGCTTAATTGCTGTTTTCAAAAAATCTATGTGAAAACATTTTCTAATGTGGACTTTGCAGTGAGCCGTTTGCGGGCGTCTATTTCTATTGACGCTGCCCTTTCCCTCTGCAAATCTATGAATCATGCGGTATAATGCCTTACTGCCTTTACAGTGCTATGCAATTCACCTGTAACGATTTGTAAATGTTGCTATGTGCAGTCATAACAACTCATAACAACCCCCATGCCTCCAAATAGCTTGCCATAAACAACTACACATGGCTGTAACCTGAGTAGTCCTACAATGGTCCAAAGTCCAAAGATTAGTCCGCAGCTGGGGTCGGGGAGTGAAATAGATGTGTCGCGACCCCCTAGCTCTGAAGCCTTCATTGCTTAATGAAGGCTTCTGGTACTCTAGAGGGACTGCATTTTCTTGTTGGGTATATGTTGATATTATTTTCATTTGCACCGTTTGTTTTCATGTTTTTCCCATTTGTTTGTTTTGTGTTTGGTCTCAAACGAATGAAACAATATCAGTCAGGGATGATTGAGTATTGCTCAAATTGGTGTCGTTTCAGAGTTTCTCCCCTACATAAATCTGTAGGATGAACAACAGTCATTATAGATTCTGTGGCTCACCAACCTAGCATTCCCTCTACCCTCTGCAATGTGTCCAGTGTTCACTGTTGCTGCAGGAGGTTCATAGTGATGGGTCATGACAAGGAGTTTGGGGTCTTTCATTTGAGGAAAATTTGTCAATTTTCACTTTAGCATTTTTTTTCTATGATGTGGCTAATGTTGCGGGCTGCATTTGACACAATGATTAAATCCTGGGTGATGTAATCACCAATTGCACTCCACCCTATGGAGCTACTGGCCACGGTCAGTACTGGCACAGTCTGGATTCAATACGAGGCCATGGTGCCCTTACCACGGCGTGGTGCCTTTACTGAATGAGCCAACCAGCAGCTAATTTTACCTTTTTAATTTTAAATAAAGACAATCCACCCTCCTTATTACTTTATTCAGATAGGGAAACAGATGGAGAAGGGATTGCAGCGCGGGAACTAACCCAAACCGCGCAGAAGCATTCGTGTATGGATTGAAAGTCCTATGAGCGACACCACGCATCTCACCAGTTGTTTTTGTTTTTTTACATGGCACGCCATGGGGGGGGGGGGGGGGGGGTATTCCACAAAACAGTATTTTAAAGTTATCCAGATAACTCTGAGAACGATAAGGCTGTATTGTCACATTAGTGAGATGTCAGTCGATAACAATGCACTAGAATCTGATTTAGGAGCGTTATTTAGTCATGCATAGTTAACTTTGTTAACATTGTTAGCTGCTGATATTAAAGAAAGTTTCTGAGGTTATTTCATGGTGGCTAACTTGCTTATCCTCCTTTGTGGAATATAACACCTGACCTTACCTGATGATACAGTTGTTGGGAAACACTGACCTACAGTAATATAATAGTCGCTACCGGCTAAAAACACATTCCATTGCTATCTAACATTTGCTAGCTATCACAAAAAAAAAAAAAACTAAGGACTTATTTGTTTTATGATTTTCTTTGTTTTCCTAACATTTCACTCAAATAATTCCTAGCTAGCATCCATTTAAGATTGTTAGATTATTGATGAAAATCACAACAAATGCCGAGTCTCCTTTAGGGTGATAAAAAAGCAGTGATTCTGCTATCACTGAATGTTTAATATCTCAGTTTTTCATATGGTGATATGTTGTTTGCCAGAGATTTTTTTGTTTGGAATGTCCTGGTACATTTACATAGACTTGCTTTGGTTATTGAGAAGTGTTGTAGCCTGCTGTGGTTTTGAAAAGTGGTTCTGCAAAGCAAAGATCTTATCTGAAATCTCATCTTATCTTAAAATAATTTGACGCCTATTTTATCCATTTGTGCCTTCAACATGCGGTGGTAGATAAACACCTATTATAAGATGGTTTCCAGCTTCAGTATTTAAATGATCAATTTGCCCGTTGTTTAATATATGAGCTTTCCCACAGGAAGAGCCAGCAGAATGCACCATTTCATCACAATGGTTAAATAGAAACATAGTACGGACTAAAAATAAATATTTTTTGTTCAGTTTACCCTACCACAGTTTGCTGATTCTGTTGGGAACACCCCAACATACATGTGTTCCCAACAGAATCAGCAAACTGTGGTAGGGTAAACTGAACCTAACACATTGTACTAAGGTATACCATACAGATAGACAAGCCAGTATTAAATGCTAAATGTGAGCTAAATATGAGGATGAACTAAACGTGAGCATACTATCAGATACAAAAATAGTGTGTAGGCCTCATAGCTATTATAAACTGTTTAACCAATCATATTACTTATGATTTGTGAATCACAATCTTGCTGTTGATTTCAACATACACAAAAAAAATCTAAATGTTATTACTGCAATAATAAACAACGTAAGGCCTACATTACATGTTCTGTACAAAATCTGAACACAGTGCCTAACAAGAAAGACATCAATATAAAAATAATTACAACAATTAATATTGTATCCAATTCTCAATCCAATAAATTATACCAATAACCGGTGAATCCATCTGTTAGCTACTGTCGAAAATATAGAAATCACATTGTAACTATCAAGCAGGATGATATAATTATAGCCTAAATCTGAACAGAGTGCAGAGCACTACAACATCTTGACCCAGGTGGGGAGTGAACAAACCTGATTGGTAATAAAATATTGTTAAGCCCCACCCAAGTCCAGCTCTCCTTAGTTACTGTTGCTAATTTCGTCAAGCTTTGTTATGCACAGGAACGCTCTGATTGGTGGTTCAGCTAGCCAGTGCTTTGTGTTGGGGAAGGGGAAAAAAAATGTCAGCTGCTTGATGCCCCCCTAGCCTAGGGCGGGGTGCCAAATTGCCCGTATGGTAGATCCGGCCCTGCCCAAAAACATATACTTCTTTCTTGCGTTTGACCATGGAATTTGCCACCATGCTTGGTAGGCCGTCGTGCGCTGCATTCACGTGGTATGAGAGAGATGGCCATTTCCGCACTGGTGACGTCAAGTGGGATAAATCGGAGTATTCACAAGTAGTATTTACGACTTGGAAGCTGGAGCGAGCGGTATTTCCAATTCGGAAGCTTGTGGTTACCATCCCTCCTGTGTCGTGAACGCAGCTTGAATACCTGCTTAGAAAACAGGTATTTAAACAACTTTCACTTGCTCTAAAACACTTAAACAGGTGCATGAGTGTTCTGGTTTGAATAGGGCTCTAGAATTAAGAACTACCGATGCACAGTAAATGCCAGGAAAGTCGCTCTTTTCAGATTGTTGACATCATATGTACTGAGCCTACACAAAAAGGATCGGCAGCTGAAATCATCAATCATCAGTCTCTAAAAATAATATCGTGTATCTGCCAGCAAAAAGGGGTGGGGGGTCGTGACTTACTAATGGTACCAGGGTTAATGGGGATGTTGTCTTAACAGCAGTATATACATGCTTCAAAGTGAAAACAGAAACCAAGAATGTACTCACGTCTTGTTCATAATTTCATACAGGCCATTTAGGTCAATGCATAACACATGACTTAGGAGGTGAGGCGGTGAGAGGAAATGGTCAATCCCAGCACAATAAAAATCTAAAGAATGGTCTCTGCTGTCATGGAAACTAAGCAAGCAACAACCCTGGAATGTTACCAATGCAAAGTGCTCTATGGTATGCAGGAATGAGTTAAAGCGTTGGTTTCCGGAGAAGATAAACAAGCACACTGAAGCTCCCATCCTTGACACCTGGGCTCAGTACGACGCTCTGGAACTGTGGAACGTAAGTGGAAGGTTCTTTTCTTCTGGAGATCTGACTCAAAAAGAATCGCCCTGTTTAAATGGGAAGTTCCTCTTTTGTCATAAAGAGGGCATAATAGAGTATCGGGCTGGAATGTTCTATTGCAGATACCTAATACAATTATTAAGTTTATAGTTTATGCATAGCCTTTAAAAAAAAAAAAGATTTCAGATTTTTTTTTAACCCGTTTTCTCCCAATTTGGTAGCTAATTGTACCCTATGCTATTCAATCCCTGTGTTGCAACCGCTTGAGCATTTGCGGCTAGACAAACCCATCAGTCGGTAGTAGGAAGGAGGCTCCCTCAAGGCACTGGCCAGACTCGGCTCTGACAGGACCAGGGCTCAAACCCCTGATCCTCAGCGTGCAACTTCACCGACTCAGTCACCGCAGCGCAAGCATAGCCTGCTTGCATAGCCTGTTTGTTGACAATGGGCTGATACCGGGATCACATGAAAAGATTATGCATAAAGAAAAGAGCAATCAGCACTTGTAAATTAGTAAATCGGGCCTATATACAGCAAGCTCCTTAGATAGGCGGCCTGCTGAAGTGACTTTGTGATATCTAAAATGAAGGTATTTTTTCACAGGATGACGTCAGAGCTCAGAATATCTACCTTATTGAAAGAGACTTTAAGTTCTGGCTGATTGGAACTGACCTTAAATTGATGCCAAGCAATGATTGTGCACTGCATATGGAGCCAAGTCAGAAATAGAACACAGAAGGACACACTTTGATGCTTGAACCAGCCTCAACTACCTCCTTATAAGAATCCAATCTAAATGTAATGTGCATACTTGGGGAGAAACCAGGCTACCAAGAGGACCTCTTCACGAGTCCACCTCAAAATGGCTGCCCTTAAAGAATATGAAAGGCAAATTCCCCTGTTCAAAACTCCTGCGAAAGCCGAAGAGACCAAGAAAAAGTGGAAACGCAGGTCAAAATGGAGAATGGAATGTGGAAGAAATAGTATTGTGTATGATCCATTCTGCTCCACAAACACTGGGCTTTTAGCGATACAAAGTGCACATGTTGTATTCATTATTTTATACCATGTGCTCATTTTGTAACACAGGTCCTAATCATAGCCATAATTTCCCCGTTTTCCAGTTAGGAATGTTGCCAAGGCAACAGGTACACAAACACCGGGCAGCTTGGCAACAGCATCTTGCTTAATTTCTGTCATTTACTTTAACAATTTTGATATCATTGTATTTGCTTTAAAACATTGCATATTATATGAATAATTGTTTTATGACTTAGTCATTTGAGCAAATTTGTTCTATAATTCAAAAACAATAAATTGTATTTAATTCAGAAATATTTTTAGAAAATGTTTTTTTAATTTAAATAACGAAGAAGCAGCATGCTCATTTTTTGTTCGAATTTTGGCAGTAGAGAGCTGCACGGGGGACGAAACTCTGCCCACGTCCCCGTCCATACCCGCAAGCCCCAATTCCATCTCCACCCCATCCCCGCATACTCAATCACCGCCCCCAGCCCACCCACAGTGTTTCATCTAGGCTGCGCCATTGGCTCCCTAAAAAATGACCCATGAGAAATTGATGTATGGGCCCAATATAGCTGAAACATCAGGTTCCAGAAGTAAAAACACAATTCATAATCACCATAGGGAATTTAATTACTCATCATAATGTGACTATAAAATGTAGACTTACCATGAGCAACGTGATTGTGAAACAACTGTAAATACTTCATTTTTAAGAAATCACGTGCTATGCTACCCACAATCCTCAATCGACTTACACCAATCAGAGACGTCGCCGTTACCATGGAGATGTCCACCGAAGTTGCATGGTTGGCGTTACGTCTAGCTAAGCATTTTTTTGGTTATGGGTGCAGTATTTATTAAGTTTGGAAATATAAACGTAGCCTAGTTATGTAGATTAGAGTGAATGACACAGCCGACTGGCTGCTATACATCCAGGTTCCTGAAGTAAATTTCCAAACACTAAAAGTACAAGATATCCCAAAACACTACAATATAGGCTATGCAAGAAAGGACTAAAGAGAAAACGGAATGAACCTTAAATGATTGCATATGTGGCTGAAATCGCAATACCTTGCAAAACATTAAATACACAGTCTTGTACTTTTGCCCTTTTTTTCCCCCGTTTGGTTCGGTTGATGGCTTAAAACTCTGAAATGTCTACAGAAAATGAATGGGAAATGTACTTCCGGAACCCGGGCCCCTGAAAAAGTGGGTGGTCGCGTTTAAGCTCTATTGACCCCTTCCCAGATTGACTGGGGTAGCCTATAATGGCACTGTTTGCACTGTAAGTAATTCACCTTCTCGTTAGAACATATCACATTACCGGCCAAATTAGTCAATATAGCTAACATTATGTATTTATATAGTACAGTAATAACGCTCTGTAACGTTGGTAACATTAGCTAGCTAGTGAGCTTATAGCTGGTTAAACAACATAGCTAGCTAGTTACCAAAGAATATTATAATAGCAAATTTGTTGCAGCAAACTCAGTAAAAAAGCAGTAGGCTAACGTTAATAATAGCCAAGTAATTTGATTCTTACGTTACTCAATGTTACAATAATTAACTTTAGTTTGAGTCCATAAATGTACTTCACTGACATTGTATTCAAATTACCCAAGGACGCCGTTAGAATCCTAGTATCCTGAAAGGATGGCTAACTGATGTATGAATGTGATAAGGACCATAACATTTTGTTACCGTTACTGCAATGTTAACATACATTTCATCACCGCTCCCACAGGAACACCGTAAAGCCCATCCCCATTCCCGCCGTCACCGCAGGAAAACTTTTTTGTCTCCCGCGGTGTTACCGCTGAATGTCCCCATTCCCGTGCAGCTCTCTAGTACAGTGTAACTAGAATTAGAATTGACTGACCCCAAGCCCTGCCTCTGATCACAGCTTGGCAACCATTGCTATCCACCATAACCTCGCTCAAGCTGTTAGGATTTCAGCGACCGCGTCATTGTTCCCTATAGACAGATTTTGTATTTTGCTTTAGTTGTATTGCAACAGGCCTAGAGGTATTTAGAGCTATAATTTTGGTCTTCTTGCTCTTGATATTTAAACCTTTTTTCAACACAAAGGTAACCCTTGGGAGTTTGTTTTTCAAGACAATTACTCTTAAGAGGTATTACTGAAACAGAGTACCAGAAGCTCAAACAGAGTGGAAGGCTCAGTGTCAGTCCAGGGTTTAAAGCTGGCAAAAAAAAAAGTCATTTTGTTTTTACTTGGGCATTATGTATAGGTACTCAAATATGAAAGTTAAACTTAATTTTTTCATTTATTTGTGTCACATATTTATTTGTGTGCACATGAAATAAAAAAATAAATGGAAAGTCTATAATTGGTTCTTAATTTTCCAATTATCCATTTCATTTGAATATTGCCACATTTAGACTTCCATAGTATCACACTATTTGCTCTGCAATGATAAAGTAACAGAAATATTTTGCAACAACAAAATAAACTAATGACTACAAATGTTGGATTTTTGGCTTTGTACCTCACATAGTAATCTCTCATTCAGCAGTCATTTGGAATGGATCACCTCTAGGCTTGTCATTCCAAAGGTTTGCATTGTTTTGGAATTGTGTCCTAGGGCTGGCTCATTATTTGGTAAGATAGACGAAATAAGGAATCCAAATTGCCAACAGCTGTTTTATTTTCTTTTAGACGGTGAGGTAAAAGAAAAAAATAAACAAGCCTTCAGGCTTGTTTTCCAACTTTGCAGGCTTAAGAACTTAAGAATTATGCCAAATACAAACTTGGGCGTAAGGTACGTCTCAGCAGACAAGCTAACCACGACTATTTATTTATTTATTATTATATTCAACAATATGACATGTTTTGTATCTATTGCTGCAGATCCAGCCCATTTCTTAAACTAGTAACATTTTGTTTTAATACTAACGATTGTTATATTTTAGCTTTAGTTTAAACAGCCATGTTTTATTGCAGTTGTCCTTGTAAAAAGTGTATATTTTTAACTGCTCATAGCACTGTCATACAATCGTGTTTTCTTAAAGATCCAAATTCATGAGCATCTATAGCCTACACATGGCATGTGAGCAGATATCACATAAGGGGAAAACTAAGCCAGTAATCCTGCCTGCTAGAAGGATGTCAATGCTCGTTTTTCACATTTAATGGTGTCCCAACCACAATAAAATTTAACCATGTTTGCTTTCACGATGGAGGTAATTGATCCATGAGGTCTCTATTTACCTCCACAGAAATATATTGGCCCTTGGGCCATGCGATTGCAGATAGAGAAACACAGAGAGAGTGATCCATCCGTTGAACTGGAGAGGGAAAAACAGAGGAGGTATTGGCAGCTCAGTAAACAGTGTTAACAGTGGGCGCGCTAAGTAACTGAGCGCTCACGGTGAGAATGCTCAGTATGATCACTAATGGATTTTTGAATCACTTAACGTTCTGCTCTACGTGAGCACTGAGCAACTGTCAATAACCCGCCTGAGTTTGGAAAAATGGCGACGTACAGGATTCAAGCATATTTTAGGTTGAATCTGGTCAGTTGTTAGCTGTAACGTCAACTTAGCATTATCGCTAACTTATCATTTCCTATAGCTAATATAAATGAGCTATATAAAACTAGACGCATACGGTTTGTGCGGCAAACAAAAGCACGTTTCATTCCTGTCAAACCCAGTAGACAGAAAACTTGGGTACATATCTAACGACGTGCTTCCGTATTGCTCCTCTCCGATCCACATCCAAAAGTGCTCAGCTACGCTCTGAGCAACCCGTTAAATGTGTTCCTTGCTCTGAGCCGCTCAGTTACTTAACGCACCCATTAGCTCAGGGCCTGAATCAACAACACTTCCATAAGTGTATTATGCGTGTTTCCCATCAAAACAGGAAGTGAGGCAATTTTATGTCTGTCCTGTGTGTTAAATCACTCAGTGGAAAAAAAGAGTTTGTCTTATTTCCCCTTCATGAAGCAACAATATCACTGATGTCTGTCTGAAGGGGGCGGGGGAGACATTTCTAGATGCCTCTATTTGCGTCAATGCCAATTTATCGTCAAACACCATTTCTGTTGAGTATTGAAAAAGTGTCCTGTTCTTCATCATCTTTGTCATTACTTTTTCAGCCTGCAATAAGTACACTTCTGATGGGAAAATATTAATCTCAGGTGTCTTCCATAGACAGTTAATGTAATTGAGCAATGCAGCAGGATGATACACTGCTTATTATTCATCAGAAAAAGGACTGTTCGCACCACAAGTGAACGGTTTGTTTCCTTTGGCAGACATCACGTTGACGCCTACCTTTACAATGACCTTCGTTTTACATTGATCTACATGCCAAGCCAGAGCGGGCCTATTCCATGCCTACGGTTGTGATGAAGTGTGCTTCCTGACTCAATCACAGTGATCAATCATTAGGGGAAATACTGTTTGCTATATAGAGGTGATTTTGTGGATGTGTTGAGAGACATTACAGACAAAACAAAGACGGTTCTAGCACCTGAAACATCAGTGAAATATGAAGACGGAAGACTCAATTCTTTCAATGATCTTGGCTTTGAATAAGCATTGCAGTGTTGCAGCCTAACTGGAGAAATGGAAATAAAATAGAGAAGAGAAAATTAGTTCTATGGCCCGGTAGTCTTTTCATTTCCCTTTCAACAGGCAACAGTCCCTGTGTACATGGACCAGACTCACAAAGCCAGACCAGATAAGGTTGTTAATTCCACACAAATTAACAAAATACAGTCTCTGATGTACAGGGGAACTCACTGATGGGAAAAGGGGTGTGATTCACCAGAGAACCATTTGAAATTTTGTCTCGGGCAGCAAATAGGCTAGGACTGCCATTGAGGAGCATATTCAATGAATAGTTCAATTTCCGCAGCTTTTTAAAATATTATTTCTGTTTTATATTTGTTTTCAATTGGCCCAGACAGTTTTTGTGTGTGTGATAAAGGATATTGTAGATTTATACCTCCTACTTAACGGATAATGCTGTCTTCAAATGGAAAATAATTGCTACTAATTTTGTAGCACTTATTCACAATTTTAAACATAAATATCAGTTTTTATATAATTCCAGTACATTTTTCCTTGAGCACAGTCATCTCAGTTTTCTCACTTTGCATACGCCATAGGAAATAGTTCCAACCAAAAATAATATTAAATGTCATTTTTTTAAGAACTATCAGGTAGCATAAAACCTCTGAGTCATCATCGTACGTTTCTCTAAATATCCCTCGTTACCCATCCGAATTGGGCTAATTCAAAACATACATGCGTATATGAACAATTATACTACTATCAAAATGTGTAACACCAACAATAATGATAACTGTAAAAACCTCCTGACTCCTGGCTTGTTCAATGATATTTAAACTGGGCCTTTCGGTTTCTGGATCGGTTTAATCCCGTTTTTAATGTACTGTTATTATTATTGCTGTCTTGTTGCTTGTTTTTAGGGTGTATAAAAATATGTGCCATTGCTTTGTAGATGATCTCCTCTAGTTCTTTGTGTATTCCAGAATAATGCTATTTGGTTCTGCTTCCTTATTTAAAATAATTTTTTTCTTCTTCATCCCAATCCTTATCTCAATCCTTATCTCATCCTTATCTCAATCCCCTAAAACATTCTGTAAATTGGATGTGCTTGCAGGCATATTTGTAATCCCTTATCTGGTAACGTTCTCAACACAGAAACCGCTGAGGGTATCAGCAATATCCATATAATTATAAGGCAATGCTTCTTCCTTATTTTGAATGCATTTATCCCAGTTCTGACCCAAGCCTTTTTGTGGCCCTGTGAGGATATTTTCTGAGACCACACCCCCACAGAAGCCAACCTACCCAAATTGCTACTGAATTTCAAATAAATGCTATGACACAATATTGCGGTTTAAAATTGCTGTAATCTGTTACAATACGATTCAGGGTATAACCTGGCCTAAACTCCCTCGATGTAATCCAAAGGCAAAAACTCCCTGGAAGGCATAAAGGAAGACACTTTAGGAGGAATTAAACTCAGTGGCTCGGTGAATGTGCCCCATTGGTGGGAGAGGGAAGCAAGAAAAGGCAGTTAGAGAAGTGCTATGGCTAGAACACAAAGGTACAGTGGTGACATACAGTTGAAGTCTGAAGTTTACATACATTTAGGATTAAGTCATTAAAACTCATTTTTAATCACTCCACAGATTTCATGTTAGCTGTAGCTGTTAACTGTAGAATAATAGTCTGTAAACCTGTAAACAATTGTTGGAAAAAAATACTTGTGTCATGCACAAAGTAGATGTCCTAACTGACTTGCCAACACTATAGTTTGTTAACATGAAATCTGTGGAGTGGTTAAAAATGAGTTTTAATGACTTCATCCTAAGTGTATGTAAACGTCCGACGTCAACTGTATACCCCCTACCTACTACGACAGAGATAGAGAATCCACACAGGCATGGCAAAGGCAAGAAACCTACCTGCCCCTCAAGAGCCTACCTGTACAAATGGGGTCACAGCTGTTGATAGGTGACAGTAACCAAGGTTTATCACCCCGTAATAAAATTGCAATTTAATCTAGACTTAAATATGGAGACTGTTATTGTTCATGACATATAGATTGTATACTACAATGATTTCTCTTCAAGCTGTACTTTTTTTACTGTTACCTTTAGAGTCTTTAGAGAATTTTCTGGAAGCAAAGTAATCTAGGATGTTGTGATGGGAGAGTTGATGTCTTATTACAGCAGGCACACATTGTTGAATTTCCTGAGCCATATATTATTTTGATGGAGGCTACAGTCACTAGGAGCAATAATAGTCTTCTGTGTTTAATTAGCCTATAGATTAATAGGTTTGCTGTGCACATTAAAAGCAAAGGGACTCTATTTAGGTGTGTGTGTGTGTGTGTGTGTGTGTGTGTGTGTGTGTGTGTGTGTGTGTGTGTGTGTTGGGGGTGGGGGGGGTCGTGGTGGTGCACTCCGGCACTAGAAAAATAGCACTACACCACAAATGACTATGACAAAAATGGTGGAGGTGTTGGTTTCTTTGCAGGTAGCACAGTCATATTTGAACAAGGAGGGTTGTGTATGTTTTCCTGATTTCATGCAAACTTCTGCTTTTCATTGCCTAATTAGAAACAAAACCCTGTATCCACCCACACTGGCAGTTCAGGAATGGAATTACTCTGTCATATTATAAACCAGACAAAACAATGCCATAAGAGATGAGAAGCTCATATTACATATTAAGTACATGAATGGAAATACATATTTAAAATCATTGTATTCCATGTATACTGCAACTCCTTTATATGACCACTAGCTTAGATCTTTTTTTTTTTTTTTGAAATCTTGGAAAAATGCTAATTTGCAATGAAATACTGAGAGCTACATATGTAAAAGAGGTAGAACTATACATTTAATGGATCATAGACTCCTTATGCACAAGTGTGAAAAATCTGAGGGTGATATACAGAACTACTAAAGCTCTATTACGCAAAATGTAGGCAGTGTACCGCTGTTGTCCCTTTGTGTCTCCAAATCTATCCAAAATGGCAAAATTGTGCACTGCTGTAAATAATAAAATAATCATATATTTAAAGCCCAACTGAACTTTGGTAGAACTTTGGGTTGTGTCATTTTGAGACTTAGCTGCTTTTAGCTGCCCTATAGAAGTTAATGGAAAGCGACAAATACCCTATTCTGGATTAGCACCCCAGGGGAGCACAGAGCAACTAACAAGCATATTTTGCCACCATTTGGACTCATATCATGGCCAGGTAACTGCACAACCAAAAGTTCTACCAAAGTTCAGTTGTGCTTTAACTACAAATCATGTCTTTTGGCACATAGGGGGATAGATATTCATGGGTCCAAAAAAAATAAAATATATTTTTGTCCATTACAAATGGTGCAGTGGTCAGCACTGTCGCCTCACAGCAAGAAGGTACCGAGTTTGAATCCCGGCCGAGTGGAGAGGAGAAATGTTCTTTGCATGTTCTCCCTGTGTCTGTGTGGGTTTTGTCAGGGTATTCTGGTTTCCTCCCACCAGCCAAATACATGCAGGTTAGGCTAATTGGTGTGTGTGTACCCATGTCCATCCATCCATCCATCCTTTATCTAACCTGCTTATTCCTGGTCAGGGTTGCGGGGGGTGCTGGAGCCTATCCCAGCATGCATTGGGCGAGAGGCAGGAATACATCCTGGACAGGCCGCCAATCCATGGCAGGGGCTGGGATAATGTGAAAATAACAATATAAAACATATGGCACAAGAATGTGGTGGAGTGGGGAAACTAATGTACATATTTGAAATATTACAAGCATTAATACTTACATATTGAGGAGAAAAAATCTGAAAAAAATATTCTCTGATATAATTAATACTATGGTATTGCATCACTCCCAAAATCCAAGTAAGCAAGGCTTACTGTAGATTTTCTGTAGCCATGCTGAAGAGTTGGCCAAATTAGTAGAAAAACAACAATTACGCCTTTGTGAGCGAATGTACATTCTGAGTTGTTTGTGTAAAACGAAACTAATAAAACTAGAAATGCTGTTATGCCCGGCTGTAATTTATTGTTCAAAGTATCCAATAAGACATTGCAAACACCGTTGCCAAGGTTATAATGCCCTATTTTGGATAAAGGAGTGGTCAATGAAACCAGAATTAACTGGAATGCATGAGACGGGTTTGAACAGCATGCGTGGTTTTACGCATGGGGGTTTCAGAAGATGTACTAGCATTATAAAGGGGTGTGTATTTCTCAAATGAATTGTCCAAGACAATAAATGACCACTAACTCTTGAAAGGGACATCTCTATGCATACGTACATCCATTGGTAGGATTGTATATTTATTTAATCTTTATTGACAGTAGAATGATGTGGTATAATTACACAATAATTTCACTTGTTTATTTTGCTGTTGAGTGAACAGGGCTTTTCACAGCTCTACTGGCATATATTCCGGCTATTGTCGGGTTTATCTTGTTGCTATGACGGAATACGGATTTTTGGTGTTGATAAAATATTTTTATGAACTCACAGATAGACGCTATTTTCCACTGTGTCACGCATGGGTAGACTGGGTGGGGGGTTGCTTGTTAAATAGACAAGCTACACGATGGTAGTGGCTCTTAGAAACTCCGTATTGACAGAGTTGACGAATCGTGCACTAATAAAGATAGAACACGGAATTTGTTGTGTCCACTCATAGTTTGGTTGCAGGAGCAAGGAATGCCTGAGGATTCATTCCAATCGCTTATTTTTACTCCTTGCATCCTTTCCTCGCTCCTTAGCTCCGCCTAACGGAGGACACTAGGAAAAGATACAAGGATCAGATGGAGGAAACAAGGCAACATGCATTAGGCAAATGGAAAATCCTTGCTCAATCAAGTGTCAGCGTCATATTATGCTCACGTGCTCAACTATAATGCTTTTTAGCTTATTTTTCTTTGAATAAATGGTGCTTTTGTTAGTTATAAAGAATGAGTGTCATTATGGATTAGCACTTTACAATAAATGCAAAAGAACAGTAGAATTACATTTGTGTGGGGGTGTGCCTGCGACATGGCAGATGTGATGAGTGGTGATTAATTTATACACGTCACACGTTCCGAGAAAAGGCTTCCGCAAAGGCTACACTTGTGTTTCCTCACTGAAGCACCCTCCGGGAGCCTCCTCGTTCCCCACTCCTCGCTCCTCCGAGGAGCATTTAGCGGTTTGGAATGTCCTTAAAGATGGTGAACCTCGATCGATTTCCGGGTCAGGGGAGGACCGAGGAGAAGAGGACGGATAAAATAAGCGATTGGAATCCACCCTATGTTGAGCAACCTCATGACGCCGGCGTCATAGCCACTAGAGGGTCTGTGCAAAGGGGTTAAGGTGAGTCCATTTCGCTGGAAGAGCAGTATCTAGATTTCTGCTGGAGAATGTATCCCTGCCAATGTGGGAATACTGAGTCGAGGGTTTCCTTCCTCCTGGAACTGACAGCAAAAACAAATGCAATTGTATCAGATTGTAACCTCTTTATTAGCAAGCAGCTCTTTATGGAGCCCCCGGTTGGCCGATTGTAAACTACATCCAGCTGTGCTGATTGTGGATTGTCTCCAGGTGCATCAGCTGGGACGTGTCTCAAGCTGTGGTCTGTTTCCTTCTGGTGCCTCCAAAGAACCCTTTTCTGGGTTCCATTTCATGGAGTGTCACTACACACACACATACACACAGGCATACACTGTGTCAACCCTTGCGTGTACGGTTTCGAAAAACTATTTTTGGGACATTGGGTGAATGTATGTAATTATTAATCAAGCTGATTCATTTTTCAGTTACGACGCACCATAATATACATTTGCATCAACAACCACATAAGTACTGCATCATTACATCCATCAGGGAGGTGCACGAGTGTTTAAGTGATTTAACTTGTTAATATAAGCCCTTACGAGAAGACAAATAACCCCTGCTTACAGACAAAGCAAGGCTTGTATTTCATCAGGGCATTGAGGGCTGAACTACATCTGTGCTCTTCAGACTTGAGTGTGAACCTGTTGATATTAATCTTTCAAATTTTGTTTGACATTGCCAAAGAGGAAATATGCTAGGCACAATTTCTGGTAAAAAAATCTGGTATTTTTACATACTTCACTGCCTCCTCCATTCTTAAATTTCCTAGAATCATGTCTGAACCAGTATGAGTTAACAAAGTATGAGTCAGAATTTACCCTCAACACACGAGAAACATCTGAATTTGACAAATCAGTAAAGCTTCCACAATTTACCTTCATTCAATATTCTTAATTCAAACCCAAATTGTACAATACTGTCCAGGCTCTATTTTAGTTGCCTTGCATCAGTTCATATTCTGTTGGTACGGTGATTATGTTCTATTCAGTCCATTTTAAATCTATTCTGTCTTGCTAGCACCTGCTCCTTTCTGTGCACAGTTTCTGGGTGACCCTGTCTGTCCTGCGATCATGGATTTAGCAGTGATGGGCACCAGGTGTACTTATTAGACTGTCCAGACAGATTTGTGGACAGAGCTGTCCCATAGTCAGTCAAGTGGGGCCACGGCCTGAGGCTGTTTCCACTCCTCATTCATCCGTTCCTCCCCTTTGGGCTTCGTACAGAAACGGCCAGCGACATTCCAGCAACTTCTAAGGGCTAATAACATTGGCCCTTTTACATCCCGTAGGGGGTTTGAGATGTATTTATTCAATCATTCTGGGGGGGGGTTGTCGTCTGATTCTCTGTTCAAAACCTTCACGTCTCAGGTCTCACGGAACACTGATCTATGACTACATGGAGGCCTGTCATAACTATTATTCCAGACATGTTTTAAGAGTTGACAGTACCAAAAAAAAAGCATGGAAATTCAAATAAGAGTACCATTCTTACTTGTCCTTTCTAGTACACACTGCTTTTCAAATGGGTCTGGTATATTGTACGGGCTACCATGCCTATTGTAAATACATTACTAGAGAAGATTGGAGACCCAGCCTTTACCTTCCTCTGCTGCTCTTAAAAAAGATGATTGTCTGAAATCCCAGTCGCAAATGACAGTGTGAAGTCATCACAAAAAGACCCCCCCCCCCCCGATTATATACGGGACAGCACAAGTTTTCATTGTAGCTATTGTTTCTACCACTCGTGTGATAAACTAGCAGGCATTAAAAGTCGTTGGGTAACTGGAAAAGAGTTCAGATTTCATTCACACGTTTGCTGAGCTCTCGCATAGGTTCTTTCCAGAATATTGTAAAATAACATGCAGAATTGAAGGTTTGAGTGTTTGTCCAGAATAACCTGTGTGGCATTTTAACTACAGCTGTCAGCCTCTTTCTATCATTTTTCCCGGAATGACAGGGCTACCTGAATACCTCATTCCTGTGGTAATAATCGGTTGTGTTCGCCAACCTCAGCCAACTGAGGTGGCTGGGACATTCTTAGTGCAATCATTTCTCAGGGGACCTGGAGTGCTGTTTCCTTCAGGTCAACAACTTATATTGAGTTGCTGGAATCGTAATTTTGTTAAAACTTCAGAAGAAGAAGGGCAAGGATGCTGAGGCTGTGGAGAAGGAGTGAAAAAGTACAGCACATTGCTATCAAAATAAAAAGGAACAGAAAATGTGTATTTCTCTCTTAATTTCCTGATGAGCACTACTTCCTAGCCTATATCCCTGTTATAAAACTGAGGCCCACAGGTCCAGGTTCAGTTGATAAAATGACACTCGCCATGAATGCACCTTTATGAAAAAGGAATACACTGAAATACATATATTGTGGGCTCTCAATGAAATGAAAATACAATGAATGAAAATGAAATTTTTTTTAAATTTTTTTTTTACAAATATATGTATTTCATTATCTAAAAGCAGCAATCATTTATATATTTGCCCATATGTTGTGAGGTGTTGCTAATATCTCGATACTATATTGTATTTCAGAACATTGCAATATAATGCATTTCTATAAGGAGCCAGCTATGACTAAAAATCCAGACAGGACATGGCTTCTTCCTGGTAGGGGTCAGGATTGGATTAGTGTTTTTTCATGTGAGCGATGAATTATCTCCTCCCAAAAAAACTGCAAGTCCTCACAGGATCTGGTGGAGCAAATAGGAGGATTACACGTGCTTTAGCTGGCACCGTATGTCCCTTGCGTGGAGTGCAGGAGGCGTATTTGTAACTTCAGAGGCATGACTGAGTGGGTTGGGCTGTTGCTGGCTATAATTCAGCATGGAACCTGTTATGGGTTTGTCAATGTGGCTCAAAGCCTTTTGAGAAAAATATTGTATTTTCTAAGTAAAGCCATAGACACATAAACAAAAAAATTACACGATGCCAAGCTCAGAAAATCTGTAAAATGTGCTGTGCAAGTTGACCCTGGATGAATGTCGTGTGGTTCTTTTTCCCCTGATTCTACATGTACTGTGACTAGAATCTTGATTGGCTATGGGAAATGACCCTGTTATAAATTACACACATGGCAGATTTTTCTTAACATGGTGAATGGTGTTTCAAAATAGCCAAGTAGTCAAAAGTGCAACCAGCTGCAGCCCCTCAAGAGTTTGCGGTGTGAAACAACAATGATGGGTTCCATGGTCTCTGGCAGGTATCTAGTTGTAGCGTCACACCACAGCCTATTTAAAGAATATGGTTGAGAAAACTATTAAATAAACAGGTTGAAAGGTTTGCGTTCAGGGACAGATATTCATGGACGGTACTATAGGCCCAATCTCAATGTCCGCCCTCACACCCTCACAGATTGTCCCATTGTAAAATCGGCAAGTGCGTGAGGGCTCTGTCGCGGACTTTTCGAGCCCTTTGTGCGGACTTTCCACAAGTCTGCGGTCCTGCTCAGGGAATTACCCACAGTTCATAGCGTTTGTGGCGATAAAAACGGAAACGCAGCCGGAGGCGTCTCAAAAATTGTAAACAAATGACACACACGGCGGGCAGAGTTCTTTAAGCGGGTACAAACCTAAAATTAAAAGTCCTAAAGCGCCAATTGTCCTAAACATCTTGCATGCGAGACAGGCGTCGTCAAGGTAACATACAGTATAACGTCACACAGTGCTGTCCCATTCCTCTTATTTGTACCATTTCAAGCCCTTGGACTCTCATGCACTCACGTTGGGAAAAGCACCTCCTGTCTTTGCCATTAAATATAGTCAGCTACTACGCTACAAAGGTGGCGAAATTAAATTGCAAATGCATTCCAAGGCGATTTCATTAACACATTTCACTTCCGCCTGTCAGTCATCCCGCCAAGGCAAATCTTGCATTGTGCAAGTAATTTCTGCCTTTTTCTACCACACTAAGGTGTACAATCATATTTTAAACCCTGTTACGCTCATAATGCATATGTGAATAAGAAACAATGCGTGATTTTACTTGACACAATTTGATAACGAAGTTATAGTCCAGTTGTTTTACTCATCGTGTAAGCTAGTTAACACTAGATGCTCTCATAGCCAGACTTTATTTGCACTGTTTGCTGGGATAATTACTGGGATAATTACATTAATACTTGCTTTGATCTAACGGTCGGATCAGCCTGATACTGATACAAATAAGTAGCATCAGTGTTACACTAATTTAAACCCCACTTAAAATTATGCCAGTTGAGTGATTCCATTATGCGACAGGCCACCAAAACCAAATCTAGAGTATCTTTATTTTTCATTACAACACACACCAGGAAAAATAACAATACTTTAGATTTGGCAGTGGTGTCTTGTTGCCTATTGATGGATAGAGATGTAGATGGTTTTAAAACAGGTGGGAAGTAGTACGATTTATAATGTCCCTTCTGTCCTGCCTTTTTTTGACGTTAGAAACAAGGTTTCTCCAGCCAGATTCAGTGAGCAAGAAGAGTGTGCTAGCTTTTTATTTATTTTCGAGAGAGGTTTATGTCGCATGAATTCTATCCCCCTCCCTCCCCTAGAGAGAAAACAAATGACAGCTTGTTCATCAAGCCAAATATGGATTGTTATTATTTCTGAAAGGTAAACATATCCATTATCTAAACCGCTTGTTCCTGGCGGGGGTCGTGGGGGGGTGGGGGTCACTAATCCATCACAGGGCGCACACACCATTCACACACACACACACACACACACACACACACACACACACACACACACACACACACACACACACACACACACACACACTCACACACACTCATACCTACGGCTAATTTACAGTCTCTAATTCTGTATGTCTTTGGACTATGGGATGAAACCGGAGTACCCAGAGGAAACCCATACGGACACGAGGAAAATAATATGCAGGCTCCACATAGAAAGACCCCTGGCCTGAATTCGAACCCACGACCTTCTTGCTGTGAGGCGACAGTGCTATCCACTGCACCACCATGCTGCCCGGTAAACATATCAGTCCCTGCACTACGCATTAGGTCTCACATAAGCTGTCATGATCTTCCAACTTTTGATGCGTATTGAAACTTTTTTTTTTTTCTTCTGAATTAAAAGGAATAATTTCTTACTCAATAAAGATTTAGAATCATGCATTCTGTACCATGTGCAGAGTGGGTCTTTCGATCACCAGGCTTATTTGACTGTTCAAGACATGTAAACAAGCTAAGCGCCAAGAAGCCTTGAAGAGCAGGAAGCTGAAGAGCAGGAAGCTGAAGAGCAGGAAGCTGAAGAGCTTTCTAGCTAATAGCTGCATCGTGGAAAATGCAGTCATACGAGTAGAATGCTTATTTTCTACTGTTAGGAGCGTGCATATTCATTGGCACACATTTCTATCTTTCTTTTCTATCCTATCTTTTCCTATGGTTGGTGAGACTGTGCAGTCTCCCATTTAGAATTTATGAGAAGAGGCCATTTTGTGGGCAGTCAGATGACTGAGAAGAGACCATTTTGTGAGTAATCAGGTGACTGGAGGAAAGGTATAACTCGAGACTCGGGCCATGTCCGAATCAGCGCACTTGCCAACTATTGATTATGCCAGTTGAGCATACTTTTAAAAAAAGCTGTGAAGTATGCAACAATTCTAAACTTTGTGTTCTTAATATCCTCGGATGATATACTTATTTGCGGGTTTCCACTGATAATAGTATGGAGGATATTTTTCAGGTACTGCATGTCACTAAACAGTATGCAGTATACAGTATGCTAGTACACAATACCCAGGATGCAGTAGATAGGGCTCTGATGCAGACATAGCATCAGTTTGGAGTACTTTGGGTGCTCTTGGCCAAGTTTAGTTTGTTTTGTATTGATGATTCCAACCACCATTCCAACCTCTGAAGACTCCTCCTTAGATGGAAGCTGGAGCTGGTCACTCACGGAGGAAGCGCATACTTGAGCTGGCCCTCTACCAGAGTGGTGAGAACTGCACTGCACTGAACTGAACATCTCCAGCCAGCTTCTTTCTTCTTGGTTTTGTTTCCACCTACGTGCCTACATTAGACCCACAAACACTCTGCTAGGGAAGAGCTTTGTTTGATATTAGGTTTTATTTGACAGCAGTGAAGTAGCTCCTCTCGTAACATCTACATTCGGTTGAACACAACCTGCCAATGTCAATTGTTGACCACATTTCCAGTCAAACAAAAAACTTGTTTCCAGACAGAAAAATTGTAGAGAAATTCAACAAGGCGAGCGAAGCTGACAAATCATCAGCTAAACATGGTGCGACTCCAACGAAACACAAATCTTTTAAGCCTTTGTACTGATGGAAGCAATGATCGTGGTTCACAGCAATGTTATCCGCTCGTGGTGAGGTACTGGAATGAGGAAATTGGCCATGTTGTGCCAGGTTGATTGTCAGTCCAAGCTCTCAAAAACAGCAAGTCAACAGAAAATAATTTTTTCAGTTTAATAGGCACCGTTGTCAGCTAAGGGACTGAATTTGGAGAATTGCATCGCAATTTATATATATGCCTCCACTTGTTGAGTCACTTTTCCTTTCATTCATTCTTCATACTCATTTGAAGATATTTGGTTCTCTGAAATTGAGTGTTTTTATAAAGGACTGATAGATAACATTTTATGACCAATTAAAGAAGCGTACTTCTAAAATGATTTGGTCGGTCACTCCAATATTTCTAGTTAAAAATCCAAAATTCTGTGCTCATTGATGTTGGGAAAATTAAGAATATTGCTGCCAATTAATAGGACTTAAATGTTTTGGTGCGGAGAGGTTTTATTGATAAGCTGTCTGAAAATTGCAGCCAATGGCTTTTTAGCTGTTCAGAGTCCTATAGAGGTCAGTGATACAAGAGATCTAAGCTTTCTGATGATTCAAAACAATATTACCCAATTCATTTTTAAGCTAATGACTTCCTTTAGAACATCATAAAAACACATAACTTACCGATTATTTTCATGGTGTGTTGTATGGCTGTTGATAAAGTTTGTTTGAGTTAGGAGCAGGTGGGGGGAAGGACCCAAACGCAGGCAGAAGTACAAAAAAAAACCCGAAGTTTAATAAGGGCAAGGTAGCAATCCGTAGTAAGACAGGCTGGGTCAAAAAACCGGGGAGACAGGCAACGAAACAAATCACAGTCCAAAGAATGGTCAAGGAACAGGCAGGGGTCGTAACCGGGAAGGCACAGCAAAGGTACAAAAGCAGAATCCAAAAAACAGGGCCACGAGAACACAGGCAGGGGTCCAAACCAGGGAGGCGTAGGAGGAACACAAAGAAAACAAAACAGACTGAATACAAAACAACAGGCAAAAAACTAGGGAAACAGAAACTACAGCATAAACAGCTCGGGCAGAATCTCAGTAACACAGAAGCAAAATATCATGTGAGGAACTCGCGAAGACAGACTGAAATAACGAGTTAAATACACAGGGAGAGACGGACATAATGGGAATCAGGTGTGCAGACACGGGGAGGGGAGATCGCTCACAGGTGAGCACAATGAAACGATAAGGGAAGCTGATAGTACAATAACGAGGGAAAACGTAAGACACGGACCGGAATACACATAGACACAATGATAACAAACGGCCTGGAGTTAGCAGGTAGACAAGTGCACAGCTCGGAGGGGAGGAACGCAAAAGTGGACACATGTGCAGAGAATGCGAAATCAGATAGATACAGGGATAGGATAACGAGGAGGGAAATGACAGCTGCAGGTAGAAACTCAAGATGAATTATTAATTAGTAATGTTAGTAGCGAACTCTAAAACCCAAATGTTAGTAGGTTAGCTGGTTAGTATTATATACACGTTAGTTTGTTAGCAAGTTAGTATTAAATCTAATCTAACAGTTAGTATGATTAGTACATTAGTATTATATACAAATACAAATAAAGTCAGAAGGAAGAAAACGAGATACGAAATACAGAGGAAACCCGAATGTTCCCAAAATCACCCGAATAGTGCAATGACAAAGACAGGGAGTGGAATCACAGAAAACATGGAACGCGGACTGACAATTGCGAGGGAAAAGAAATCAGGAAAAATAATAATAAAGAATAAACAGACAGACAAGTACAGGATCCTAAAAGTTTGTTATTCAAGCATCAGACCATTGTGTCAGTGAAATCGCCACGTTTAGCCTACTTTTCCAAATATATCAACATTACATAATATGTAGTCTCTTCATTGAAGCACAGATGTAAGACATAACAGCAGAGCATTAATGGGAAAACGCAGTAGATCATTAACAAATATCATAATCTTTAATATCTCACATTTTTAAAATGTCGCTAAGAAAACAGGTGTTTATTATTCTGCATTGGTATTAAATGTTCTATCTGCACTGCAACTGTTTAGTTCCAAAACTTTGCCCTGTGAATGTGCAACCAATTGAGTGGAGGAAATCAGTGGTGTGTTGAACTTAAATGTGCAATCACAGAACTGGCATGGGGAAACTGCTGGGAATCAACAGGGTGTCAGCGTTCCTGGGAAATGGCCTCCAGATTGAAGCTTGTGACATCCTACATGAAAGTCCTTGACAGAAAGGTCACAGAAGGATGTAAAACACAGCCAGGTAGCAAAGGAGAGCCCAGATAATCTGTCAGGATTGTTTACGTAGGTTCCTAGGGGCGGCAGTGTAGTATAATGGGTAAGGAACTGGGCTTGTAACCGAAAGGTTGCAGGTTCGATTCCCAGTTAGGAAACCGCCATTGTACCCTTGAGCAAGGTACTTCACCTGCATGGCCTCAGTATATATCCAGCTGTATAAATGGATACTATGTAAAAAAAAACTGCTTACAAAGTTGTGTACATCGCTCTGGATAAGAGCATAAATGTCTGTAATGTAATAAAAGCAGAGACACTATAATAATAAAAATATATAAAAGATGCTTCTCTGAAATATACCACATTCTCACTTTGTAAGAACATAATACTCATAAAAGCTTGCAATACACCCTAAAATGATGCTTTATTTTATTTCAAATTCAGTTTCAGGACATCTCATGACTGCATAATGCACACAAGTTATTTAAAAAGCACTAGCTGGAAACTTGAGACAGTTGAGTGTTCTAGGCAATGCCGTTCCGTAGCTAACGCGCAAGAAAACGCAATCACAAAAACATAGGTCACAGAAATGAAAGTATTGATATGTGCTGGAGATGTAATTGGGTTTGCCTGTAGTTAAGCGGGTGCCATGTTGAACAATTACTAATGGCAGAGAGGGAAGGAAATGAGATGTTTAAATAACATGCAGGCCCTCCGTGTATTCTTTTTCGGGGACAACACAAGCCCAAAGGCTGCAAACGGATAATTAGCAAATATTTATCTGGGGTGATGGCGGTTGTGATTTCAAAACAGATGCTGCCAATACTGACTTTGGACCTCATTCAATCACAAGCTGTGTGGGCAGAATGGGGGGGGGGGGGGGGCGCTGGGGGGGGTTCTGCTGTAGTCCTTTGCAGTATGTATACAATGACAGGTATAGGAGGAATGGGAATGCACAAGGGTGCAAAACTTCAAAGGCTGATGGAAATAATTTCCTCTGCAGGGGTTTGGTTCGAGCCTGAATGTGCAGTTGCCTGTCCTGCTGGACTGCTGAATTGTGCCAGAGGACTCCTCCATTCTAGCAGATTCTAACTGATTGAAGAGATTCTACCTAAATTAAATGGGGGGAGGGGGGTGATGAGAGAACTTTATATGTTTCCTAGGAACCCCGGCAAATCGTATTAGAAATATGAAGACCCTGGTGCTAAAAGTACTGAAGTCACAAAATGTTTGCTTAGGCACCTTTTCTGTTAACAATATTTATAGGGTGGACTTACAAATACAATATGTTTCTATGGTCAACTTGGATTGTCTAAAAATGTGACTTCAGTACTTTTAGCACCGCGGTCTTCATATAGTATTAGGCTACTATAAAGCCCCATCCACACATCTTAAATCCATAAATGTTCCCCAAATTCTCTGTTTTGCCATCATGTGTGAACAGAAGCCGCGGGTCCATTTTCTGTGTAAGATGTTCCTCCGATTTGCTGGGTCAGGCCCTAGTAAGATTTACGGAAATCTTCCGCTGTGGCTATAGTGTGAACAAAAGCAACAACATTCCCGGATAAAGCACAACGTTCTTTAATAAGTTTCTGCCCTCTCAACAATTATTGCACAAATATGAGACATTGAACATATATTGGAGCTGCATCGTGCAATTTATTGAGAGAAATTTGAATAATTTGAACAAATTTCATATTACTATCTGAATCCTGCGCCTTTAAAATAACATTGAAACAACTGCGGCATGACTTAAAAAGCAGCTTTTTGGTGGTTTTAGTACAAAATGCTTTCTGCTGCCTCAAAATGGCAATATGCCAAAAACGGGCGCAAGTTGACTTGCTATTTTAAACAATGCGGGCCCTGGACGATGAAATGACAACTGCGTCAGTCTGAAAACTAGCAAAGATACTCGCATTTGGGTTGACGCCGCCTAGCGCCGAGTGTAAGATAGAGCCCAAGGTGTTGCCATTTTCCTAATCCCTTGAAGTGGTTTTTAAATCTTAAAGCTGTATAATATTTGCATTTATATTTTTTGGAATGAGTACATACTTCCTCTGCGGGTGGTTCCCTACATTTATTTTGATAAAGTTTATTCTTATCACAATGAAAAATAAATTAGGTCAAGATTGCTTCGGAATTGTGTACATTTCCAGCATAGACGAAGGAAATGCATGGATGAACACACACACACAAATACACAATGTACAATTTGAGACACATGATAATTTATAAAGAAATGTGGTCATAAAAATATGAAAGTACATATTCATGCAGACATCGTGTGTCTGGGTAAGTGATTTTGGATCTATAACCTCAGCATGTCAGTCCAAGGTTTGGAGGTAAAGAAAAATTACAGCTATTAAGATCAACCGAAAGGACACAGAGAAGTACAGAACGGTATTTTATGTGGCATTTCTACCGAGTGACACAATCTTGCGAGAATCAAAGAGTGAGAGTGCTTTGACATTATATACAGTGCACTCCGTAAGTATTTAGACAGTGACTCAGTTTTTTTTGTTTTGGCTCTGGACTCCAGCACATTGGATTTGAAGTGAAAATATGAGGTTAAAGTGCAGACTGTAATTTAAGGGTAATCACATCCATATCCAGTGATTACAGCCCTTTTTATACATAGTCCCCCATTTTAGGGGAACAAAAATAATTGGACAAATGAACATAATCTTCGATAACGTCACCATATTTAGTAGGCTGCTTGGTTGCATATCTTTTGCATTCGCTGTGACCCATAGACATCACCAGATGCTGGCTATATTCCCTGGTGATGCTCTTGTACTTGTATGGGCTTGTACTTCAGCCATCTTCAGTTCCTTTGTTTCAGGGATTTTGGCCTTCAGCCTCGTCTTCAGCAAGTGAAGTGCACGTACAATTGGATTCATTGTCAGGTGATTGACTTGGCCAGTCAAGAACATTTTATTTTTTTGGCCCTGAAAAACTCCTTGGTTGCTTTAGCAGTGCTTGCGTTCATTGTTCTGCTGCAAGGTGTAGTGCTGTCCAATGAGGTTCGAGGCATTTGGTTGGATCTGAGCATAAGATGTTTCTGTACATTGTTTCCAGTTCCAGTGGATACATGCCTAAGCCATAACATTACCTCCACCATGTTTTGCAGATGAGGGGTGGTTCTTTATATCATTTTATATCATGAGCCATTCCTTTATTTCTCCACACTTTCTTCTTTCCATCACTTTGGAACAGGTTAATATCCATCTCATCTGTCTGTAAGACTTTGGTCCAGAATGCTATAGCTTTGTTAATGTACTTTTTGGCACACTCTAACCTGGCTATTCTGTTCTTGAGGCTTACCAGTGGTTTGCAAATTGCAGTGAGGTTATGCTGGTGAGGTCTTTATTTTAGTCTATGACATTCTGGAGAGTGTTATTGATCTGTTGGACAGTTGAAAATCGGTCCTTCTTCTGAAAGTATTCTCCAGCCATCCACTACAGTGGTCTTCTGTGGTCTACCAGGCTATTTGTTATTGCTGAGCTTACCAGTGCATTCTTGTGTCCAAGTGTCAAACTGTCAATTTTGACACAACAATGTTTTGGCTATGATTAATTTATTCCCCATAATGCCTTGCTTTACTGGCATAGGACAATTGTCCACTCAGCTGTTTCTTGGCACACTGTCTATGCACAATTAATGCACAAGAAAGCTAACAAAATATCTAGTTGATTCTATGTGTGGAATTTGCATTTGGAGTCGGTTGCAAAGAAGTCAAACCATCACTCTGCTGCCAGATATGCAGTAGATATGGATGGATCACTTGACGGGTTGTTTTTCCTGACTTATTTTTCCATAGAGTTCAATAGGAAAATGAGTCAGGAGAAACAACACTGTGAAGCAACCACACCTACAATTTCTTTAGGAATTGTTAATCTAGTTTTTGTTGACGTTAGTGACAGCGGAGAGAGCGATACAAGAAACTAAAATCCAGCCAGGCTAAACTATGGGCTTCGACTGGCTCACTAATATAGTCCAGGATGCTGTAGAAAGCAAGGATAGCTAACTAACTTAGTTTTCTAATTAAAAGATGTGGATTTATAAAGAAGTGTTTCAGCACAAGAGAGAGGATGAAAAGATATACAACCTATTGCATGCATATGCATTTATGGGACTGTAAATCATAAATTATATAAAGGACAGTGCACACACGTTCCTAAATTAACCGTTATATTTCACTCGGATTAGCCTACAGGGTTAACTCTGTTCTCCGTCACAGAAAGCAGTACTCTCTGTAATGTTTTTGCAGGGAGAATGATTCCAGCACACCTTTTACTAACCTGCAACAAATTGGGGTTAAAGGTAGCACAGTATGGGGACAATTACAATCTATGGAACTACTTGGAACTACTTTCTCCTTTTCATGCAATCACACTGCAGCAGATGGATGCAGCTGGGAGAAATGCCTTGACCCTTGACCCATAGAAGGAATTAAACTCACTCGCTCACAGGGGATCACGAGCCCCCTCATGAGACCAGATGCAGCACGCCGAGCCCAAATAAAAAATCCAGGTCTCATACGGTGCCACAGACATAATTCAATTATTGGCCAAAGTATGGACTCTGGGTCTGACAATGAAGCCTAGATGGTACACCCGGCACAAACTGTGTCCAGACAAGAAAAGGGGGCTCAGTTTCGACCCAGAGAAGTTGTGGCGGCCCCGTATTGGGATAAATAATCCTGAAAAGGTGGATGACACAGACCGCATTGCCAGGATCTTCCATTTTCCTTTATCCAAGCTGCAGTGTCGTGTTATAATTGAATTACGTCACGTATAATTGAATTGATCGGGACATTCAAGTTTTGCGACCTGGAAGCAGGAACGTTGGCCCCACTATGTTCGTGGTGGAATATCATATTGCAACGGCTTAAAGTATGCAGTTGACCACAGTTAAAGACTATTACCCAATCCGTTTCTGTCACCATTCCTGAAACATTCTGCAACTGGATTTTCAAATCGGTCCTGTTTCCGTTTTAAACGTTACACGTACAGTTTTGCTTCTCTTGAATACACCCCTGTATTTCAGCCCTTATCGTCAGATGGTACTGTAGAGATGCTTGTTTGCCGCATTCAGTGGTAAGCAGACAAAGGAATTGGACCAATTATGCAGTTCAGGGGCACTTGAAGAGGTTCTCGGTGCAAGGATTGCAAATATAAATGTCCACATGTTTGTAGCGAGACGCCGTGCTGCGGGGTTGATTGGGGTGCACCTGCATGAGCTCGGTAATCATTTATATTGTCCAGTCAAGACCACAAACCGGACATTCCGGTCCAAAACCGGGAAATCGATCTGGCAACCCTACCAATACTGTAGCCAGCTGGCTGTATTTATATATTATCTGTCAATAAAGTCTTATATCGCATAAATGATACTCCACCTGTATTGTTTTCTCTGTGACAGAGAGCACACACGTGTTAGCTGCAGCAGACAACTTTTTTTCCTCATGCGTAAGAAATAAACAAACCTTTCCAGTAAACTTCATGATTGCTATGGTTTAATACAGGCATGTTCTCTGTCGTAGAAAGGACCGCCAGACAGGATAACAAATTGCTCTCGCGACTTCGGCTCTGTAGGATGATCGTTTTATTTTTCTCAAAAACATGTTTGAGTGTGTGCACGTGTGTGTGTGTGCGTGTGTGTGTGTGTGTGTTATTTCACTGAGAAATTATGATGCAGGAAATAAAGGGTGTTTTGCACATTAATCTTATCAAAGAGAGTGCAGATGAAGACAGTTCTTTTATAAATGGCAGTTTATATTACTGCCGTTTCCCTCAGTCTTGCCGTTAACCTCTTTATCTTTTTTGTCCCCCTCACAGGCACCATGCAGGGTTGCTCCACTGACTATTACAGATATATAATTAGTTTCATGACTAATGCCTGAATTACGTGGCTACGTGGACAATAAATGCGACTTAAATAGAAGTCCTCTGGAGGTGACATGATTAATTTCAGTGAATCTAAATTCACTTCAAGATCTCACCTGGCATCAGACAAAACAGACGCCTGTAACAAACAGGCGCTGTATTTACATGTGCGGATACTATAATTTCACGAGAAAAGAACGGGAAAAGTCATTTATCAGGTAGTTGCCGATACAAATGTTCATCTTGTTCAGTTAGATAATTGCATGTTTCCATGGATACCCTGCTGCAGAGAAACAAACTCAGCGTCAGTTGGGCTATTAGAATGCTTCACCTTTGAGTCATTTATGCAAATGTGTCTGTTTCTGAAGTACATTTACAGGAGAGGAACATCTCATTTTCAAAATCTCAACGGGAGGCAGCCTGTGGTAGTGGATGCTTACTGTTAGTTCATACCGAGCGAAGCATTTTATTTGTTTCTACTTCGACCGCGATTGTTACAATACGTGGAACACATTCTACTACTGAAGAATCACAATCACACATTTGTAGTTTGGGGATCGTGTTGTAACAGTGTACAACAATGTAATTGACAATGGAATGGAAGGACCACATAAAGTCTGTTGAATTATTTCAGGGTTTCCCAATAGCATAGCAAAAACTTGATATTGTTATTTAAGGCCAAAGAGTTTCTCTGGGTTTATATATATATATATATATATATATATATATATATATATATATATATATATATATATATATATATAGTGTCTAATACCACTGTTCAATTTTATGAAAAATTCCTAAAAATTCCTATAAAATATACACCATATTGCGTGTTAACAGACTCAAAATATTACTGCGACTGTAAATGTCACTTATGATGTCATCGACACCTGGCGTTTATTTAAACCCATGTGATCAATTATGCAAGCTAATATTTTTATTCTTAATATATCCACATGAAACAATATTTTATTAAAAAATAAAGTATTATAATGAATCATTAAAATATTAATGAATCAGTATTGAAATATTAATTTATTGGGGCTACTGGGTGGCTTATCCCGTTAAGATCCTGTTCCAGTTCTTTGGCTGTTTCCCCCTGTCTGGTATTGATTCTGGGTTGAGCTCGTACCCGAGGACACCAAATAAATGGCCCCATCATCGCCCAAGGACTCAGGGAGCTGGGATGACTTTTGTCTCATCAACCAGTCAGGTTCCCGTCGTATGCTTGCTGAAGCAGCACAAGAAGTGTCTTCCTCTAACTCATGTCTGTGCAAGCTTGAGGACTGCAGTGTGACATCACAAACACAGCATGTGCTTGCCTCTGCTTTCCCAAAATGGATAGTGGATGTTACAGCAATGGGCATGGCTGGGGAATATGAGTACGCATTCCAAATTTGAAAAATTTGCTCATATGCATTCTCACATTTGAATCACATTTTTTATTTTAATGTTTACCTATGGTTTGTACTAAATATGCATTTACTTTAGAGGTAAACAAAATACTACGTGTATTTTAATATGTACTTTTAATGTGAGGTGACCTTGAGTGTCCAGAAAGGCGCCAATCAAATAAAATGTATTATTATTATTATTATTATTAAATTGCTCTGGAATAACAAAATGGAAGCACAGTATGGAGACAATGCTTTTATTTAGCATTCTTTATTGTGCTGTTATTTTTAATACAAGTACCATGGAGTTATTCCTAGTACATTATAATTCACCTTTAACCCACACACTGTTACATGGGCAAGCTGCATTGCTTGAGTTTGTTGGGTTTGTTAATGTGCATTCAGTACTTCTTTCTCACTTTTCCTGAGGGTATGTGTTATATTACATATTTCTAAAGCAAGTCTAATATGCAAAGGATATGTTAAAAGCGATTTCATTAAAATAAGATCTTTTCATCAAAGGGGAATTGCCCTGGCCTTTCTTTTTAATAAGGTACACACATATTTCTTGCACAAATGAATAAATACGCTAGAAAGAAAACATTTCAAATTCACAAAGAATAAAGCACATTGAACTACAGCCTCGGGACATAACAACATTGTTTAGTGAATTTAATAACAAAATGATCAAACCCACACTCATTTCTCCCGCCTCCCGTTCAACAGTCTAAAAGCTGATTGAACATATAAGCTATGGTGGCGCCAAGTTTCTTTTTGTTTTGTTTTTGCCTATGTTGCCGCAGACAATTATGGCTACACGATTTGTCTCAATGGCAGGCAAAAATCTAGATCTGAAACTAATCTAAAACCGAGAGCAAGAATTTTAGTATTGCGAGCAAAACAAACTCACGTATAGGTGCGGTCTAAAACGTGGACGTGCATCATCCGTGAGTCGTCATGGGATGGAGACAGTGAACGCGCGTGAGCATATTCTAAATATGGCAGATGGGCCTCGACCAAAATATTCAGTGTAGTGAATGTGAGGGGAACTAGATTACCCTTTGGTGATGTATCAAAAAGTGATAAAGCAGGAACTAGAAAAAAGAACCCTCAAATGAAAATATGACCTTATGATGCGCGTGTCTGTCAAATACTGTACCTTCACTACTGCCTGTGCAAATCAAATTAAAGTTGGACGGTTGGACCATTTACAATTAATACACTGTAATGAGTTCCTCATTTCATTCATTAGTGAAGGACTGGTGGGAAGCAGGGGAGGGGAGCTGAGGGAGATTTCACCAAGCTAAGCCGGGAGTGCTGCTGTTCGGCAACTTTAATACCAGCTAAGGAGAAGACGGCAACTGCCCATGGTGTCATGGTTCTGCTCAGGATGCTAATCGTCTCAAAAAATGTTACACAGGATCTTGTAAGAACTGTAATATTGAAATTATATTACTCTGGTTGGTCTTCAGTCAATACTGAAATCATTTTTAACGGTTCAATATGTCCGGTTGCTATTGGGTAGTATTTTGTCGCTTTTATACAGTTTGTATATTTGTAAATGTCTCTTTACGTGGATAAATCCGTGTCTTCACTGCATCTGCTATCTCCTGTTCTCCATCTCCCTCTGATCCAGGCCTTTGGGGGAGAAATACCACACATGGCCCCTTAATGGCCAATGAGAAATTAAGAAGGAGAGACATGGGAGCAGGAAGGTAATTACTATAGGACTGAAAAATAAATAAATAAATCCAGTAATTGGAACAAAATGAGGCAGCAATCATGTGTGGTGCATTTGTAGACTGATAATTTAATGACGTGCATAGTTGTGTGTATGTGTAGCAGGGTCGATTGTGATTCACTAGATATAACACATGAGATGGTCATCTTGTCATTTAGACTCTGATAAATACACAACTTCCCTTTGTCTACATCCTGGGTAAGGTGTTCTGAGATAGGAACACACCAAGTGGACTTTTACTAAAGTAAAAGGGTTAAAACCACTTTAATTGCTTATCATTTATCCATAACAACGTTATTATATATTTTCTTTAGTTAATGTAAAGTGATGTACGTCATTTGGTGTGTAATGAATTCTTAAGCATAATGATGCGCTCCAGAACCAGACCAAATAGAATTCGCCCGCCATTTTACGTTCTCTCTGAGGGGTGATTGATGAGTGCAAAAGGCGCTGCCGTGAATGAAAGCATTGAGCCTGTTTTATCTTTTTAACTCTCCGTGCAGAAAATAAATACGGATCCAGTGCAGCAGTAGTCATCGTATCATCATTTAAAAATACACAACGCAGATAAACCTGTAACATATGTTAGTGTTCATGTTGTCTGTGAGGTAGATTCTTGATAGATTTCTGTCCTTCTGTTGGCCCGCCTCTGTGTGTGTTAGTGTATAGAATGTGTTGTTTTCCAACACTAGCACATCAAAAGTGTAGTGCCTCTCCTGCCGGGGCCAGAACGGAATTAAAGGGTAAGATCTCAGACTGGCGAGGAATCATTTATATACAGTAGGCCTTCAGAAAGAATTCACCAAATTGACTTTTTCACATTTTGTCCTGTTACCGTAAAATTTAACAGTAAAATTGTAATGCATTGAAATAGTCCCCCCCCACCTTCACCAGCACAATAAATTCAACGCATTTATGATGCAAAAATACTTTTTAACTGAAAATATGTACAATTTCTCAGTTATAAAAATATTTTAAAAGTAAATGTTTGTGCACCTATTCAATGTTTTATACACCAAACATTTTATAGACCAAATATTTCGCTGTACACATTCAGTGCTAGCACTACACTCCCAAAGGCCCAACAGCTACCGGCACTCCACTTTGAGACACTGTAAAAATATACGCATTAAATGAGCAAGGTCTTTTGAGACCCCATTCTGCATTTGTGCAGACTTTGAAATCAACTTAATTGCAGGAAACCCACTTAATTAAAATATGTAATGTTGCTGATACAATGGCTACATTTCATTTGTAAAAATGGTCTGTGCTGCAAAGTGACTTTCAATGTTTGTTTTGCACTCATTTCAGCCCGTGAGTTTTGTAGTTTTTCGTGTTATTTATAAGCCAGGATTCTTGTAATTTCTGTTTTTGTATTTTTAATGGAAGGCAATCTGGACAGCTGGGCCTTTTGGGATGAGAAAGGGAATATGTATATTGCATAATTCAGCTGGAATAGGTAAAAGGTTTTACATAACAATGCCAACAGTGACAGAACTTCCTATGAACAATAGGAAAGAAACGATTTTAATTCTAAATCTAGGTCACATACGTCAAGCTCAAGGCCCATGGGCCAGATATGGCACCCCACACATTTTGATCTGGCCTGCATTAGCGAGGGCAAGGGGGTGGCTTCCCTTGTTTATACTGTGGTATTATTATTATTATTATTATTATTATTATTATTATCAAACAGAGATCCACTTAGCATTATTTTTCTATGTCTACAACAGGACCTGTTATTCCTCTACAGTAGACCTTCAATCAACCAAACCAGCAATGAGTGGAAATCATGAGGATTTTGGTTTTTGTGTTATGATTGTTGTCAGACTCCAAATCATGGCTAAAAAGTGATTTGCTCAAAAGGCAACTCAAACAATGTAATGGCAGGCTATAATGCTAGATTGGATAACTGTACGCTTACTATGTTATTTCTCAGCATTTAGCATTTACTTATTAAAAATGATGACATTTAATGTTCAACTTAGGAACTAAATCCCAATAGCCTAGTTGTAGGCTATAGTATTGTTGGGGAAGTGAGGATTAAATATGATGTGCATTTCCTGAATCCAGTGGTTCCAACAGTTAATGCCCTTGTACAATATTCAGCACTCTGGATACTGAACACAAGCATTATTGCGTGCTACAAATTTCATTTAAAATGATGATCATCTGATGATGATATGCAGAACTACTAAAGATCTATGATGCAAAATATAGGCAGTGTACCCTGTTGTCCATTAATGTGTCCAAATCTATCCAAATGGCTAAATTGTGCACTGCTCGCTCTAAATTAAAAAAATTATATATTTAACTACAAATCAACAGTTTTGGCTCATAAAACTCACTTCTGCATCATTTTCAAGTTGGAATTACTATATTCTCATCAGTATAGGGAGGTAGATATCTATGGGTCCAAAACCCTATCCAAAACATGTCATAAAATGAATACAATTTGTTTTGTCCATTATAAAGCATATACATTTGCCCCTTCTGATGGTTTCATATAAAAACATTGATATCACAGTGTTACATACACCTAAATATGTAGCCTAATCATTCACTCTTGTACCTCAATAAAACATCACTTTTACCTATACTCAGTACAAAAGAAGTATGTATACTTTTGCCCCGGGATTGCATTTTTCTGTAGTTTTTATTTTTGTTTGAATGTTCCCATTCATAATGACTCCAAGGAAAAATTTTACATTAATCTACCACAATGGGTATTTTCCTTGCCCTAAGTGACAAGTATATACACCATCCTATATTATGTACGGTAACATGAAAATAAAACAGTATTCCACCATCTGCAAATTCCTGCCAAATGTTCTATCTTCAATGAAAATCAGTAGCCTATACATCAAAAATAAAATTAACGATTGCACTGCAGTATGTGAAATGTAGCAGATATTCATTGTAGAATATGTGGTATAATGAGACATTAATTTCACATGTTTATTTTGCATTTGAGTGAGCAGGGCTTTTCACGACTTTTTTTTGCCGTACGATCAGTTGTTGGGTTCATCTTGTCGCTATGACAGAATTTTAAAATTATGAATAAATATATTTATGAACTGAAACATAGACGCTATTGTCCCCTGCGTCACGCATGGGTAGGTATAGACTGGGTAGGGGGTTGCTTGTTAAATGGGCGTGCTACGGGAAAATAGTGACACTTAGAAACTCTGCATTCAGCAGAAATCGTCACAAATCGTCTACCAATAAAGTTAAAACACAGAGTTTGTGATTTCCACTAATAGTTTGGTTGCAGGAGCAATGAATGTCTCAACGAATGACCCCTGGTGACATGGTCACTGGGCATCTGCGCAAAGGGGTTAATTAAAGTCATATTATCTTGTTGAAAGCAGGGCTAAGCACCATGATATTGTATTCAAAATATTTGTTTTAACATATTTTTAAAGAGATCAAACATGAATATGCTATGAGGTAATTCAGCTTGGCTACTGAGTACTAATTTATTCCTGCTTTTTTGTCCTACTATTATCTGTATAGACAACTTTGCCACAGATTGGCATTCAACTTGAAATCAAAATGGAAACCATGAGACTTATGGTATTTTTTAGCCATAAGGCATAAGGTGCCTAAATAGTGTTCTGGTATGTGTCTCCTCAGAGACAGAGACAGATTACTTGGTAAACATGTAACATTGTATGGACCGTGGACAAGTTTTCCCTGTCCTATTATATTGTCTCTCTCAAAGACAGTAATATAAATACTAGATATACTACAGTATTGTGCCAATGTTGGCCCACGATTAATATGTGACAATTAGGCAAACGTAATATTTGAAAGTTGTGATAATGTTGGCTCATCATTAATATGTATATAAAAACATATAATTGTTTAATTTCCTAGTTGAGCGTAATCGTACTCTGCAAAAAGTGGAAGCTTTGCTTCACTGTTGTCAATCGTTAACCGCTAGCAAACCTGTGTTTTCTATTTGTAAACTTCAGGATTGGCAGTGCTTATGTGAGAAAGGTCTATTGATTTACAGGTGATGCGGAACACCATTGTAACCACCACCCGGTCCACGATCGCATTCCATAATAATAGTACTCCATGTCTGGCCCTTGATTTTAATTCACAATTCTCTACACGGCCCTCAGTATGGCCAGACAGGCCTATGTTTATACTGAGTTCTCTTTCATATTATACTGAATTATTTTGGTTAACCATTCTTGGGATTTTATTGCAATAACCTTTTCAATCGACGGTTCTCTTTCAGTGCGCAGTATATTAAATATTGTTACGTGAACACGGTTGGTTCTCCTCATTCCCAAACAGGTTTTACAGAGCAGCGCTCCTGGGAACAAAAAACGATAGCGGTTCCTATAATGGCAGCGTAATAAACAATAACATCTCAGACTGATATCCTTGCAGTTTTTCCAACTGTTCAATTATTCTTACACCTCTGGCTAATCTGTGTATCTCACTGCATTACAGAGTTCATTCACAGTTCTCTTACTGACAGCTCCCACCTCGCCACTAAAGCTGTGAAAGATTTAAAAGGATAATACACAAGCAACGATATATTATCAAGAGATTTCCGATCTCCCAGCGCAGCAAAATCTCTGATTATTTTACCTGGTTTGAATGATTGTTTGGAGAGATAAAAAGAACTTGGGTAACATTACTGCCAACATTAATTTAGCAACAGAACACAAGAGTTGTTTTCCTTTCTACTATCCTTCGCTGGCCAATCAAAGCAGGAGCAATGCCTGAATATATGAAAGAAAGTCACGGCAACAGGAGACCAATAATAGCTTTTATTTATTTATTTATTTCCTTTCCTTAATTTGGCCACTTTTCAAAGGCAGTGACTATGATGTAACCAAGCGTCTTTTAGAAACTCCATCAATCCAGCAAATGGTTCAATGAAATTGTGTAAATGTGTGTCCGAAAACAACATTTTCCAAAGAGACCAATCTAGTACATATGATGTTAAGTAACCATACTGCATCTGCTTTCTTGAATCACAAATATGTTTCTGATGGCTCATGATAAATTCAGAGAGTGGACTCTTATTTTAAATGTGCTAAAAATTTGTATTAGTAATTGTACTTGATACGTAGTTTTGTCCTCAATTCCATTCAGTGTAACAAACAGAACAGCATTGTGGACCATATCACATGGTGATACGTATCTCACAGGATATGACATGATAGTAAAAGTTAATTTCAAACATTTGATGAATTTATATTTCCAGGCCTCGGTTTACTTTGAAAAAAATTACAAGTCATTTAATGTAACCTCTGAAAATCATACTGAATACTGAATACATAATGTACGTGTACAGAATATAAGACTGTGCAAGATGACGTGATGTAAAGGGTGGGATATGTCTGTCACTTCATTTCACTTCAGTAAGGCACTTCACGGTTAGTGTATCTTGGACTGAAATGGGTTACTATGGGAAAGGAAATCTGTTCAGAATATGGAGAACTTTGTGTGTCTTTGTGTGTTGCTCCTCGAGTTATCTGCTCCAATCCAAAGTCACTGATACAACGGTCCTAGGGGTGCTGTCACAACAAATTTGATCCGGGCTGCAAAAATGATCCGGGTGACGTATTCACGTTCTGAAACAGCTGTTAAAACCCTCTGTGACGTACTTGACGTTCTAAAACAGCGTCTGTTGCTATAACGACGCTGCCTGCTCGCCAGGATCTGTGGAGATGGAGATTCTAAGATGACCCAATCATTCCTCTGGTCAAGAAATTTTATCCGGGCTGCAAAAATGATCCGGGTGACGTAATTAACATCCTAAAACAGCTTACCGAACCTGCCTGCTAGTTAGGTTCTCTAGAGATAAAAATTCTAAAGACGACCTAGCTAATGTCAACCATTCCTCCGGTTTTATGGGTCAGTTTTTATTAGGTCATCTTAGAATTTAGTAATGTTCCTCAGGCATTCCCAACATATTCAGTTCTAAAATGCAATAATACCGTTTGTTGACTGAGATATGGAACAAGATTTGCAGACTCAGGAGAGAAAAGCATTTTAAGTTGTTTTCCTTTCCATGCAAAATGTTTTCACTGAAGATCACCAAAAATGAAGGCATATCTTGTGAAAGCCATGCAATTACATTATTCCTGGTACTATCATTTTTCATTCTGGAATGGTATACACTTCAGGCAGATTATATATTAATGTTCAACCAATTCTGTTCATGGTAAATATATGGTTTCAAAAACATGTAGGGTTAACACTAAACAACATTTTGTGTGTGTGTGTGTGTGTGTGTGTGTGTGTATGCATGGGGGGGGTGACGACAACTTATCAATCTTGTTTAAAATATATGTGACCTGGGCTGCGTTCAGCCCCGACAAAACGTAACAAAACGTTTATTTACTATACAGATTATAACAGCCACATTTTTTGATTTGTTGTCAAGTAGTCGAGTTTTACCTCAGGAAAGCAAATAACTAGCCTAGCCAAATGATAATGTCGTCTTCAGCGAATAAGAGGAGCTCGCCACCAAATATGGGTTAGGTAAAGATTTCATCTTTCTTCCATGTTAATGGAAACTAGATCAGGGAGAATGGTGACAGTGGGAGCCGTTCTCTGTTGTCAGTGAAACCGCTGATAATACAGAAGCCAAAGCAAACAATACAGTTTGCAGCCAAGCCGTCAAAACACCGGGAGTCTGGACCCCCGTGGACCCCCCACCCCCCCCAAAAGTGAGGAAAAAAGACGACATAAAACTCATTCCCATGAGCAAAGCAACGCACATTGTAGCCTAGTGCACTGTTTATTACACTTGGTGCTCTAATACAAGTAATCTGATGTCTATCTAAAACAACATTATTTACTCATTTTTTGGTTGCACTATCAAGTTCCAAAGATGCATCTACTGACATTTTTAATTTAAGACGGCAGCACTTAATCTACAGTATCAAACTGTCCTGCAAGGCACGATCACACACACGCCCCCCCCCCCCCCCCCCCCCCCCATAATCATATGCCCATGCACTAAAACAATGCCTTAACAGAGCGTCTACCACCAGCACATCTAATCTTGTCTGCACTATATAAATCAGCCTATTCTTGTGGTGATCACTCTTACTGACTAAACCACTCAGGGTTCATCTACTTTATTCATACAGTATTTTCCCTGGACTTAAAAATAGAGACAATGTTTAAACCAAGATAATGCAAAATGTCATCCAAGGAGGAAAAACAAACTTGTCGAGTTTAACAGCTTGGACAACTAAATAGATTTTTAGCATGAGAATGAATCAATTACGTAGTTCAGTGTGAGAATTCGCTGCCACTAAATAATTGGTCTTCAGGAAAAAATCATGCTTGTAAACACTTTAGGCTTCAGAATGCAATGTAGCCTATCAAAATATGTTGCCATTTTCAAAAAATGTAAACAGTTTGATCGTCTAAATCATATGTATGATTTCAAATTACTTGGAATTTTATTTCATATTTCAGTGATACCATGACATCAAAAGCTCACGAGTTTAACACATACAGTAGGTGCATTTATGAGACTGAATTAAACATACTATATTTTCAAAATTGAATGACATTTTCACTTGATAACACGTGTGCTAGGACTACTGCACAACACAATATTTTTAGTCACGGAAATCTTAAAATAAAATAAAAAATCTTAAATGTAAACATAAGCTAATTGAGTGCTCACACACCAAATGATTTTATGGTTATATAGAAATTCTAAACTTGGCAGAAAAACTGAAATATTGTGTACTCTTTTTGATTGATCATTCTACAGCAGGTTTTCAAGAACACGACAGTTATTAAAAACATCAAATTACACTGCTATTACAATATCGAAATATGTGTTTCCGAGCACCTTCTGTTGCTGGGCACGGTATCGCCACCTTTGCCTTGGAAGTATGCTGTGCATTGCGACTGAGTAAGCAGATTGCTAATGAGTCGTCGGGGGAGTTAAGAAGGGCGTGTGAGTGAAGGGGCACACCTTGCCAGCGCATTCGCCACAGCTGGAAACGGCTGGTACAAGGCAGAGCCATATTTGCAGCTGGGCTCATTGTGCCCGTGTGTGGGAGTGAAGGTGAATCCCCTGTTGCCATGTCCGCTCAGCTCCCAAATTAAATATCTAAATGGCACGTGGAAGCAAAAGCGTTTAAGACATGGTTCATTTGAATGAAATTATCTCCGTTCGGTTCCTGGTGGTATTTAAAAAAACATTTTTAACCGCCACTTCTCATTAATTAACATACGAGTCCATTGTGGAGGTTCCCCGGGTGGTCAGCGTAGTCATTTCCATCAAAGACAGAAAGTTAAGCGGTCACAGTTTACGGTTAGTTATATGGAAGGTTTTTTAAAAAGTCTTTATGCAAGTAATTGGTTGTATTTAAACCGGATGGTCTTCCTCAGGCACACCTTGGGTCCTGGATTCTCGTTGACGCAAGCGCATTACTCTTTAACTGTACAGTCGATATCACTTGAGGGGATGTATGACAAAGGTTATTGTAAAATGAAAAACGGCGAGCTATGCTGAAGGAAGATGTACCGGCAACGGGGCGTATTTAAAATGCATTAAACCGGATGCCCTTCTGTATCATCTGAAATCAACGCTTTGGTATGTCAAATTGAGCGTTATGTTGCACGTATCAATCATCTTGTTTTGTTGTTTTCTACAGTATATTTTACAGATCCACTGAGATATATACGGTATCTAGGAAATGCTTGACAGTTTTATTCTGATAAATGAACCATGGCAAAAAAAACACCATGAATTGAGTGAGTCAATGACAACTCCCCATTTTACACCTGCAGCGTATGACTATATTTAATTTGTTGGTCATATTGCATGTTTTTACTGTGTCCACCATGTTATAATGAAACACGGGCAAAACATTGATAAAGAACTGCTGGAAATGCAGCTTATGACTATATTTGATTTGTTGGTCATATAGCATGTTTTTTTATAGTACATTTTACCGTACACACCGTGTTCTAATGAAACACCACAGGCAAGAAATTCTTGCATTATTGTAAAACATAATTGGCCACTGTTTTTTTTAATGAAAGTTTTTTTTATTTTGGTACACAAAGTGAAGCCGCTCAACCCCCACACAATTAAATATAAATAAAAAGGAAAAGGAAAAAAAAACCTCAAAAATAGAAAACAAACAAAGGCGAAATAGAAGATGGGAATCAAACAGTAAACTGAACTTCAGGGCTTCAGAAATCAGAGAACGGTTGGGTCATGTACACTGTCTGAAATGACAGCTTACTCATAAAGTGAGTTGTACTAAATAAGAAAGTGGACTTTGCTCAATGTCTGTAAATGTCCAATAGACTGCCGAAATAATTATTTAGCATACAGGCTGATTGCTCAAGGTGAAATCTCTACACATCATAACTGTATAATGTTTGCCTTTGGAAAATGGAGGGCATAATTGGCAAATGTCTGCCACTTAGAAAAGTCTAAAATGCACGCAATGTCAACTGTTTGTTTCACATAGGATTGATGTCTGTGCAAAATAAACAATGAACACTGAGATGGCGAGGCAGGTGTAATTGTAAATTCAGATTAACGGCTATGTGCACGGTAGCATTTGGGCAGTTTTGTGGAAGCTGAAACACAGCCTTTTAGGGGGCTCTGGGGCCTTCATGTTTATCACTGTGCAAAGGAGGGAGGCAGTAAACTAAAGTTGTCTGAAGTGAACAGATGTTGTTATTGTGTAAATGCGATGAAGTTTAGAGGCTGCGCGGACAGGACAGGCAAGTGGTGCTTGAGATGTAGCAGGGCTTGTGATGAAGGGAAATAAATAAAAACAACATAGAAGAAGCATAATAAAGATAGTGTTAACTTTGTCGTTTTCTTCCGTGGCTTTATGGAGACGTATCAGGATCTGTGTGTCTAAAAGCGGTTAGAGATGTAATGTAACTCTGGGTTACTCCATAGGAAAGTGCTTAGCTCCATCCACGTTATAGGCATGGTAGGGTTCCCCACTAATAAACCAGTACTTGACTTGATAGCAATCCTGCCGTCTTAATGAAACAGTACGCAAATATCACTTATACAATTACAGGGCACCAGCTCTGCATATTACATAGCCTATATGAGAGGAGAGTATCTTGTACCCCCCTCCCTTAGGCCTTATGATATAGACTGCTTTTTGACCTACAAAGTAATGTATCCTGGACATGAGTGGTGGTTTTACCATACAGATCCTTTCATGAACGATAAAGTCTCATTTATAGCAGGAGGTACTTAATCTTGTGACTGATTAGAAACATCTGTCCAGTAAGTGGCTCACATTGAATTAACTGTGAAGGAACACAAAATTAAAATGGTTATAGCTCTCTTAGGGGTAAGAGTCATTTCAATGAAGTCTCCGTTTAAAACTGGGGTAAAAGAATGGAGCGGACTTTTAAATATCCGTCAGAATAATGTCATTGATTAGATGAAAAGATTTTAAAAATGAATACAAGAAACGAATGAGCCTTCTAGGAACCTTCTCCTCAGTTGGCTTTCATAGGTTTTTGTTTTTTTTCCAAATGAACAAACAATAATTTTACAAGGGATTTTGGAGGGGACTTGTCTTGTTAAATACAGTTTTAGTTTGTAATACAGTATGGTGTCTAATCAGGGCTGGCTGTTGCTGTCAAGCTGGTAGAGATGTGCATAATCGGTCAGGGCATCGCCCACGGAGGGAGGGTTTCAGCTGTGCGGTCCCTGTCGCCTTGTCATCACGCAACAATGACTCCCGTTGGTGGTGATCGGACACCTGCAGTCCGCCTCTGCCGACTGAGCTTGCGGCCTACGGAGAGTGATGCAATGCCCGTGCAGTTCAGTAGATACACGGAAAAACAACAGCTGGCAGCATTCCCTTCAGAAATAACCTTGACTCCTTCTGGCCCCGGCTTCAGGGCTATAGTCACTCCGCTGAGACCGCCCTTCACTCCGTCACTGAATCACTTCAGTCAGCTAGATCAGCTTCCCTTTTCTTCCGTTCTAATCCTGCTTTCCGCAGCTTTTGACACCGTAGACCGCGTGCTCCTCCTCTCCATCCTCGACCACACCGAATCTCAGGTACTGCTCTTAAGTGGATTATATCTTACATCTGCGGATGAGTCCCTGTGGTAGGCCTCTGGGCTACCAAGCAGCCAAATATGGTAGCCAGTCCTATTTTTGGTAGCTCAGTTATACAGTTAAATGAAAAAGTATTGGGACAGTGACATAATTTTTGTTTCGGCTCCAGCACATTAAACTTGAAATTAACCAATGAAAATGTTGCTTAAGTGCAGACTGTCCGCTTTAATTTGAGGGTATTTACATCCATATCGAATGATCAATGTAGGAATTAAAGCCATTTTTATACATAGTCCCCCCCCCCATTTGAGCGGCTAAATCCCGGCACCTAATACAGAGTGCAGCTGCACCGCCTGTCTACAACCGTCTACAATCTTTAACTTTCAGTGTTCACTTTCTCTGATGTTGTAAGTCGCTCTGGATAAAAGCCTCTATTAAATGAATGTAATGTTACATAACATAAAGACAGCATCTGTTTTTCTGCACTCTGATGGTAATGTTGTAGCATTGAGATAGGCTTATGAATATTATTGGGGCATCTGATTTTGGATAAAAGAAAAAAACAATATCTATAAGAAAATAATAAAAAATGGTTAACCTGTAATCACAGTCTTTAATTGGTAGATTTTGACTGGATGGCGCCATATTGATATCCTATCATAGTACAAATTTCATTGAACAAATTCTCTTCCGTTTTTCATTAGGAGTCTATTGTTTAATCATGTGACTGGGTGTCGCATGAAACGTCAACCTTTTCCCGTGAGTGGGCTGTAAAAGTGGCTGATAAAACGTGAATATTTCTCCTGTGACTGGATAATTATTGTTTGTTGAACGCTAAAGATTATTCCAGGCTGATTTTTCTGCTGTTCCGCTCCACCAGTTCAGCCGATGTTATGGTCCTGGAAAAATGTTTAATGACGTGTTCTCCCTTGAATAGACTCTAAGTTACCGCTATCATTTCCGTCCTGCAGAATGGACACAGATTTATTCTGTACATGGAAAAGACTCGGACAAGGCTTGGACAAATAAAGGAACCAAAAGAAACCAAGAGTATGAATACACATTTTCAAAACATGTAGCTTCTACTTTCAAAATAACTGTATATTATATATAGAGAACCTTGAAAAGAAAGAATTCCTTAGGATTAAAGGATATGAAACTACAAAGACTATGGCTCAGAGTAACACATTACTTCACAGAACAATTTAGTTCCTGAGTCTAGGTGTTTACCCCCCGAGCGGCAAAAGTGTAGGTGAGGTTAACTTGCCAGGAAACCTTGCTATGCTTTTGTCTACCAGAAGATGAAATGCTCAACAGTGCACATAAACACAGTGCACATAAACACAGTGCGCATAAACAAAGTGCGCATAAACACAGTGCACATAAACACAGTGCGCATAAACACAGTGCGCATAAACACAGTGCACATAAACACAGTGCACATAAACACAGTGCGCATAAACACAGTGCACATAAACACAGTGCGCATAAACACAGTGCACATAAACACAGTGCACATAAACACAGTGCACATAAACACAGTGCACATAAACACAGTGCACATAAACACAGTGCGCATAAACACAGTGCACATAAACACAGTGCACATAAACATAGTGCACATAAACACAGTGCACATAAACACAGTGCACATAAACATGTGAGTAAGTTATGAGTAAATGGTAAAATACCAGGAATTTATTTTGGCAATGAACTTTCCTCCACAACACTGTTAAACTTGGAAAAACAGTGGGAATCTGCAGACATTGACAAATATGTAGCATATCTTGTGTTTTTTTTAATGTAAGTGTATGTGAACAGCTCAGCTGCAAAAGCAGATGAATCCATATTTGTAATTTTCATTAAATCAAGATTTTTTATTGAACTTATCAATTCCAAAAAGGGTGACCCTGAATTAATGTAAGCAAAGTAACAGAGAGCCAGATTTTCACAAATCTACATTTAAAAATAAATATAGCCTATACATTGATATACAGTATACACATTTTTCAGTTTGTTTTGCATAAAAGGCAGGTAAATCCACAATCTGTATTTTTGGAAAAGCAGACAAATCTATATTAAACTTGCCTCACAGAATGACCACATTATAATCACTAATGCAAATGGTATTAATCTAAATGGAAAAAAGGTTTTGAGACAATAAAACCCAAACTACGAAGCAGGATAGTATTTTCTCGATTACTGCACTGGAGTAAAACCCAGAACCCTCCCAAATCTGGAACGTGGACTGAAGTAAAAAGAGCTGTTACGGGTTTTACTTTGCGCAGTTATCAGCTAACTCAGCAATCCTGCTTCGTAGTTATACCCACCAGTGATGAGAGAAGCACAAACTCCTCAATACTGTCAAAACATTATTTCTAGAGAAATGTGCTCAGTTTGGGAGTGTTTTGTGTATTTAGCAAGGCAAACAAGGAAACTGACATTGTAATGTGACCATAATTCTGCATGCTTATTGGCTGGAGTGGATTTATCAGTTTGTGCTAAAAAAGAGGACCCATCATGTATCGGTTTCTGTAACAAAACGTTGAATAACTGTACATACAGCATGGGATATATCGCAGTCTGTTGCACAACGATTTGGAAATAGCAAAGACGGCACTGATCTAAAAGACGGCACTGATCTAAATCACGGCGTGTTTCGTTTCGTCAAGAATGGCGTTTATGAGCTTTTGTGTATGAACTTCATGTTTTGGGAGAAAGATTTTAACAATACCTGCTGTGATCTAATTTCTGGTATAATAACTAGGATAATTAAGGAGGTTTGCTATCACAATGTTAAATGTGGGCTGAGCTGTAAACAAATACAGCAGTGGTTGTGCGTAACCTGCCATCTGGGCCCATGTTCATAAAACCTCCAAAAATAGGAGTGCTATTCTCGGACTTGGTGT
>CM056383.1:66287177-66646116 GCA_029718625.1 Synaphobranchus kaupii
GTCCAAAAAGGGCCAAAATAGTCAAATAATTAAAATGCCATTTTTTGATTCCGATGTATAGAAATTTATATGTACTTTATAACTGCGGTGAAATAAGTGAAAAATAATGGGTTTTAAGACATTTATGATGAAAAATGTGTTTTGGGGAAAATGAAAAAACATAAGACTATAGTCTTATGTCCAAAACGGGCAAAAATGGTCAAAAAGATTAAAATGCCATTTTTTGATTCCGATGTATAGAAATGTATATGTACTTAATAACTGCGGGGAAATAAGTGAAAAATAATTAGTTTTAAGACATTTATGATGAAAAATGTGTTTTGGGGAAAATGAAAAAACATAAGACTATAGTCTTATGTCCAAAAAGGGCCAAAATGGTAAAAAAAAATTTAAAATGCCATTTTTTGATTCCGATGTATAGAAAATTATATGTACTTAATAAATGCGGTGAAATAAGTAAAAAATAATGAGTATTAAGACATTTATGATGAAAAATGTGTTTCGTCCCTATCATTGCACTGGGGTTTATTGGATTAGAATGAAGACTGCCTCCTACTGACCCACCAGCATCTTTGTTTTCCCCAGGGGTCACCTATCCAAGCAGGAACCAAGCTCACACCTGCTTAGCTTCAAACCATTGAGCAGCAGCAGTTTGCATGGTGGTATGGCTGCTGACTGATATCGTATGTCCAAAAAGGGCCAAAATAGTCAAATAATTAAAATGCCATTTTTTGATTCCGATGTATAGAAATGTATATGTACTTAATAACTGCGGTGAAATAAGTGAAAAATAATGGGTTTTAAGACATTTATGATGAAAAATGTGTTTTGGGGAAAATTAAAAAACATAAGACTATAGTCTTATGTCCAAAACGGGCAAAAATGGTCAAAAAGATTAAAATGCCATTTTTTGATTCCGATGTATAGAAATGTATATGTACTTAATAACTGCGGGGAAATAAGTGAAAAATAATTAGTTTTAAGACATTTATGATGAAAAATGTGTTTTGGGGAAAATGAAAAAACATAAGACTATAGTCTTATGTCCAAAAATGGTCAAAAAAATTAAAATGCCATTTTTTGATTCCGATGTATAGAAAATTATATGTACTTAATAACTGCGCTGAAATAAGTGAAAAATAATGAGTTTTACGACATTTATGATTAAAAATGTGTTTTGTCCCTATCATTGCACTGGGGTTTATTGGATTAGAATGAAGACTGCCTCCTACTGACCCACCAGCATCTTTGTTTTCCCCAGGGGTCTCCTATCCAAGCAGGAACCAAGCTCACACCTGCTCAGCTTCAACCATTGAGCAGCAGCAGTTTGCATGGTGGTATGGCTGCTGACTGATATCATGCGTCCAAAAAGGGCCAAAATAGTCAAAAAGATTAAAATGCCATTTTTTGATTCCGATGTATAGAAATTTATATGTACTTAATAACTGCAGTGAAATAAGTGAAAAATAATTAGTTGCAAGACATTTATGATGAAAAATGTGTTTTGCGGAAAATGAAAAACATAAGACTATAGTCTTATGTCCAAAAAGGGCAAAAAATGGTCAAAAAAATTAAAATGCCATTTTTTGATTCCGATGTATAGAAAATCATATGTACTTAATAACTGCGGTGAAATAAGTGAAAAATAATGAGTATTAAGACATTTATGATGAAAAATGTGTTTTGGGGAAAATTAAAAAACATAAGACTATAGTCTTATGTCCAAAAATGGTCAAAAAAATTAAAATGCCATTTTTTGATTCCGATGTATAGAAAATTATATGTACTTAATAACTGCGGTGAAATAAGTGAAAAATAATGAGTTTTAAGACATTTATGATTAAAAATGTGTTTCGTCCCTATCATTGCACTGGGGTTTATTGGATTAGAATGAAGACTGCCTCCTACTGACCCACCAGCATCTTTGTTTTCCCCAGGGGTCTCCTATCCAAGCAGGAACCAAGCTCACACCTGCTTAGCTTCAACCATTGAGCAGCAGCAGTTTGCATGGTGGTATGGCTGCTGACTGATATCATGCGTCCAAAAAGGGCCAAAATAGTCAAATAATTAAAATGCCATTTTTTGATTCCGATGTATAGAACTTTAAATGTACTTTATAACTGCGGTGAAATAAGTGAAAAATAATGAGTTTTAAGACATTTATGATGAAAAATGTGTTTTGGGGAAAATGAAAAAACATAAGACTATAGTCTTATGTCCAAAAATGGTCAAAAAAATTAAAATGCCATTTTTTGATTCCGATGTATAGAAAATTATATGTACTTAATAACTACGGTGAAATAAGTGAAAAATAATGAGTATTAAGACATTTATGATGAAAAATGTGTTTTGGGGAAAATGAAAAAACATAAGACTATAGTCTTATGTCCAAAAATGGTCAAAAAAATTAAAATGCCATTTTTTGATTCCGATGTATAGAAAATTATATGTACTTAATAACTGCGGTGAAATAAGTGAAAAATAATGAGTTTTAAGACATTTATGATTAAAAATGTGTTTCGTCCCTATCATTGCACTGGGGTTTATTGGATTAGAATGAAGACTGCCTCCTACTGACCCACCAGCATCTTTGTTTTCCCCAGGGGTCTCCTATCCAAGCAGGAACCAAGCTCACACCTGCTTAGCTTCAACCATTGAGCAGCAGCAGTTTGCATGGTGGTATGGCTGCTGACTGATATCATGCGTCCAAAAAGGGCCAAAATAGTCAAATAATTAAAATGCCATTTTTTGATTCCGATGTATAGAAATTTATATGTACTTTATAACTGCGGTGAAATAAGTGAAAAATAATGGGTTTTAAGACATTTATGATGAAAAATGTGTTTTGGGGAAAATGAAAAAACATAAGACTATAGTCTTATGTCCAAAACGGGCAAAAATGGTCAAAAAGATTAAAATGCCATTTTTTGATTCCGATGTATAGAAATGTATATGTACTTAATAACTGCGGGGAAATAAGTGAAAAATAATTAGTTTTAAGACATTTATGATGAAAAATGTGTTTTGGGGAAAATGAAAAAAACATAAGACTATAGTCTTATGTCCAAAAAGGGCCAAAATGGTAAAAAAATATTTAAAATGCCATTTTTTGATTCCGATGTATAGAAAATTATATGTACTTAATAAATGCGGTGAAATAAGTAAAAAATAATGAGTATTAAGACATTTATGATGAAAAATGTGTTTCGTCCCTATCATTGCACTGGGGTTTATTGGATTAGAATGAAGACTGCCTCCTACTGACCCACCAGCATCTTTGTTTTCCCCAGGGGTCACCTATCCAAGCAGGAACCAAGCTCACACCTGCTTAGCTTCAACCATTGAGCAGCAGCAGTTTGCATGGTGGTATGGCTGCTGACTGATATCGTATGTCCAAAAAGGGCCAAAATAGTCAAATAATTAAAATGCCATTTTTTGATTCCGATGTATAGAAATGTATATGTACTTAATAACTGCGGTGAAATAAGTGAAAAATAATGGGTTTTAAGACATTTATGATGAAAAATGTGTTTTGGGGAAAATTAAAAAACATAAGACTATAGTCTTATGTCCAAAACGGGCAAAAATGGTCAAAAAGATTAAAATGCCATTTTTTGATTCCGATGTATAGAAATGTATATGTACTTAATAACTGCGGGGAAATAAGTGAAAAATAATTAGTTTTAAGACATTTATGATGAAAAATGTGTTTTGGGGAAAATGAAAAAACATAAGACTATAGTCTTATGTCCAAAAAGGGCCAAAATGGTAAAAAAAATTTAAAATGCCATTTTTTGATTCCGATGTATAGAAAATTATATGTACTTAATAAATGCGGTGAAATAAGTGAAAAATAATGAGTTTTAAGACATTTATGATTAAAAATGTGTTTTGGGGAAAATGAAAAAACATAAGACTATAGTCTTATGTCCAAAAATGGTCAAAAAAATTAAAATGCCATTTTTTGATTCCGATGTATAGAAAATTATATGTACTTAATAACTGCGCTGAAATAAGTGAAAAATAATGAGTTTTACGACATTTATGATTAAAAATGTGTTTTGTCCCTATCATTGCACTGGGGTTTATTGGATTAGAATGAAGACTGCCTCCTACTGACCCACCAGCATCTTTGTTTTCCCCAGGGGTCTCCTATCCAAGCAGGAACCAAGCTCACACCTGCTTAGCTTCAACCATTGAGCAGCAGCAGTTTGCATGGTGGTATGGCTGCTGACTGATATCATGCGTCCAAAAAGGGCCAAAATAGTCAAATAATTAAAATGCCATTTTTTGATTCCGATGTATAGAAATTTAAATGTACTTTATAACTGCGGTGAAATAAGTGAAAAATAATGAGTTTTAAGACATTTATGATGAAAAATGTGTTTTGGGGAAAATGAAAAAACATAAGACTATAGTCTTATGTCCAAAAATGGTCAAAAAAATTAAAATGCCATTTTTGATTCCGATGTATAGAAATTTATATGTACTTAATAACTGCGGTGAAATAAGTGAAAAATAATTAGTTTTAAGACATTTATGATGAAAAATGTGTTTTGGGGAAAATGAAAAACATAAGACTATAGTCTTATGTCCAAAAAGGGCCAAAATGGTCAAAAAGATTAAAATGCCATTTTTTGATTCCGATGTATAGAAATTTATATGTACTTAAAGGTTGTATCAGCGATTTTGGGTGGAAACATAAATTTTTTTTTTTTTCCTCACGATCCGCTAGCTGCCCGCCCCATAAGCAGGCCGTCAAAAAACCGCGTCTCTGTAGGCAGCCTATGCTCCGAGATCGTACACAAAAACAAATGGTACTACCAACCACTCAAAACCAAAATAAACAGTATTCCAACCAATCACAATGATCTGCACAAACGCTAATACTCTTATCTCGCTGAAATCTTGACGGATTTACAAACGGTTTGGTTTCTTACAAACGTTATTAACGTGGTTATAATTCTGGATGCTTGAACACTATTTTTTAAAACATAACATAATTATTCATAAGTATGTTTGTTTGGGATTTCGCTTCAGAAGTGACGTCACGTTTGTGCAGATCATTGTGATTGGTTGGAATACTGTTTATTTTGGTTTTGAGTAGTTGGTAGTACCATTGTTTTTGTGTACGATCTCGGAGCATAGGCTGCCTACAGAGACGCGGTTTTTTGACGGCCTGCTTATGGGGCGGGCAGCTAGCGGATCCTGAGGAAAAATCAGATGAATGTGATCATTTATGTTTCCACCCAAAATCGCTGATACAACCTTTAATAACTGCGGTGAAATAAGTGAAAAATAATTAGTTTTAAGACATTTATGATGAAAAATGTGTTTTGGGGAAAATGAAAAACATAACACTATAGTCTTATGTCCAAAACGGGCAAAAATGGTCAAAAAGATTAAAATGCCATTTTTTGATTCCGATGTATAGAAAATTATATGTACTTAATAACTGCGGTGAAATAAGTGAAAAATAATTAGTTTTAAGACCTTTATGATGAAAAATGTGTTTTGGGGAAAATGAAAAACATAAGACTATAGTCTTATGTCCAAAAAGGGCCAAAATGGTCAAAAAAAATTAAAATGCCATTTTTTGATTCCGATGTATAGAAAATTATATGTACTTAATAACTGCGGTGAAATAAGTGAAAAATAATGAGTATTAAGACATTTATGATGAAAAATGTGTTTTGGGGAAAATTAAAAAACATAAGACTATAGTCTTATGTCCAAAAATGGTCAAACAAATTAAAATGCCATTTTTTGATTCCGATGTATAGAAATTTATATGTACTTAATAACTGCAGTGAAATAAGTGAAAAATAATTAGTTGTAAGACATTTATGATGAAAAATGTGTTTTGGGGAAAATGAAAAACATAAGACTATATATAGTCTTATGTCCAAAAATGGTCAAAAAAATTAAAATGCCATTTTTTGATTCCGATGTATACAAATTTATATGTACTTAATAACTGCAGTGAAATAAGTGAAAAATAATTAGTTGTAAGACATTTATGATGAAAAATGTGTTTTGGGGAAAATGAAAAAACATAAGACTATAGTCTTATGTCCAAAAATGGTCAAAAAAATTAAAATGCCATTTTTTGATTCAGATGTATAGGAAATTATATTAACTTAATACCTTTTGTGAAATAAGTGAAAAATAATTCGTTTTAAGACATTTATGATGAAAAATGTGTTTTGAGGAAAATGAAAAAACATAAGACTATACTTATGTCCAAAAAGGGCCAAAATGGTCAAAAAAATTAAAATGGCATTTTTTTATTCAGATGTATAGGAAATTATATGAACTTAATACCTGTTGTGAAATAAGTGAAAAATAATTCGTTTTAAGACATTTATGATTAAAAATGTGTTTTGTCCCTATCATTGCACTGGGGTTTATTGGATTAGAATGAAGACTGCCTCCTACTGACCCACCAGCATCTTTGTTTTCCCCAGGGGTCTCCTATCCAAGCAGGAACCAAGCTCACACCTGCTTAGCTTCAACCATTGAGCAGCAGCAGTTTGCATGGTGGTATGGCTGCTGACTGATATCGTAAGTCCAAAAAGGGCCAAAATAGTCAAATAATTAAAATGCCATTTTTTGATTCCGATGTATAGAAAATTATATGTACTTAATAACTGCGGTGAAATAAGTGAAAAATAATGAGTATTAAGACATTTATGATGAAAAATGTGTTTTGGGGAAAAATGAAAAAACATAAGACTAGTCTTATGTCCAAAACGGGCGAAAATGGTCAAAAAAATTAAAATGCCATTTTTTGATTCCGATGTATAGAAAATTATATGTACTTAATAACTGCGGGGAAATAAGTGAAAAATAATTAGTTTTAAGACATTTATGATGAAAAATGTGTTTTGGGGAAAATGAAAAAACATAAGACTATAGTCTTATGTCCAAAAATGGTCAAAAAAATTTAAATGCCATTTTTTGATTCCGATGTATAGAAAATTATATGTACTTAATAACTGCGGTGAAATAAGTGAAAAATAATTAGTTTTAAGACATTTATGATTAAAAATGTGTTTTGTCCCTATCATTGCACTGGGGTTTATTGGATTAGAATGAAGACTGCCTCCTACTGACCCACCAGCATCTTTGTTTTCCCCAGGGGTCTCCTATCCAAGCAGGAACCAAGCTCACACCTGCTTAGCTTCAACCATTGAGCAGCAGCAGTTTGCATGGTGCTATGGCTGCTGACTGATATCATACGTCCAAAAAGGGCCAAAATAGTCAAATAATTAAAATGCCATTTTTTGATTCCGATGTATAGAAATTTATATGTACTTTATAACTGCGGTGAAATAAGTGAAAAATAATTCGTTTTAAGACATTTATGATGAAAAATGTGTTTTGTCCCTATCATTGCACTGGGGTTTATTGGACTAAATTGAAGACTGCCTCCTACTGGCCCACCAGCAACTTTGTTTTCCCCAGGGGTCTCCTATCCAAGTACAAACCAAGCTCACACCTGCTTAGGTTTAACTATGGAGCAGCAGCAGATTGCATGGTGGTATGGCTGCTGACTGTAGCCCTGTGTCCAAAAAGGGCCAAAATGGTCAAAAAAATTAAAATGCCATTTTTTTATTCAGATTTATAGGAAATTATATTAACTTAATACCTGTGGTGAAATAAGTGACAAATAATGAGTTTTAAGACATTTATGATGAAAAATGTGTTTTGTCCCTATCATCGCACTGGGGTTTATTGGATTAGAATGAAGACTGCCTCCTACTGACCCACCAGCATCTTTGTTTTCCCCAGGGGTCTCCTATCCAAGCAGGAACCAAGCTCACACCTGCTTAGCTTCAACCATTGAGCAGCAGGAGATTGCATGGTGGTATGGCTGCTGACGGTTGTTGTATGTCCAAAAAGGGCCAAAATGGTCAAAAAAATTAAAATGGCATTTTTTTATTCAGATGTATAGGAAATTATATGAACTTAATACCTGTGGTGAAATAAGTGACAAATAATGAGTTTTAAGACATTTATGATGAAAAATGTGTTTTGGGGAAAATGAAAAAAACATAAGACTATAGTCTTATGTCCAAAACGGGCGAAAATGGTCAAAAAGATTAAAATGCCATTTTTTGATTCCGATGTATAGAAAATTATATGTACTTAATAACTGCGGTGAAATAAGTGAAAAATAATTAGTTTTAAGACATTTATGATGAAAAATGTGTTTTGGGGAAAATGAAAAAACATAAGACTATAGTCTTATGTCCAAAAAGGGCCAAAATGGTCAAAAAAATTTAAATGGCATTTTTTTATTCAAATGTATAGGAAATTATATGAAATTAATACCTGTGGTGAAATAAGTGACAAATAATGAGTTTTAAGACATTTATGATGAAAAATTTGTTTTGTCCCTATTATTGCACTGGGGTTTATTGGACTAAACTGAAGACTGCCTCCTACTGGCCCACCAGCAACTTTGTTTTCCCCAGGGGTCTTCTATCCAAGTACAAACCAAGCTCACACCTGCTTAGGTTTAACTATGGAGCAGCAGCAGATTGCATGGTGGTATGGCTGCTGACTGTAGCCCTGTGTCCAAAAAGGGCCAAAATGATCAAAAAAATTTAAATGCCATTTTTTTATTCAGATGTATAGGAAATTATATTAACTTAATACCTGTGGTGAAATAAGTGACAAATAATGAGTTTTAAGACATTTATGATGAAAAATGTGTTTTGTCCCTATCATTGCACTGGGGTTTATTGGATTAGAATGAAGACTGCCTCCTACTGACCCACCAGCATCTTTGTTTTCCCCAGGGGTCTCCTATCCAAGCAGGAACCAAGCTCACACCTGCTTAGCTTCAACCATTGAGCAGCAGGAGATTGCATGGTGGTATGGCTGCTGACGGTTGTTGTATGTCCAAAAAGGGCCAAAATGGTCAAAAAAATTAAAATGGCATTTTTTTATTCAGATGTATAGGAAATTATATGAACTTAATACCTGTGGTGAAATAAGTGACAAATAATGAGTTTTAAGACATTTATGATGAAAAATGTGTTTTGGGGAAAATGAAAAAACATAAGACAATAGTCTTATGTCCAAAACGGGCCAAAATGGTCAAAAAAATTAAAATGCCATTTTTTGATTCCGATGTATAGAAAATTATATGTACTTAATAACTGCGGTGAAATAAGTGAAAAATAATTAGTTTTAAGACATTTATGATGCAAAATGTGTTTTCGGGGAAAATGAAAAAACATAAGACTATAGTCTTATGTCCAAAAATTGTCAAAAAAACTTAAAATGCCATTTTTTGATTCCGATGTATAGAAAATTATATGTACTTAATAACTGCGGGGAAATAAGTGAAAAATAATTAGTTTTAAGACATTTATGATGAAAAATGTGTTTTGGGGAAAATTAAAAAACATAAGACTATAGTCTTATGTCCAAAAAGGGCCAAAATGGTCAAAAAAATTTAAATGCCATTTTTTGATTCCGATGTATAGAAAATTATATGTACTTAATAACTGCGGGGAAATAAGTGAAAAATAATGAGTATTAAGACATTTATGATGAAAAATGTGTTTTGGGAAAAATGAAAAAAACATAAGACTATAGTCTTATGTCCAAAAATGGTCAAAAAATTAAAATGCCATTTTTTGATTCCGATGTATAGAAAATTATATGTACTTAATAACTGCGGGGAAATAAGTGAAAAATAATTAGTTTTAAGACATTTATGATGAAAAATGTGTTTTTGGGGAAAATGAAAAAACATAAGACTATAGTCTTATGTCCAAAAAGGGCCAAAATGGTCAAAAAAATTAAAATGCCATTTTTTGATTCCGATGTATAGAAATTTATATGTACTTAATAACTGCGGTGAAATAAGTGAAAAATAATGAGTATTAAGACATTTATGATGAAAAATGTGTTTTGGGGAAAATGAAAAAACATAAGACTATAGTCTTATGTCCAAAAATGGTCAAAAAACTTAAAATGCCATTTTTTGATTCCGATGTATAGAAATTTATTTGTACCTTATAACTGCGGTGAAATAAGTGAAAAATAATGAGTTTTAAGACATTTATGATGAAAAATGTGTTTTGGGGGAAAATGAAAAAACATAAGACTATAGTCTCATGTCCAAAAAGGGCCAAAATGGTCAAAAAAATTAAAATGGCATTTTTTTATTCAGATGTATAGGAAATTATATGAACTTAATACCTGTGGTGAAATAAGTGACAAATAATGAGTTTTAAGACATTTATGATGAAAAATGTCTTTTGTCCCTATCATTGCACTGGGGTTTATTGGACTAAAATGAAGACTGCCTCCTACTGGCCCACCAGCAACTTTGTTTTCCCCAGGGGTCTCCTATCCAAGTACAAACCAAGCTCACACCTGCTTAGGGTTAACTATGGAGCAGCAGCAGATTGCATGGTGGTACGGCTGCTGACTGTAGCCCTGTGTCCAAAAAGGGCCAAAATTGTCAAAAAAATTAAAATGCCATTTTTTTATTCAGATGTATAGGAAATTATATTAACTTAATACCTGTTGTGAAATAAGTGAAAAATAATTAGTTTTAAGACATTTATGATGAAAAAATGTGTTTTGGGGAAAATGAAAAAACATAAGACTATAGTCTTATGTCCAAAAAGGGCCAAAATGGTCAAAAAAAATTAAAATGGCATTTTTTTATTCAGATGTATAGGAACTTATATGAACTTAATACCTGTGGTGAAATAAGTGAAAAATAATGAGTTTTAAGACATTTATGATTAAAAATGTGTTTCGTCCCTATCATTGCACTGGGGTTTACTGGATTAGAATGAAGACTGCCTCCTACTGACCCACCAGCATCTTTGTTTTCCCCAGGGGTCTCCTATCCAAGCAGGAACCAAGCTCACACCTACTTAGCTTCAACCATTGAGCAGCAGCACTTTGCATGGTGGTATGGCTGCTGACTGATATCATATGTCCAAAAAGGGCCAAAATAGTCAAATAATTAAAATGCCATTTTTTGATTCCGATGTATAGAAATGTATATGTACTTTATAACTGCGGTGAAATAAGTGAAAAATAATGAGTTTTAAGACATTTATGATGAAAAATGTGTTTTGGGGAAAATGAAAAAACATAAGACTATAGTCTTATGTCCAAAAATGGTCAATAAACTTAAAATGCCATTTTTTGATTCCGATGTATAGAAATTTATATTTACTTTATAACTGCGGGGAAATAAGTGAAAAATAATGAGTTTTAAGACATGTATGATGAAAAATGTGTTTTGGGGAAAATGAAAAAACATAAGACTATAGTCTTATGTCCAAAAATGGTCAAAAAACTTAAAATGCCATTTTTTGATTCCGATGTATAGAAATTTATATTTACTTTATAACTGCGGTGAAATGAGTGAAAAATAATGAGTTTTAAGACATTTATGATTAAAAATGTGTTTTGTCCCTATCATTTGCACTGGGGTTTATTGGACTAAAATGAAGACTGCCTCCTACTGGCCCACCAGCAACTTTGTTTTTTCCCACGGGTCTCCTATCCAAGTACAAACCAAGCTCACACCTGCTTAGGTTTAACTATGGAGCAGCAGCAGATTGCATGGTGGTATGGCTGCTGACTGTAGCCCTGTGTCCAAACAGGGCCAAAATGGTCAAAAAAATTGAAATGCCATTTTTTTATTCAGATGTATAGGAAATTATATTAACTTAATACCTGTTGTGAAATAAGTGAAAAATAATTCGTTTTAAGACATTTATGATGAAAAATGTGTTTTGAGGAAAATGAAAAAACATAAGACTATAGTCTTATGTCCAAAACGGGCCAAAATGGTCAAAAAAAATTAAAATGCCATTTTTTGATTCCGATGTATAGAACATTATATGTACTTAATAACTGCGGTGAAATAAGTGAAAAATAATTAGTTTTAAGACATTTATGATGAAAAATGTGTTTTGGGGAAAATGAAAAAACATAAGACTATAGTCTTATGTCCAAAAATGGTCAAAAAACTTAAAATGCCATTTTTTGATTCCGATGTATAGAAATTTATATTTACTTTATAACTGCGGGGAAATAAGTGAAAAATAATGAGTTTTAAGACATGTATGATGAAAAATGTGTTTTGGGGAAAATGAAAAAACATAAGACTATAGTCTTATGTCCAAAAATGGTCAAAAAACTTAAAATGCCATTTTTTGATTCCGATGTATAGAAATTTATATTTACTTTATAACTGCGGTGAAATAAGTGAAAAATAATGAGTTTTAAGACATTTATGATTAAAAATGTGTTTTGTCCCTATCATTGCACTGGGGTTTATTGGACTAAAATGAAGAGACTGCCTCCTACTGGCCCACCAGCAACTTTGTTTTCCCCACGGGTCTCCTATCCAAGTACAAACCAAGCTCACACCTGCTTAGGTTTAACTATGGAGCAGCAGCAGATTGCATGGTGGTATGGCTGCTGACTGTAGCCCTGTGTCCAAACAGGGCCAAAATGGTCAAAAAAATTGAAATGCCATTTTTTTATTCAGATGTATAGGAAATTATATTAACTTAATACCTGTTGCTGTTGTGAAATAAGTGAAAAATAATTCGTTTTAAGACATTTATGATGAAAAATGTGTTTTGAGGAAAATGAAAAAACATAAGACTATAGTCTTATGTCCAAAACGGGCCAAAATGGTCAAAAAAATTAAAATGCCATTTTTTGATTCCGATGTATAGAACATTATATGTACTTAATAACTGCGGTGAAATAAGTGAAAAATAATTAGTTTTAAGACATTTATGATGAAAAATGTGTTTTGGGGAAAATGAAAAAACATAAGACTATAGTCTTATGTCCAAAAACGGCCAAAATGGACAAGAAAATTAAAATGGCATTTTTTTATTCAGATGTATAGGAAATTATATTAACTTAATACCTGCGGTGAAATAGGTGAAAAATAATGAGGTTCAAGACATTTATGATGAAAAAATGTGTTTTGGGGGAAAATGAAAAAACATTTGACTATAGTCATATGTCCAAAAAGGGCCAAAATGGTAAAAAAAAATTAAAATGCCATTTTTTGATTCCGATGTATAGAAAGGTATATTAACTTAATACCTGCGGTGAAATAAGTGACAAATAATGAGTTTTAAGACATTTATGATGAAAAATGTGTTTTGGGGAAAATGAAAAAACATAAGACTATTATATTATATAATAGTATATATACTATAATAGTCTTATGTCCAAAAAGGGCAAAAATGGTCAACAAAACTTAAATGCCATTATTTGATTCCAATGTATGGGAAATTATATTTACTTCATAATTGCGGTGCAATAAGTGAAAAATAATGAGTTTTAAGATGCTGGTATAAATCAGTCCTGTTGCCTTGCGATGTTGCAACTCTCGTCTTGCATAGTATCTTCGCCTGTTTGATTTCGGTTCAGCTAAAACCAAAATATTGCTAACCAAATGAAGTGTTTTTTTGGAAGTCAGTGACAACCTCCTCCTCCTCCTCCTCCTCCTCCTCCTCCTCCCCCTCCCCCCTCCCCCTCTTCCTCCTCCCCCTCTTCCTCCTCCCCCTCCCCCTCCCCCTCCCCCTCCCCCTCCCCCTCCCCCTCCCCCTCCCCCTCCTCCTCCTTAGCTGCACATTTTCAGTATTGAATGAAATTGCAAACAGCAAGCCAGTTCTTCTTCTCGTCTTCTCCAGAACAAGCATTCCCACAGGCAGTTCTAAATAATGCCGCCACTGACATGTTAAGAAGGAGGTTCCTGATTGGTCAAACATTAAGCATCACCCCCCACATGCAGGCTATGCATGCAAGGTTGTCCATATTAAATTGCAGCCTTAAATTGTGGTTCAGAAATTGCAAATGGTAAAATCCTATGCACTCAAGGTAGCATGTACCAGCACTACACAAAATGAAATGGTCACATTACCATTACAATTACTGTCCCTCCTCAACTGAACGCAGAAAAGCGACAGGGAACAATACACAAGTTGCTGGTTATTCCAAGCAGAGCAGCAGCACAGATGCCAACACACCAACATAGCTAACTAGCAACAGACTGTTAAAATGTTTTAACAAAGCAGTATTGTCAGCCGCATCGTTATGCACTCCGCATAAATATGCAGTCACAAAGAAATCAAATCATTCACTAATGTGTGTTGTTGAGGCCAAGGTAGATGCAAACAGTTTACTTTTTGCGAAGAGCTTAAAGCCACTGCAGGAGATAATCTGACTACAATGATACCAAGGATATTTCTGATGCAGGATTACATGGGTACTTGAGATGCCACAATTGATCCAGCACATGAGGGACTACCGTGGTACCTGGGAGTTGTAGTCCTAACACAGACTGGAATATTTTTGTATTTTACAGGAATTTGCTGATGTGATGTTCTCAAGTAGTGCACACCACCGGTGATGCTGGATATTTCCATCTCTACCCTCACATCCCAGAAACGTTTGTCATCTACCTTGTGGAAAACAGTGCATTTCTCTTCAGTAGGTAATACCTGTATGTTTCACCTAGCATTAGGGGCCCTATCTTACACCCGGCGCAAAGCGGCGCTAACGCAAACGCAAGTGTCTTTGCTATCTTACACCCGGCGCTAGGTCCATAATAGCGCCTAACGCTTACGCCGTCAAACTAGCATGTTGACGGCGTAACTCTTGCGCCATCATTAGTGAACTGGGCGTGTTGGTCTTAAGATGAGGAGTAGCCAGGATTCTTTTTGGCGTATTGCTATCTTGAGCCAGCAGAAAGCGCTTGCGCTAGAACCACCACAAACCTGGTCTAAAGTCATGTCGCAGTTGTTTACATGCTATTTTAACGGCGCATATAAGTGCGTCTACATAGGCGTGTGCACAACGCGCATACCCTCCTGTCTGTTACACACAGGGGCGTGCACAGGCATGACTAAAATATCTAGATCATAATGTGAAATATTATTATTGTATAGGCTATATCAAAAATGCATAATAATAAAAGGTTCCATAGGTCCACATACCTTTCCATCAGCGAAGGGAAACAATGCCACATTACATTGCTCTCAGCCCACTCCATCAACATCCAGGCGATGTGCGATGGTACGGGACAATGGCTATCCATTAAAAAGGAGCTGATAACACCTATAGCTATCAAGCCTAATGCGCGAATTGTCTTTGCACCTAATGCGTGAATTGTCATTCAATGGAAAACTCGCGCACAGCAATAGACGGACATTTAAGTTCTGAAAATGCGCTTCAGATGTCATTACAATACAGCTCTGTTTATCTGTGAATACAGCCTGTAAGTAAATAGAATGGTTTGTGACTGAAAAAAGTTCAAAACCTTGTCCAGTGAATATTGCATTTATTGTTTTTCAAATAGCCTAGGCTACAGCGGATTCGCTGTGCATAAGTTTTTTTTCGATAGCCTATGGTTAAAAAACGGAGATGTCACCATGTTAACTAAATTGTAACCTTAGCTATTCTTCGTCCTTCATATTTTTTTAAATTACAGTGACCAGGTTTCCATACTCTCACCGTTTAAAACCCAGCTGATTTCACCCGTTATTCCTTAACTGAACAAAATGATTTTAAAGAGAACTAAGCGTCTAATTAGAAACTAAAACAAATTTGCAGCAAGTTACACAATTAATTCACAATTAATTTTAATGCCATTCTCTGCACGTGAGCTGCATGTTCTGTTTCCCCTGCTGTAGCTAAGTCGCACGTTTAACGGTCTTCCTGGGAAAGTGGATTGTTTTAAAGGATTACGCTACGAGTAAAACAGGTTGGTCACATTTCCATAAACAGGACATTATTAAACAAGGGGAAATATGCGTGAACTTATGGGTTGCGAACCTGACAGCTTTATTGTATGGCTATTTAGTGTCATCATTAAGGCAAAACAACGGTATGTATGTTATTAATCAATATTAGCCTACTATGCAGGTAGCCTAATGAACTTTGGATGAAGCTTGAACTTGATGTTTGACACTTTCATTGCATAATCAAACGAAATTCGCTGAACAAGCAGGCTAATTTGGCGTTTTCTAAGGTGAGACTGAAGCCATTGATAGCTTATTCTCAGCTGTTGCAGGTCCTTTTAACGAAATTTAACCGCACATATTTTGTAAAATAACAGCCCTGTCTGGAATTACCGGGAACTCATAGGCTAATGGTTAGTCCAAATAATATTGATCATACTCCATTTAGCCTATTCCTTGATCACACTAAACACGCACGAGCATGTCTGTTTCGCCATCATAAGCAATCCGCCAAGGTGGAAAAGCAGGCTTTTAAAGGGAATGGGATATGACATTTTGATTGGTTTATTGAATGTTACGCCCAAGACACACCTATAATTAATGAAGCGACTAGGTTCAGCCCAGTTGCGCCATGCGCCGTGCTTAGCGCCAAAAAAACACGCCGTTAAAATAGCAAAAGTGGACTTGGACACGCCCTAAATGGACTTAGCGCCATGCGCTTAGACTAAGCGCCAAGATCGCCAAGATAGGGCCCCCGGTGTCTATTGTCGCTTGGAAGGGTTATGCAGAAATTTTAATTTTAGCATCCAATTGTCATATCTGCAAACCGTCATACCATATGGTGTTGGCTATAAATGGCAGTGATGAATTTTTGAAATTTTCACAAAATATTCAATTTTTATGGAATCCATCATAAGGATAAATTTATTGACTAATTTGACTTAAATGATCATGCTACTTCCATATTGATACTAGACTTCTGGGGAAATATGGAGGACAAGGACATTTGCTGAAGAATGAATGCCTTTCATTATGCACGTTTATAATGTATATTTGTTTTTTTATTTAATTGGTATTTTAATTATTTTAATCGCATTCATTCAGCAGTGACACAATTAAGTCCAGTAGAAATACATCCATGACAACAGAGATCATCAGAGAGCTGGCACAGGTAAGATATGGGGAGTAATAAATGTTAAGGCCTTAAATCGTTTACAGAGTTCAGCCACATTAATTAAACCTAAGTGCCGTGTTGAGCATCCTTGAGGCTTTCCGCTCTTGTTTTTGCATTAGCAAATACACAGTGTCCAATGGGATACGCAAATCCTATTTAAACTTCTCCGAGGCCGGAGAGTTCCCCTGAGAGAGGGGAAATGTCCTGATGCAGTTTTCACGAGGACCACGCCGCTCAGGATGGCCTATCATAACAATATAAAGCAACCAATAAATAATTCATCATGACAGCAAATGGTGTGTGTTCATTTTAGAAACGTTCCCACTTCCGTGCCCAATGTGTGGCCCCAATGCACATTGTTAACAACAGTGAAGTGACCCTGACAACCATTTGGAGACTCTTAGACTCTGCAGTGCAAGACAGTATTTTTTGTTTTTATTTTTAGGGATGGTATTAAAATGTACGGTGGCAGAGAAGTGCAAAACACAACTGTATGACACAAAGCAAATGGACAACTCGGAAAACACAACGAGATTTCACAAAGCAAATTGACAAAACCAGATTCTTTATTCATTTGCGACAAAAAGGATGTGCACTTCAGCTCTGTTTGGGTTATCGTTTTCACACATAACACAATGTCACCATAACAATTAAGTAGGCTACTAGCAAAATTAGGGATTTACGATAATACGCAAGCCCTTACGGGATCGGGTTTAGATACCATCAACAATGACAAAAGCCCTGATTAGAAACAAATTTTTTGGGTCAACCCTGCCTAGAGTTGTCCACCATTTTGGAGTCTCTGTGTTTGACAAATGCTGCTTATGCTGCTCGGTCTCCGGGAATCGCTGCTTGCAGCTATATTTATTATCATTATAGGTCTACTGATTTACACAGGATGCAGAACACCATTTATTTTATTTACCTTTATTTATACAGGGTAGGTTGACTGAGCACACATGCTCTTTTACAGCAACGCCCTGTTAATGCCGCCAAATTAGCCTAACCTGCATGTCTTTGAATTGTGGGAGGAAACCGGAGTACCTGGAGGAAACCCACGCAGACACGGGGAGAACATGCAAACTCCACACAGAAGGGTCCCAACTGGGATTTGAACCCAGGACCTTCTTGCCGTGAGGCGACTGTGCTATCCACTGCACCACCGTGCCATTGTTACCACAATCAAAATACCCCCCCACCCCACCCCACCCCACCCCACCCCCACCCCACCCCACCCCCACCCCCACCCCCACCCCCACCCCCACCCCCACAGTCTGCATTCGCAATATCATGCCACCATTACCAATAATCAGTACACATTAAGCAACCTCTCTACTCTACTGTTATATCAGCCACAGTCCCATATCATAGTAATGAGAGGATAATTAAATGATTGGTTTGGTAAAATGAGAAAGATTTGCAAATTGTGATACCAGTGCTTAAGCCAACAGATATACATTACTACGCAAATATCATTTACATTTTACATTGCAGGCATTTAGCAGACACTCTTATCCAGAGAAACCTAGCATACAACCCATTTATATAGCTGGATATTTACTGTAATTTAGGTTAGGTACATTGCTAAAGGGTACAACGGCAGTGCCTCTACACTGCCACTCTATATTAACAACTTAACATCTGACCAATCTTTTTTGCTTTATACCCCCGTCTTATTTGTTGTGTTTATTACAGCTTTGGCAGAAAACAATGCTTGGATTTTCATAGACTTCGGTCAAAGATTACACCTGAGCCTTTCTCACAATGTGCACAGTAATTTACGGCCTCCCATAAAATGATACTGCTTTAAATTGTTAGTTCCCACACGTGTAACTATATATTTGGCAACGTCCGATTTCATTTGCCAGGTGTCTGCCTGCTCTATTGGTGTGGCAGTGGAGTATCGGGCGGTCCCTCCTACCTACAGGACTTAATCCAGCACTACGCTCCTGCTCGACCACTTCGCTCTGAGCTCTGAGCTTTTCCACCCTAGCTCCCCAGTGGTGGAATGCCTGTTTTCCGTCGTGGTCTGAAAACTCACTTTTTCAGACTCCACCTCGACTAAACTACCTATATACGGGCATTCTATAGTACTCGCTTCCTGTTTTTTGCTTATTTTCTATTTAACTTGTGTTTTTTTTTTGGTTATTTTATAGTTCAGAATGTATAGCTCACTGTGTGTACTATTCATGTTCATTACTAGGGAAAGTTGTGCTTTGTCGGATCTGCTTTGCGTCAATGACCTTCAATATGCACTTATTGTACGTCGCTTTGGATAAAAGCGTCTGCCAAATAATAATAATGGGTCTGGTTCATTCGCTTTTTACCTTAAATGAGAGGTGGGGGTGCGTTCAAATCTCAAATCGACCCGTATTTGCTGGAAAAAGAAGTTAAAGTTTGTCGTTTCTCCACTAGGGCGCAGCCACTATGGACCAACTGCGGTCGTGACGTCACTAGGTTGGTTCGTCTCAGCTGCTCGATGTATTCCTATGGGAAAATAGCTGCCTTTCAATGAGCTCAACGATGTATCGTGAGGAAAAAATAAAACAAAAAAACGCACGGACGGTCCTTCTGTATTGCCCTGAGATGCTCAAATGAGTATTACCGAACAAAACTTAATTTAAAACTTAATTTTCACGAACTGCTTCTGACCATTTCAAAAGGGGGCGGGGTCTAGCAAAACCAGCGTGTTTTGTTACCCTTTAATCCCACCAAAAAGTTATACAAGATGGAAAAAATTAGCTGGTTTTTACGAGACGTCAAACACTGAATGGGTCAAATTGTCCCCGAACATAATAGAAGAGTTAATCAATAGGTCATTTATGTAAATTAGGACATGCAGAAGTTCCAAAATCAATCCAAAGGCCGGGGACATCCTGCTTGCCCCAGCAGCCTGCTGCTCAGACAGCATCACACTTCCTTTTACTCTCATTTCTCCCTAACTCCTTTCATCAATATAGATTTCATTATGAACTATGTATTGGTGTGGTTTTACAAGCACATAATATTAATCATTTTTATGAATGGGTATTAATCTTATGGTACTGACATTCAAAACAAACACAGATGTTTATTGATGTTAGTATTCATATTGATATGCATTCACCTGAATACTGGTGTACATTAATATCACATTGTGCAAAGGTATCTACAAACCACCTTGCAAAAACTAGATAACTGTACCGTGGAGACATGCACTGAAGTTGCTGGAATCCTACTGGATTTACTGGTATTCTTCTCCACCACTATCTCCTACTCTAGTTGATAAAAATGCACCAGACAGGTAGTGACCTATGCAAAATGCCCAATCCAGTAATATGGGGCATTCTCGGTACACTGTGCCCTTATCAAACATATGGTTGCAAGATAGGAATTGCTTTAAAATCACTAGTTTGTTGCAGGGGACTGAAAATTTGTAAACAACTTTCCGGGACATCATCTATGAAAGTTCACCAGATTTATTCATTTAATGTATTTAGGTGAAATCATATTGCCACCATAAGAATACATCTATATGCTCGTAGTTTTCACATATGCACATGAGAATATCTCACTTATTTAATATGATCTTGCTTATTGTTGGGTAAACTGGTGTCAACATTTGTATTTCATGCAGTCAAAAATGTTGCAAAAAAGCTTGAATTTACGTGTTCTGTCATCTTTAATTATTGTTATATAAATCTAAGAGGTTAAACCATTCAAATATCAGATTTTGGTAATTGGGAATATAAATCTTAGGTCACAGTTTATGGTATGGAAAACAAAACTTCCTCACATGGGAAACTTTTATGTTGGCCCCGAGGGGTGAATTCAACATCTGCAGAGGACTCACGTACATACGTATGAAGTCCCACTACGTGACTGAAATGCAGATCATTGCTCAGGCCCATGTGTGGGCAGTCCGAATGGTAGATTTTATATATTTTATATAAGCTACTGAATATATACATGAAAAAGCAGCAATCCCCTAGCTGACCTGCAAGCCACTAAGACAGAACATCCCCTTATTCTCAGGCAGGGGAGTGAGTGAAATTATATTCTTTTAATGCATTCGTACCTCATCACCCTTCCCTTGCAGAATTCCTACCTGAGACTTCTTGATCAAGAGTCTAGTTCCCGCTTCTTTGATTGACAGGGTCCATGCATTGCCAGTTCTCCAGAGAGCTCCACGTCGGTGTTGACAAAGGTCATTTACCCCCAGATCAGCATTTACTCCTTACTCAGGAGAGTAAGGCTTCAGTATTGGAGCAATCATCACTAAGCTGTTGACACTCCTTAGGTCAAGAAGATTCTTGAAATACAGCTTTCTGTTAGGCTTTTCAAAATTTGTTGACATTGTAGCCAGCAGTCCGTTGCTGTTGCTAAAGTGAATTGTACATACCTAGGCTACTATAGCTATAGGTGGCTGGTGAAAATTGCTTTGAGCGCTAGCACTAGCTCGAACTGTAATGTTAACGTGATTAATAAAGCTGTGAATTGAACAGAATACATTTGAATGGATTTTATATTTACATAAAAGTAATATACTGGAATTTCCATTTCCATTTACCTTTGTCCATGGTACAGAATTCCCTTAAATATGATCAGGGGGCAGTTCTTGACTGCTCTAAAAAAAAAAAAAATTTTGCAATAATGCATTAAATCATACAGACTGAGTGATACGTTGAGAGTGAGCACGGTGCACAAAATATTAAAAAGGTTAAAATCACCTTCTAATTTAAATAATAGAGGCACAGATCAGCAATTTCAACAATGGGTTCAGAGCCTAGGACACTTTGCAAATGGTGTGCCAATAAATTAGGCAGAGAAGCATAAAACCTAATCAACGGTGTAATCCTGTGGGATTCCCAGTCTTCCTGTTTGCATACAAGGAGGGATGGAGAATAGGAACATCATGAAGCCCATTGATGGCGAGGAAACGTTTCTGAACAAGTCCCGCGAGAAACCATAATTGTATGTTTCCGAGCCGCAGAGGGAATATAGTGTGAATTATTAACTGCGGCACTTGGAACGGGATCGCCCACGACAGCACGTGAGATTTATAATTAAGCAGTAAGGATTAAGGCACAAGGAACGAAGATTAATGAGCAGGGGGAAGAGTTGATGAGGAAAACCAAAAAAAGCAAGAGTCATTAACCCTTTCTCGTCGCAGGCCTGAATTATGCATCTCCGGTGGACAATGAGGTCACATTGGACAAGTCCCAGGATATGTGCACATAGTCTGTTAGGCACAATTTCTGAACGGACCGCTTTAATTAAAAATTAATCGATTATTTGGAATAGATTATTTAGCTGCACAAAGATCTTTAAAAAATATATCCTTCTACTAAATTAAATAAGGTAGTTTTGTTTGTAGTTGCATGTGTGTCAACCAAAAAAGAAAAAAAACTCAGACACTATAAATATATCAAGGCAGAATGAAAATAAGGCACGACATATTGTGCTATCGTGCTGTCAGAAACAATTAAAACATTTAAAAAATTTAAAAGTCCATTTTAAACTGCCATCTTTGCCCTATGTTTTTGCTGTGCTTGACCAATATTTTCAAAACACATTATGAGGAGCACCACTAACCTATATGGATAGTAGGGCTGTCATATGCATTCATTTTTTTCAATTTTTTTGATAGCCTGGGTATACTTAAATGTATATGTGTATATCTGTACTATTTGTACAGAAAATTATGTTAGAAACTTACTCATTTTCTGTTTTTACATGTCTACTCTTAATTTTCTGAAAACTGTATTAAAAACGAAAAGCCATTTGAATTAATTTTACTTTTTCGCTGCTCGGTGGGGTGTCTCCCACGAGAATGAGAAATCAGCCGGATCGCTAATTTCTTAGCATGTACTGCAAGGCAGGTGTGTGGAAAGGCAGCCTAGTTGGCTAGGTTAACATTATCTACAAAAGGAACTAGTCAGGGTTTGGAGAACTAGCTAAGTAACATATAATTAGGTTTTTCAGAAATGCTAGCTTGTGATATTATCATAAAAACACCCAATGTATAGCCACCTTGCATCCTATTAGCCTGTGCAAATGGTACATTTAAATCTGTGGTGAGGTATTTCTTTAATATTGTTTCTAATGCCTTAATGTAATGAGTTTTGCAGGCTAAGCCATGAGAGATGGTCATATTGAAAGCATGGACGACTGCTGGCTTGGCTTTCCTGTCAAAATGCTAATAATTGTTTTGCCCAGTCGGGAACTCCCACTTACTTATCTATTCAAGAGAGAACAAACTGAAGGCTGCCCAACAGAAATCACTGATAATCTCAGCCAATCTCAGGTCATATACAGGGTCAAGATAATTTACAGATAGTCCACTGGGTTTTGATGGGTTGCAAATTTCGGCGGAAAAATGTCAATCCCAGGTGTGCCACTGACTTGCCCACACCTATGAAGACATGTTTTATCTTACCAAAAGGCTCAGTGGAAAGAAAAAAATAACCAAATTTTGACATAGTATAGGTCAAATGTACATTAGACATTATATTGGAATTGTTCTCGCTTTTTTCAGGGAGCGTTCAGCCCACCCTCCTTTGGGTTTTTTTATTGATTCAGACAGTAGAAAAGGAGAGAGGGTTACAGCTAGAGATGAGATCACAGCATACAAAGTGTCTCAGCAGGGGAACTGGACCCCTAACCACACAGGCGGATCCATATCTTCCTTCCTCGGCGTACGCACTGCACCAGATGACTCGACGCCTAAACGATGCGTGCATTTAATTTGAATTATACTTGTTTTCTTTACCATTCCTCTCTAATTATGGCTTCATGTGGGCAATTTTTTAAAAACTGTGATTAGTCACAATTAATCACAGCAAACCCTAATAATAACTTGTAAATTTTGTAATCATTGGCCGCTCTAAGAAGTGTGTGTGTGCGTGTGTGCGTGCATGTGCGTGTGTGTGTGTGTGTGTGTCTGTCTGTGTGCCATGATGTTGGTGCTGCTCAGCGTATCCATGCGCAATTCCTATAATTAGTCAAAACTAAATGAATAATTGACAATTGAAATGAAATAATGTGGTTGGCTTTGTGATTTGCTTCATGGGGAGGCTGTACCAGCATTTTGCTCCAAGAAGACCCAATTGCAGGTTTTCAAAACTGATTGTACAAAGCCCATGGCCCTAGCTTCAGCACCATGGTCTAGGGGTACATTCTAAAATCAGAGAACAATAATTTGTTAGAATCAGTTAATTGTTGCTGTTCATTTTACAGCTCTGTGCATGGGCAAAATTAATGAGAGACGTTTGACCCATGAATAACATGGAATATTTGACACTTTATATTTGTAGAGAAAACACAGTATGTCCACAGACACCGACTTTGTGTCGTTGTGCACTTTGTGCATGACACGCGTGATTGTTTATGTCAAAGTATGAATGAATGAGAAAAAATTCAAATCTTTCTGTAAACTGTAATCTGCAAAAACCCGTTGGATTCACAGACCTTAATCATGTAAAATTAAGGCAGAGCTTGCTTGAGAGCACGTCCCTATTTATTATTCAATATACACTGTACAGGCTTCTGGCTACATGATCTGAACTCTCTGTTGTACAGAATATATTCAGATAGGCTTATGTGTGGTATACCTGGCGGAAATGATGACACGACTAGCACTAATGCGATATGGAAACTAACATTATTTTTAGCTGGAAGCATCAGAGATGTTAATGGGTATATCAGTGTGCAGAGAGGTCTGCAGCTGAGTGTTCCAGCAGAACACCTTGAACAATATGCTTCCTGTGCCAGAAATGGAAATCTTCCCTCACAGTGACATTGCCATGTCTAACAGTAATGGATACGGCCTAGAGTAGGTTTCTTTGACACAATGTAAATGCACAGCCATAAAAACAGAAGTGGTAGGCATCCTGCATATTTCTTAGCTCTGTATTATTTATGTTCTGCATTAAGGTCATTGATAAAGTCATGATGCCCTCCAACTTTTTTCCCCCCACTGTCTTTCTGATCTGTGAATGTGGTGGAGAGCGGTCAAGTAAGGAGGATAGCATTGTGATTCAGTTTGTAATCGGCATTAGTTAGAGTTCTAAAATCCATATCAAACTGGTAAGACTGATTCGCTCCTAAGGTAAAAATCTTTGTTACCGCTAAGGGGCAGAGAGGGAATTTTCCACTTTTTCCTCCGTTAAGCACTCGGCGAGAAGCCGGTTAGCTAATTTGGGCACCTTCTTGCTGACAGGAGGTTTTTATTTGGTTTTTCGCCCTCTCAGGAGCAAAACCTAACTGTCATAAGAGTCCACTTCCATTATTAATTGGCTAACCATAGCTTACTATAATCCACTCTCAGCTAAACTTTTTCTGAGATATTAATAAAAATATTAACAGTTCTTAAAGAATTCAGAAGTTGGTGGGAACCTGGCAAATGAAATGTGAAGCTCTGACATCAACATGTCATATTTAAATATGTGAGTTGTCCTGACAGAAATGAGCGCCGCGAACAATTAGTGCACAAAGCAAAGTTCTGTCAGAAAACCTCCCGCTGTAGCCAACCATGGTCGGCTAGCAACCACGCGTCCCATACTCCACAAATCACATGCACACACCTCTAATGGAGCGCCCTTTTTAAGCCAAGAAGCAGTTCTCTCTGAATGCTCATGCGCTGCTCTTGTTTGCTTACGGTTTAAGAAATTTGCTGTCACCCTCCACCACCCCAGCCTCCACCTGTTGTTTGGATCTGCTTTAGAATGGGGGGGTTTCTGGTCATCTCCTGTTTAGCGGGGAGAGATGCCCGTGCTCCAGAGCAGTACTAAAGCAGATCCATTCACCGCCAAACCAAAATAATTATGCAGCACATTCATTCATTAAACATTTAAATATGGTTGAACATTGGAGCTTTGCATTGAATATTTTCGTCCTGGTTTTCTCTCTTTTTTTCATATTTAAATACGGTTGTTGATCTGACAGAAATAAGCATTCGTCACCATGATGGAATCTTTGAACATCAAAGAAAAAAAGCCTTTAGTTTAGAGCTGCGTCCAAAAACCAAACATTGTAAGGTATTGTTTTCCGTTTCTATCTCTAATGAAATCATAGGTCTGCACAGGGAGGCCGGAGCAGAGACCCTTTATCACCGGAGACACAATGCACTGCCTGCATTCTTCCCTAGTCTGGCTGGGAACGTGTACAACGTTGGATTGTACACTCAACTGCTATTTAAATTGGTTTGAATTGAAACCATGGCATTCTGGTACACAGAACTAAAAGTAGGCTTAAGCGTAGTAATGATTAAATGAAAACTGCAGAGGGACGCATATCTTACTCATAGTAGAATATATTTATATAATTAATCATTAATAGAATATATTTGTCTGAAGAGAGAGAAAGGAGGCACAAAATGGCGGAGGGAGAACAAGCTGAATTAGTTCAGAACCTCCAGCCTTTTGTCCCACTGTGTATCCCCCAAAGGTGTCCTTAAAAGCCCCGGCCCGCTGCTGCACTGCAAGTATAACTAAATAAAGCATAGCTTGACACAAAGTAAATAACTCAATCCGCACTTTAGCCTTGAACGTGTTATGTGCGATACATTTGGAATGAGCCATCTCATGGTATGAGGGTTCGTTGTTATTGCTGATCAACTTTCAAGCAGAGCAAAATGCTCCACTGCTTTTATTGGGCTTTAGAAATCCTAATCTACAGAAATCTAACGTACATACTGCAGTTATTAAACATAAAGAGATTGATGTAAAGAGATCTGTAGATTCATCTTGAAAAACCCTTTTTTTCTCTCTCTAATCATTACATTACAGGCATAGCAGATGCTCTTATCCAGAGCCACTGCCTTTTTTTTCTTCTTTTTTTTAGCATTTCTTTTACATATATTATCAATTTATACAGCTGGATATATGCTGAAGCGATTCAGGTTAAGTACCTTGCTCAAGGGTACAACAGCAGTGCCCTGCCTGGGAATCGAACCTGCAACCTTTCAGTTACAAGGCCAGTTCCTTAACCATTATACTATACTGCCGCCCTCAATTACAAAATCTCTACAGCCGATCGATTGGGATTGTTGTGCCCTGCAAATTGAGACCGTTGGTACTGTATCATTTTTTAAGAAACCATGTTACTACTTCTGCACTATCTCAGGGTAACAAAACAAATACTTCTTGCTTTAAAACTTTTTGTTTTTTTCCAGAGCAGTATTGATACAAATCTATCTGAGAGCCTGGCACATTTGAGATAATGCTCCCACTTGTTTGTGTATACATAGTGTAAGCCTGTTATGAAACTTCTCGAGTCCTCTTTATAGAGCGGTTGATAGAATGAGCACAACAGATGCCACGTGTTCGGGGAAAGTTAGCATTTCTGAGGACCTTTGCAATAATTTTGTAAACGTAATTTTGGATTTCCTGCTACACTAAAACATGCTCCGTGAAGCGTCATCTGATAGAGATTTACCACTCAAGTTTGCCACCTAGTGGTAAAACCCTCCTGATTTCTTGCATCCGTACATCATGTATCTAAACGGTCCTGGCCATACACACACACACACACACACACACACATATGTATTTGCATTAAAGAATTAAAGAGTTGTTGCCTGTTATGTGTTGCATTTATATACAGTCATGAAATCACGCGGAAACCACATCCCAGCATGCACTCCAATAGGGTGTAGAGATTTTGTAATGTCGGTGCTGTTGTTTGCTTATTATTAATGCCCTACCCATCTTCAACCTCTGCTTTAAAGTGTTTTGGATATCGAATGCAGACTCATTCCCTGTGTGCCAGCTGTCTGCGGCCAAGGTCTTTTACGGTCCTCTCCAACAATAGAGGTCCAGACTACTCTACTATTGATGGATTACTAATAGCCCTATTCAGGATGCAGAAGGGTGCCAGGATGTAAAAAAAGGGGGCAAGGCTCCTGATGACACACACACACACACACACACACACACACACTCACACTCACACACACACACACACACACACACACACTCACACACAAGCCTACGTTCACCATCACCTGCGCAAGGAAAGAGAAAACAAAAAGTGCTGAATATAATCGGCCTTTCTGTTTTTCTTTCCCATTAATGTTTCAGAGCGTGAGGTCAAGAGGACAGGCCTGATGATGGGGTCCAACCGGGAGCCAAATGTCCTGCCCAAAGCTTAATAGCACATAGCCGCAATCTCAGTGGACCAGACCAATTCCGGAAATGTGTGGGGGACCTTGTGCTCATATCTGTTTTAACATTATTTCACAGGAGAAGGGGTTTGCCATTTTCAGTAAAGACCATTATGTAATCGATACTAATAAAAATGCTGAATATATATATATATATATATATATATATTTATATATATATATATATATATATATATATATATATATATATACTGTATATTATATATACAGTGAGCACCATAATTCATTGGACAGTGACACATTTTTTGTTATTTTGGTTCTGTACTCTAGCACTGAGTCTGAAAGGATATAATGACAATGTTTCTCCTGACAACTTTTCCTATTGAACTCTATGGAAAAATAAGTCAGGTGAAGAAACCCTTCAAGTTATCCATCCATATCTACTGCATATGTGGCAGCAGAGTGATGGTTTAAGGCTTGTTTGATACGTCAGACCCTTGATGCCATTTAGCCAACCATGTGTTCCATACTGTTCCAGTGTAATTTACAGCTAAATCTAGTCCCAACCCCCAATTCCCATAGAGATCCATTCAAATGCAGAGAGATTATAGTATCGTCTTTTGATGTTGTTGGGTCACAGACATCAGGAAGTGATGGCATGCAAAGGATATGTGACCAAATATTAAATATGATTACTTTATTGTACATTATGTTAAACTGTCCGATATTTTTTGATGCCCGAAAATGGGGGGCACTATATAATATAATGGGGGCCTACAAAATGTTCTATAATTTCTAAACGGTTCATCCGATATGGATGAAAATACCCTCAAATTAAAGCTGACAGTCTGCACTTCATTGTCATTGTATCCTTTCAAACTCAAAGTGCTAGAGTACAGAACCAAAATAACAAAAAACAACAGTGTCACTGTCCAATGAATTATGGTCCTCACTGTAGTCCCCCATTTAGGGGAGGGGACAAATAAATATAATTAGACAAATAAGCATAATCTGCAATAAAGTCATCATATTTAGTACTTGGTTGTAAATCCTCTGAATGTGATGACTGCCTAAAGTCTGCAACACATAGACATCACCAGACGTTGGGTATCTTCAGTGGCGATACTCTGTCGGGCCTGTTCTGCAGCCATTTTCAGTTCCTGTTTGTTTCTGGGGTGTTCTGTCTTCAGCAAGTGAAATGCATGTTCGGTTGGATTCAGGACGGGTGATTGACTTGGTCAGTCAAGAACATTTCAGTTTTTGACCCTGAAAAACTCATTGATTGCTATAGCAGTATGTTTGGGGTCACTGCTGCAAGGTGAAGCGCCATTTTGAGGCATTTGGTTGGACCTGAGCAGATAAGAAGTTTCTGTACACTTCAGAGTTCGTATAGCTGTTCCCATCAGCAGTCACATCATCAATGAAGACAAGTGAGCCAGTTCCAGTGGCAGCCATACATGCCCAAGCCGTAACACTACCTCCACTATGTAGCCATACATGCCTAAGCCGTAACACTACCTCCACTATGTAGCCATACATGCCCAAGCCGTAACACTACCTCCACTATGTAGCCATACATGCCCAAGCCGTAACACTACCTCCACCATGTAGCCATACATGCCCAAGCCGTAACACTACCTCCACTATGTAGCCATACATGCCCAAGCCGTAACACTACCTCCACTATGTAGCCATACATGCCCAAGCCGTAACACTACCTCCACCATGTAGCCATACATGCCCAAGCCGTAACACTACCTCCACTATGTAGCCATACATGCCCAAGCCGTAACACTACCTCCACCATGTAGCCATACATGCCCAAGCTGTAACACTACCTCCACTATGTAGCCATACATGCCCAAGCCGTAACACTACCTCCACCATGTAGCCATACATGCCCAAGCCGTAACGCTACCTCCACCATGTAGCCATACATGCCCAAGCCGTAACACTACCTCCACCATGTAGCCATACATGCCCAAGCCGTAACACTACCTCCACTATGTAGCCATACATGCCCAAGCCGTAACACTACCTCCACCATGTAGCCATACATGCCCAAGCCGTAACACTACCTCCACCATGTAGCCATACATGCCCAAGCCGTAACACTACCTCCACCATGTAGCCATACATGCCCAAGCTGTAACACTACCTCCACTATGTAGCCATACATGCCCAAGCCGTAACACTACCTCCACCATGTAGCCATACATGCCCAAGCCGTAACACTACCTCCACCATGTAGCCATACATGCCCAAGCCGTAACACTACCTCCACCATGTAGCCATACATGCCCAAGCCGTAACACTACCTCCACTATGTTTCACAAATGAGAGGCGTGCTTTGTTTCAAGAGCATCATGAGAAGTTCCTTTCTTTCTCCCCACTTTTCTCTTTCCATTACTTTGTTACAGGTTAATACTCATCTCATCTGTCCATAAGACTTTGTTCCATAAAAAAAGACTTTCCAAGGATGTGGGCATAGAGGTGTCACAGACTACCATAAAGAGAAGTCAACATAACCTCGGAGGGTTTACCGCAAGATGGAAACCACTAGTAAGCCTTAAGAGAAGAACGGGCCAGTTAGAGTTTTATGGACATGGTCTTTTTTTATCGCAAAAAAAGTAGATACGGAGGTTGCTTTGCAAACGGCAAAGAGGTATATAAAGAGGAAAAAAATAGGATAGCAACATATATAGGGTGAAAATAGAACATAAACCATTTGCTGCCTGAAGAAGACCACACCTGGTCGAAACGTGTTGCTGCCGTATGCTGAGTGCAAGTAGCCATAGCCAAATATTCTTTGTCTTACCTGTGTGTATTTGAGCGCTTTATGTGGGTTCATTTTGTGTATGCCCAGAGCCTATTAAACAGACGGTACACTATTTTCACCCCAAATAGGTTGCTATCCTATTTTTTTCCTCTTTATACCTCTTTGCCGTTTGCAAAGCAACCTCTGTATCCACTTTTTTTCAGATAAAAAAAAGACTGTTCATAAAACTCTAACCAGCCCGTTCTTCTCTTAAGGCTTACTAATGGTTTCCATCTTGCGGTAAACCCTCTTGAGGTTATGCTGACTTCTCTTTATGGTAGTCTGTGACACCTCTATGCCCACATCCTTGGAAAGTGTTCTTGATCTGTTCGACAGTTAAAAAGTGATTTTTCTTCACAATTGATAAAGAATTCTTCGGTCATCCACTACAGTGGCCTTCCACGGTGTACCAGTTCTCTATTGCTGAGCTCACCAGTGCATTCTTTCTTCCTAACAATGTATCAAGCAATATTGACACACCCAATATTTTGCTATGTGTCTCATCGATGTATTCAGATGTTTCGGGCACACTATTGGCCTGCTTTACTGCCATTGATGCTTATTTGGTCCTCATGTTGAGAGACAACAGCAACAGACTCCAAATGCAAATTCCACACCCAGAATCAACTCATTTTGACATTTTGTTTGCATTCTTGTGCATGAACCAATGATACAAAGACAGCTGGTCAAGAAACGTCTGAGCTGCCAATTGCCCAATTTTGCTTCCCTGAGCTGCCCGGGGGCTACATATAAAAAGTGCTATAATTCATACACTGATCATCGTTTTACTTCACATCCAATGTACTGGAGTACAGAGCCTTTTTTTTTTTTACTGTTCTATTTTTTTTTGGTTTGCCTTTTAAAAAAAGTCTAACCCAAACTCCATCCTCCATCAGTAAACAAATCTTCAGCAAGAGACAACATCAGGGCTGTGATGTACATACCCAACGCCACATCCCACTCCTGGAGCCATTGGCAATCAATCACCAAGCAAGACAGATCAGTGATGGAGACATTATCTGCGTCTTTTGACCATGCAGGAGGAAGAAAAAGTCAATATCTGTGCAGAACGTGCATACATTATTCATATTCAGCGCGACCACGTAACACGGGTTCAATAAATAAACATTTTCTCAAGCTGAGGAATCTTCTTCACCTGAGGAAACCGCTGGAATGCGCGCATTTTAAACGTCGCGCGTGTGCGTCTGTGCAAGGTTCGCCCCTCTTCTGAACTTGTACGCAATTACTGGAATTATTCTGAGTGTTCTAGCATTCTGAGTGACACTCCCATTTTACACACAATTGCGTGGTATTTAAGCGACAGCACTTGCACGCTTCACGGCATCGCAGGCGCATCAGCATGAGAATGAAAGCCCGCCGGGGCTACGCGTGCATTAATATTTCTGATTGTTTTTTTTTTAAACGTGTATATCTTGGTTTAGGTAGAGCGTTGGGTTGTCAGCTCAACTCACGCCGCCGCAGAATGCTAACACTCTCACATTGTGATGTCCCTGGAGCACTTGGTGCAGGAGAGTGGTTGAGCGGAATGTTAAATGCTCCGCTTTAGAAACATCGCAGAATGCATTAGAAAGGTTGTTTTGTGGGGGCAGGGGGGCTATAATATTGCCACAGTCTCCACAACGCGATGTTATCTGTGATAGACCTGGAGCCCCGTTTTCTCCGATGAGTGCTGATAGGGGCATTTTGAAGACACGCAATACATTAGTGTCCATATCTCACCAAGCAATGGGAGAATCACTTAGTCCACTATTCCCATGTCTAAAGTGTGTGAATTACATCAACGGATGTTAAATTCCAGCCTCAGGGCGCAGACATGCACAGTACTGTTGTTTTAGACTGGTGATTCACATTAGTTCACTTCTCTTGGGTGAAAATGAAACTGTGAATGAAGTCATGTTATTGTAATTTTGAAAATGTCCAGATTGTAATTTAATAATAAAGCAGGTGCTTTAATCAGCATCTCCAACCAAAGATCAGTTTTAATAAGCTTTTCTGCATAATCAGCGTTGCTAGCCAGACCCTAATTTGCAAGTTTCTGGCCCTCTTGTTTGTTGTCGCTGGAATGCACACAAATAGCACATTTTGAATACACTTCAGTAGAGCAGATTTATAATTGCGTGTTATTTGTAAATATTACGACCCCGTTATAGACTGTATGCTTGGTAAATCTTTTAATTTAATTTTAATTTGCATCTCTGAGCATCACACTGCGCATTATGTGTGTGCTCTACTTGACGCGATATCAAAAAACGCCGCGTATCGCCGCGATGAAAGCATACAAATTGACGGAGAAAGAGCGCAACACGGAGATGTGTCGTAAAAACGAACCAGCGTGGCATCTGATGCGCCGCCAGAGTAAACGGCACTTATAATGTGTTTGACAGAAGGCGTCCGCGCACAGTGGCCGCTAAGACTTGCCACGGGAAGCGAAAGGCCTCATTTATGGGTAGCAGAGGATTAGCGTGGAGGATGAGGAGAGCTGAGGCATTAAAATGCAAATTGGAGGAGGATCGCAGAGAGTACACACACACTGACGGAAAGGAAGGTGCCCTCTCCCGCTCTTAATTAGGACCTCGGTCTCCTTTTAAAAATTCCAAATATCTCACATGAGCAAATCTGCAGTGCGGTGTTACACACAACAAATAAAGGGGGATTTGTATTTTCTTGTTGTGTTCTTGTTCCTGTAAACCATTTAGCTTATTTCTTATTTATTTATTATTTCCTTTAGTCAGTGCTGACCTTTAGCCCAACAGCTTGGTTTGGCTCATTAAGTGAAATCAGGCAACTGAAGCTGGAGAGGGTGACAGTACAGGCTACTAAAATCATAGGGAGCCAACAAAAACTGCTGAAACATCTGTACGAGGAGCATACAATTAAAAAAGGAAAGAGGATTATGGCCCTTCCATCACATCCCCTGAACTCTCTCTTTGAGACTCTTCCATCAGGTCGAAGACTACGGTCCTTGACCCTTAAAGCAAAAATAACCCGAAACAGCTTTGTCCCTACAGCTGTTAGATTGCTGAATGACACTGGACATCTCAAGACAGTAAAGGCAGAACTGCTATTGCTTTTGATGCTAAATTTTTCAGCATAATTAATATTTAATGAATTTAATATAATTTTGATCATAATACTAATAATAATAGTAATTTTAATCATAATCATAATATATTCCACTCCACGCATACCTTCACTATAATGTGAAACATCTAATTCAATTGATTGTCTTTATTTAACATGTTTGTTTGTGTTTGTGGGTCTGCCCCACTGTCTATGTCTTTTTTTACTGCTGGAAACTACAACTGAAGTTCCCTAACGGGAAAATAAAAGTTGTTCTATTCCATTATCAAGGTTCTTCCACAAGTCTTGTCTTTGGGTTTTGAAGCAATCATTTCAGTTAGAAGGAAAATATAATGACCAAAGTTTCTGTACTTATCTCTAACAGCTGATGTGAAAACTGTGCATAGGTCACTATGGAAGTGAACTGCAGATAGGCTAAATTGCATACTGTGCAGAGGTAGTATGTTATGGATTAGTGTTTCATCTCACACACATACACTTCTTGTTTTATTTTGATGCTTTCCAGCATGGATGAAGTAAAATTACTTCTTTCAATTCAGTCAAAAGGGATAATGGTGCGGAGGCCTCAACTGAATGAATAGCAGTTTGGTAGTTCAAAAGAAAAATACAATAATAATTATTATTATTATTGTTCTTGTTCTTGTTTTGTTGTTATTGTTGCATAGAAAAGAACTTTGGTTTGGATTTTCAGGTTGGAGGGAATTATTTTGGGTATGAAAAAGGAAGGATGACTCATGCTAATGTCATCTACTTCACTATGCACTGCATTCTCTGTGTTGGAATATTTTGTGGATGCTGGAGCTCTATAAAATATAGTGCACATGATTACCTTTTATTCTCTGCCGTACACACCAGGAGAAGTAATCAAAAAAATTCTAATTCAATTCTTTTGAGATGGTAAGATGAAAAAACACAGGGCCAAGTTAAACAATTTAGGAAAGTTTGGATAGCATTGCTTTGGAATAGAGCTAGTTTATTTAGTGTGAGCTACGATAGGCAATATTGTTAGGTGTAACTTGGCCACATTTTGATATCAATACTTTTAAAGGGAGGCCTAGTTTTTACAAGTTGGAATTAAGGACTTATAGACAGCGCTCTGTAGGCTATGCATGAGTAACTTGGCTTTTTTTACATTGAAAATGTTTTTGTTCAGATTTCACTTATTTTTGGTAGCTAACTAATGATGAATAATGCATGAAGATAATGATATTGTAAACATGTCTTTTGCCTTTGCAATAAAAATATGTTTGTTAATGTGAAAACAGTTGCACATTGTTTTTGTCTAATATAAACTTGCACCCTGGTGGGGATCAAACCCCCAATCCTCTGTGTGAGAGGCAGCAACTCCAACCTGTAGGCCACAGTAGCTTCATGGACAACACACAGGCGTATAGCGGTTTTGTCTGTGATTCTGTGATGTGTCCACATTAGTTTGAAGCGTTTTTATTAGTCGATAAGCTTAGGATAGCAGGTATGCGATGTTGTTATCCAATGGGGAGAATTATTCTTTGAGGTACAGAGGCAGGAAAAATTAGAAGAAGAAGAAGAAGGAGAAGGAGAAGCAGAAGAAGGAGATAAACTGGCAAAATAACCCAAGTTTGGGGCTTTATTGTGTGGATGTGTGAAGTTGTATCTGAATTCTGTGTGGTTACATGAGGTCAGAATGTACAGAAGTTAATGTTTTTAAGGGCTAGGAGTTTGTGGTCATTGGGGTTACTTCTGTAGGAAACCCTGAAAAGTGCCAAACTCTCGGTGCTGTATAGGTATGGGGCATGCCCCACCAAGCCGTAACCTGGCCGATGGCATACCTGCCATCCCAATATGACATGCATTTTGTAAAAGCAGTGATTTTATCCAATATTATTACATACTTTATAGTGTTAACAACAATTTTACATGGAATAGTCAGGTAAATAATTTGTTGTATCTGAATTGGCATTATTCCTGTCAGAAACTGTTCCCTCTAAAGCCTCTAAATCCATGAACTATGAAAACTATATGAAAATAAGAGGCTATGTGTACCATACAAATATCAATAAACAATGTTATTAACAATTGCAGTGAATATATAAAATGTATACAGAAATGAATGTGTATATGCCATGTAGATTGTATTAGATGTTGAATAGATTGATAATTGATAATGCCTGTGTATCCTTGCACACGGCAAACCATTCAATGATCTTTTACCAGTCAAAGTTCTTTTACAAGAATTTCTCTAGAGTTTTCCACTGAAGTGAAACTATGAAACTATGTTACCTTGAGTCTGATATGTACTCTCATAAGTTAATTAAACATCGACCATCCCTCTACACTTTTATGACCTTCTGAAGTAGGGCTGTTTGTACTGGGTCTGATTCTGATTGCACAGTGCCTCAATCTTTGATGTCAGTCCAAAAAAAATTTGATAAATAGAATTTTACATCAATTTTCCTTTTTGACACTGGTGTTACATCCCCCCCTTTCCCCGTGACAGGTGATATGAAACTCCTGACAGTTTCTGAAGTTGTAGCATTGAGAAAAAGGCTGAGACTGAAGACGGACTGTCATTCCGGCTGACAGAGAGCCAATAAAGAAGTAAAAACAGAATGATGAAATTAAAATTGATTCAGTTAAAAAGTATATTGATAAAACATGATGGAAGTTGTGTATGAACAGTAATGCACTTTTCATAGCTGGAGTTCACCAACACATGAGCTATACGGGTTTATTTGTCAGGGATGATTTAGTGATTTCTTTTTTGTTTTTCTCATGGCATCATAATCACAATCCCAGGAAAAGCCTTGAAATGCAACCATTAACCTGTGATGAGTGAGACAAATGATTTATAATGGTGGATTTAATTGTTTTTCCATTCTCTCTACGACAGCTTATTCAGCTTATTTGTCTGTCAATGTTAGTTAATGACCAGGTGATTAATGACCAGGTGATTAACCTTGTTACAGGGCTAAGGTAATATGAAACATTTTTTATCTTTTTTTCTCTTCTCTCACTTCATTAATTTATTTGTATTTATGTACTTATTTAGTGCTTATCAAGGGTTGTGGCCTCCCAACACCAAGGCTGAAATGACACCTTATCATTCAGACGAGGTTCTTGTCCCAATGTCTGTTGTTTGTGATTAAAAGGTATATCAATTCATTATGGCTCAAAGTATGGCTCCCAATGGGTTTGTCCGGTCATTTCGAGGGAATTACATCAAGCTATATGCAGAAGGGAATTTGGTTTATGATTGGCAGGGGACTGTGGGAGAAGTCTTTTCAATTTTGTGATGTTGAACTTATTCCTCCTCTAAAGTACAGAGGCAAGCAAGCGAATCATAAGAGCCAGACATACATTCCACCATTTTGTGGGCTGGCAGGGAAGAAGGACAGCCAATTAGGTCTGCAGCCCCTATCTAAACATCCAAGGGGACGGAGGATTTAACAGCAGACTGTGGTCCAAAGAGGGGACCACAAAGGGCATCTGGAACGCAAGGTTGGAATAGACCAGACCTAATCCGGGAGCCAAGATTTTAAATCCATGATAGTTGATTATATTCCAAATCAATGTGTTTTGGCTTCGTGGGTGGGGGTCTGTTCTAGTCCTGGACTGAATTCTGCTCTGAATTGAGTTTCTGCGTTTGGGGTGCGGTTGTCAGTTCAGGTCTGGACTTAATCCCTGCTCTGATTCTGCCTATTTTTTATGTGAATATGTATATTTGTATGTAATTTTGTATGTATTTTGTATGTTAGTGATGTGTAATAGTGCTGCTGACACTGCTATTTATTGGACCAGGTCTCTCTTGAAAAAGAGATTGTATCTGAATGAGACAACCTGGTGAAATAAAGGTTTAAATTTTTTTTTAAAGTACAGAGACTGAAGAAGCACCAGGTATACAAACTAAGGCCATCAGCACAAACACATAAAGTGGTGTCAGTAAACACGTAAAGCTGTGAATGTGACTGAGTACAGGAAATGACATTCACGAAAAGAACAGAAAACAGAACTGATAAAAGACGTACAAGTCTTTCATCTTCTTTCTGTAGTCAAAGAAAAAAAAAACAGCAACAACATGTTTTTCGCCTTGGAAGCTAGACTATACATATACGAGCTTTCATGCTACATCGACAACACATTAAAACACAGAATCTCCACTGTAGTGTGTCTTTCAAAATTCTGCCAGGCTGGTCAAGGCTTATGGCGCAGTCCATAGTGTGGTCGACTCCCAAGTGATGATGCATGGCATTTATATAGCGCCTTTCTAGATACTCAAAGCGCTTTACAATGATGAGGGGGAAACTCGCCTCTACCACCACCAATGTATAGCACCCACCTGGGTGATGCAACGGCAGCCATTTTGCGCCAGTATGCTCACCACACATCAGCTGAGGTGGAGTCATATACGAGTCCCGGTGTTGGGGTGTGGTTTTTGCATTTCTCTCCCTGACTCATCTCATGCCCTTGGACGAGGCCCTACTCAGCTGCAATGAATTTCCTGTGCTGCCAAAGCTTGCTATTACAGGAAAATTGTGCAACAAATAGAGTCTGTTAAAAGCATTGGCGCAACTGGCTTTGTAGTTTCCTGATGATATTAGGCTTTTCAGCCATGGAAATGGCTAAAATATCAAATATCCATCCAATATAGAACAAAAGTATACTTTTGAGCCGTGCACAGATTTATGGGGGGCATATGCTTAAAAAAAGACGGGGGTGGGGGGAGAGGTTTTTAAACCTGGTGTTGTATCGGGGATGACATAGAGACTAGCCTTCACTGCACACACATTATGCATGCTTACTTTATACATATACGTTTATCTTTCCATTTTTTTTTCAAATGGGTTTGGCAAATACTCTTAGCTATACAAATAAATAAAAAAGATACATAGTCCTTGCATGCCATGACTTCCTGATGTCTCTGACCCAACAACATCCAAAGACTCTTGATATCTTATTGATATCTAAGTGATTCTGTAACCGCTGTGGATTTGAATGGATCTCTATGGGAACGGGAGGGTGGGACTAGAGCTGTAGATTACACGGAGTAGTATGGAATACATGGTTGGCTAAATGGCTCTAAGTCATCAAGGGTCTGAGGTATCAAACGAGCCTCAAACCATCACTCTGCTGTCAGATATGCAGTAGATATGGTTGGATCACTTTAAGGGTTGTTTCTCCTGAGTTCAATAGGAAAATACTTAATGAAAATAAACTTGTGGTTTACTAGGTTTTTGTAAGGGATGTCATACAAAGCTTGCTAGCTTGATTAGCTAGATTAACTACAACATTCCCATCAAATTAGCTAGCTAGCTAACATCAGCAAGTTAGATAATCAAATCTTAAGTCTAGTCCAGAAAATTTAGCTAAATTGTGGGCAAGATATCTAGGTAGCTGGCAATGTGACTATTTTAACTCTCAGGCTTCTTCCATTGGTAGCTAATGTAGGGAAGAATTATATACAATGTTATTTAGGTCAGCTGCAGAGGGGAAGTGTTTGTTGCCGTAAGGAATCACTGAATTAATCTACGCTAAACCTGGGTCCTTTGGCTCATTCATAAACATTACATTACATTACAGGCATTTAGCAGACACTCTTATCCAGAGCGACTTACACAGCATTACAGGCATTTTAGCATTTTCTTTTTTTACATATTATCCATTTATGCAGCTGGATATATACTGAAGCGATTCAGGTGAAGCACCTTGCTGAAGGGTACAACGGTAGTGTCCTACCTGGGAATCGAACCTGCAACCTTTTGGTTACAAGTCCTGTTCCTTAACCATTATACTACACTGCCGCCCAAACAAGGTTCGGAAGTACTGAACAACTCAGTGAATTAATCAACTACTATCACTTTTTTTTACTGAGCTTCTTTCTACCAGAAGGCAGAAAAGTAGCGTAATCCCCCCCCCCCCCCCCCCCCAATAAATTAATTAATTAATTAATAAACGGCTGGAACATTATCTAAGGTCTGCAGACCTTTTGTCAGATGGCTATAGTCTAAATTCTACTTTCCTGAACATTTGTGTGAATATCCATTTAAGTTGTATGTCCCTCTTTACACCAAAATTAAAGCATAAAACTCCAGAAATGCACATTAATATATAGAACCATATTTCCAGTGGCATATTAGCACCAAGAGACATGCATGCCTTCCACATCACTGTCTAAAGCAGGTGTCGATTATTGAGATCACAAGGCTTGACCAGAATTGGCCTCACAAGTGTTCAGAAGTGCTACCGATGATTTGAAATGCAATATATGTGGCATGAGGATTTGCACCGCATGTAGTGCCCTTCCTCCTACAATGACCAAAACTAAGAATCATAGTAATGGTTCTCTTTGAAGGAACGTTTGAAATTCAAGGCAGAGCTCATACAAGGGAAGATCAGGGGAATGAACTACAATGCTTTCAGAATGAATTCAGTCAACCTGAATATGGTTTACTGAACATGCTTGACTGGTAAAAAGGCTCCCCATGAATTTTAAGCAGTCCAAAATGTATTATGGGTAAATCCATTCTTTTTTAAATCACCAGATGTTAATTTAGAGAGTAGCAATGCAAATTATTCCACTTTCAACTTCAGTCCTAAATATAATGGACTCTGAGTGGCATTTACCAAATGCCTTAGATTTTTTCTCTTGATTAATGAACAGCTACATCACTTATCTTTTCATGAAGGAAAAAGACAGGTGATAGGAAACTATTATTGCCCATATATGATTACTTGTGAAAAAATTTTAAATAATCATGTAAATAATATGCCATCATCCTCTGCTTACAAGTGCCATTTAAAGTTGATATTTTTTGATGGACCGTAGTCCTAAACCTAATCAAACCTCAGTTTGCATTTACCTTACCTTTGAAACAACTGAAGGAAGTTATTTATTTATTTTAATTTCATACACGGCATTTCCTGTTCTTTCCCCCCCTCTCCGCTATGTCTTATTTAAATTTGTAAATCAAAGTTAAGGACAAATCTAATTTATATGGTTAGAATCTCAGATGGATTGGACAAAGCCTGTGAGCCTTATTTACCTCTGAACCACTGTCGAAAATGTTAGGCCACATCATCCATCACGAAAATCAGTCCGGGCAGAAGAAAACGGCCATGTCACTGAGCTGCTCGAGTCATAATTGTAAGAGTATTTACTATATCTGTATAGCTGTACAGCAGGTCATGACACGACAGCCTGCTCTCTGCAAAGCAAAGACTATAAAGCAGTCGCATGCAGGTGTAGCTCACAGGGTTGACATTATTGAAGCACACTTGGAACTGGAGGTTAAATGGCTTCACACAGTCCCAAAGAACGTTACAGAGAGGGTAAGAAGACAGTACATTAATAAATGAGCCAATTAAACTTCATGTTGCTCCCTCGGAATTCAATACAATCACCACGTTGTCAGCATGACGGTTTCATATTTATTACAGTGCAAAGCGTTGGTTTAGGGGGTGATGGGTGACATTGTCTACCGATGCCCCCCGGCCGCCTGAGAGCGGCAGCCTGCAAACTTTGTTCCGGAGAGCCACGGGGCGTGGCGCTTCCGTTGTCATACAGTGCTTCATTGATCAAATTAATATGCAGTTAACTCACCTCACCTGGCTTCTTGGGTCTGAATTAGCGACTTAATTTTAAGGCGGAAACAAAAACCTGCAGACCGTGCAAACTCTCCAGAACCGGGGTTGTAGATTACTGTACTGACATCTATACTCGTAGATCACCCTATATTGCCTGCATCTGAAGAGAGGACAAGTCAGTTATTGACCCCCCCAACATTTGTAAGGAACATTAAAAAACAACTGCCGCTGTAAAGCAGACCTGCTCATAATCAAACCCCCCCCTCCTGCCATTGCCTAAGTGCATGAGCGATAACGAGAAGTTAGTCCTCAGCACAAAGATCTGTTTTGAGTTGCAAGAGCAGCAAATGACTGTCCATAGCTGGGGGGGGGAAAAAACAGAAGGGTGAATGGAGCCAAATCACTACTGAGAAGAAAAAATATATAGTGCTGGTTCAGCAGCATCAAGTAGAGTATCAACATAAAGCACAGAGACAGCCATGGAACCAGATAAGGTGAGAAACATCAATGGATATTGGCATCATCTAGCAGCAGGAGAGGGGTAAGGGGGAGAGGTAAATGCTTTTGAAAGGTGACCGTAATGAGGGTTACGCATTGGTAGGGGGAAAATTAGAATCGGCGTATCCAACAATGAATTGAAATGCCCTTTGCAGACGAACGTCACAGGTGGCTAAAAGCAGCGTGGGGGCAAAAAGCAGCACAGGTGGCTAAAAGCAGCGTGGGGGCAAAAAGCAGCACAGGTGGCTAAAAGCAGCACAGGTGGCTAAAAGCAGCACAGGTGGCTAAAAGCAGCACAGGTGGCTAAAAGCAGCACAGGGGGCAAAAAGCAGCACAGGTGGCTAAAAGCAGCGTGGGGGCAAAAAGCAGCACAGGTGGCTAAAAGCAGCGTGGGGGCAAAAAGCAGCACAGGTGGCTAAAAGCAGCGTGGGGGCAAAAAGCAGCACAGGTGGCTAAAAGCAGCGTGGGGGCAAAAAGCAGCACAGGTGGCTAAAAGCAGCGTGGGGGCAAAAAGCAGCACAGGTGGCTAAAAGCAGCGTGGGGGCAAAAAGCAGCACAGGTGGCTAAAAGCAGCGTCGGGGCAAAAAGCAGCACAGGTGGCTAAAAGCAGCGTGGGGGCAAAAAGCAGCACAGGTGGCTAAAAGCAGCGTGGAGGCAAAAAGCAGCACAGGTGGCTAAAAGCAGCGTGGGGGCAAAAAGCAGCACAGGTGGCTAAAAGCAGCGTGGGGGCAAAAAGCAGCACAGGTGGCTAAAAGCAGCGTGGGGGCAAAAAGCAGCACAGGTGGCTAAAAGCAGCGTGGGGGCAAAAAGCAGCACAGGTGGCTAAAAGCAGCGTGGGGGCAAAAAGCAGCACAGGTGGCTAAAAGCAGCGTGGGGGCAAAAAGCAGCACAGGTGGCTAAAAGCAGCGTGGGGGCAAAAAGCAGCACAGGTGGCTAAAAGCAGCGTGGGGGCAAAAAGCAGCACAGGTGGTTAAAAGCAGCGTGGGGGCAAAGCACACACGGCGACTCACAACCGGGCAAAGTAAGTCGTCAAAAAGCTCTTTGCGCCAATTAATCAACGTGATTCACAACAGGGCAATATGTCTGTCATTAAATTAATTAACGGGAGCATGGCCAAGAACGCAAGCAGCGAGAGACGGAACCCCAGCGCAACAGATATGCAGGGGGGACGCACCTGCGTGAAATTAACTACGTTTCATAAATGATTTATGACCGCGGAACTGGTGTCAGGTGTCTTGCTCGGGCGGGCGTTTAAATCCAGTGTCTACACGGCCCCAATAACAGCGGCCTCCTGCACCTGAGGATCTGCGTTTCCAGTCACAGGGAACGTCATTATGAAGAAAGGGGGGAAATGAGCCCACGGCATAGCGCAGGGAAACCCGAGCGAACTGCCCACGCAAAACGTGAAAGCAGCTTAGAGCAAAGGTACCTAGAGGGGTGCAATAGTCCTTTCCTTTTTCGTTGGTGGATTAAGCTACAATGGGAGAGGCAAATACTACCAAAAATGATTCTGGTAAAACATGTCTTTTTTTTTTTTACCCCTCCTGTAACAATAACCATCCGTATGCATAACAAGGCTCTTTTGAGGATGTAAATCTGCCCCTTAGGGAGCAGGCCATTGGCAGCAGTGGAAATGAGAAATCCCCCGTAATTTAAAGACCAAAACAAGAATAGGAAGTTTTTTTCTCATCTGCGCTCCTCGGCACATCACAGACGTGCACTAATTTATGCTAATGCTGAATTAGGGAGGCACAGCGGTTGAAAATTATGCGGACCTGAACAGTATTTCAACGGTTGGTTATCCTGCTCTGCTCGCTTACATATTTTGCATGTGTCCCACAGAGAGGGCATATTACTAAATAGTCGCAAGACGAGAAAATAAAGAGTTTATGAACAAGTAGTAAAAATGGTCATGCCATTCACTTGATCATAATGAATAGAATTTTGCAGTATTTTTTGGCATAATTAGAATTCCGAACATTATGGTTTGAGGACAATGTGTCATCGCTGAATAATTCACAATATACAGTATATAAGCACTTTGTGTGCAAGGGGCTGTGTTCGTAGTGTTATAAAGCCATATAAGCACTTTGTGTGCAAGGGGCTGTGTTCATAGTGTTATAAAGCCATATAAGCACTTTGTGTGCAAGGGGCTGTGTTCATAGTGTTATAAAGCCATATAAGCACTTTGTGTGCAAGGGGCTGTGTTCATAGTGTTATAAAGCCATATAAGCACTTTGTGTGCAAGGGGCTGTGTTCATAGTGTTATAAAGCCATATAAGCACTTTGTGTGCAAGGGGCTGTGTTTGTAGTGTTATAAAGCCATATAAGCACTTTGTGTGCAAGGGGCTGTGTTCATAGTGTTATAAAGCCATATAAGCACTTTGTGTGCAAGGGGCTGTGTTCATAGTGTTATAAAGCCATGCAAAACAGAGTGAAGTCTTCCAACGGTGCCATTTTAGAACATTTTAAGAGTTACGGCGCATGACTCATTTTACTGCTCCTTCGATTGCACTAAAACCTGGGTTGAGGGCCTAAATATTCCCACAGAGCGGTGTGTAAAAATGTAAAAACAACTTTTAGGTGAACTTACAAGAACTCTTTCCAACTCAAATTGCTTTATATATATACACTGTATATTCTGCACTCAAGCTCTGGTGACCTCTCTTTCACTATTACACATGCTAGGGGTAAAGGACAGCCAAACAGGTAACTTATCACCTGAAAATAGTAATACCTTATTTTTAAAACACTGAGAATCCACAGAGTTGGTTTAATATTGAAGAAGGCCTATGTTTCACGCAAGAGGAAATTACAGACTGAAGTGTTCTTGACAAGCTGTTTAGAGCTCTTGCTTTTTATTTGTGAATTGTGTACTTAGAATTAGGATGGGAAGCCTTTTATCTTACCATAATCTTTTAAAAACAAGCCAGGCACAGTTGGTCATTTATGCCATTTTGAGTGGACTCTTAAGAACACATAGAGGAAATACGCACAGTGATCTAATTTGGGCCAAGTTTCAGAGCTAAGAATTCACAGGAGCTGTCTCCAGATAATCAACATAAAAAATATGATCTTGATTGACTCTATGTTTATTCATTAGCATGACATTTATATAACAATTCTGATGTGAAATACTACTTATGTTGTTTAGAATCTTCAAGGATTTTTGCAGGTGTTTATATTACTCAGCTCCAGCTTGATTGACAGGACCATATTAAGCACAGATGCATTAGGAAATCCATAAGGACATTTCACTCATTGAATTCTAATTACACAGAGCTGCGACAGGGGTATTTTGAAGTCACTCTCTTCCGTGTGTCTGTCTGTCCGTTTGTCTTTAACAGCCTTAGCAACTACAGTTCTGATCCGATTCTTGACCATTTTTTAAAATCGGTCAATGACAAGTATTTTAATTTGTATTCGTTTCCACCAACATCTAATGCAATCAATGTGGAAGAATATATGTTTGGGGAATAGATGCTACTCCTGTACACACAAGGGCACATATGGGGGGGAGAGCAACACTTGCGCATTTTGTCAAAGGCGTTGCCTGCTCACGCACGTGTGTAGGCATCTCTCCGATTGCCATTCAAGTTGCCTATTTGTAGACACTATCATTTGTGTAATGGGCCCTGATTGTAAACCATACCATGGTGACCCATGTTAAAGGCTACATGTTAAATTGCATATTACACACTGTACAATAATTGCCATAGCAATGAAGGGATTGCCGAAATTGATCAATGGTAGACACGGTCGCATGGAGTCTGAGAAGAGTTCACCATTTCCCCCTGGAAGTAAATTACATCTGCTGTTGGTGAAGCTTTTTCACATTACACTATGGAGAAATGCATTTGTTTCAAGCTAATAACCAGAGCCGTTCAAGTGGAAAGCCATGATTGCGGCAATTTGCCTCCCCTTAAGAGTGCAACTCCCGGTCAAGCACCAGTGTCCTTGACAGTCATACCCGCAGATAATTCACCATGTAGACAGCTGTGTGAGAAATGCAAAACTCAAGGTCAATTAGCAGTTGCAGTGTCAGTCATTTTGATAATAAAACCGGCCCTGAGAAAGTTAGTGCGGTTACTTTCGGCTTTATGAATAAAATACTGTTCTTTTATTTTGTTTATATTATATACTGTACGCGTTAAAGCTGTGCTCAGTGAATGGCAGAAACAGCTGCTGCCATTTTCTCTCTAAAAGTAATTTATTTGTAAGTTACTGATGTGTGTAGGTACGTCACAGACATAGGTATGCATGCACATGTAATCACAGATTACATAAATCGCAACATTTAGCCACTTAATTTTCATATATGTGAGGCCTGAGCTGTGTACAATAAATAGAAGCACTCTGTGGCAGGTAGCAGCAGATTGTAGTTTAATCCCCTTTGGCAGGAATTTTTTATTTTCTCAAGTCCAGAAGCTTTGCATGCAACATGATAGGATTATGGGGGAAAACTGGCAAAAAAAAAGTTGGAATATATGTTAATAAAATTCATATTATGAAGGTATCACAATAGAAAACAATATGAGTTTAAGTATAGATTGTTTACTGGAAATGATTGTGCGGCCTATTCTAACTGATTTGACAACCTGATGTTCTTTTGGAGAACGTGGTCAATGATTGATATTCTAACTGATTTGACAGCCTAATGTTCTTTGGAGAACGTGGTCAATGATTGATAGCTGGTGCATTTGACCACAGAAAATGAGATTAAAAAAAGATCATAGCTATTATTTTGGCTCCAGGGATGGTGGCCACAGAACTTAGCTTAGGCATATTTTCCAATCTGTTGAAAAGAATAATCAATCCTATTTTCTCATCCCTCACTCTCTTTGAGGTTCAGACGAAGGGATGAGCGTGACCAAATGCTCCCTGCAGCCCAGGGCAGTGATGTAATTGCTGCTGCTTTGTGAAGGCTCGGGGAGGGTGCGGAGCCTTTGAAACCCCTTAAATAACAAAAGGTAAAAAAGAAAAACCCAGACCCCCCTCTGAAAAATCAGGATTTTGAAATATTGAGATAGCTTTTGAAGTCAAAGCTCCGGTATAAAAATGCCCATGGCAGGAAATGGTGGGGGAAAGGATATGAAATTTGTGTACATTATCATAGAGTTCCTTAGTTATGCACATCCTAAAATGCACCCCCAATTCACCAAAAAGGTATTTGTGTTTATGATTATGGAACGGTTAATCAATGTCCATTATATATACAAACCCCAATTCCAAAAAAAGTTGGGACAGTATGTAAAATGCACATGAAAGCAGAAAGCAGTGATTTGTAAATTATCTTTTACATATACATATTTAATTGAAAACAGTACAAAGAAAAGATATTTCATGTTTTATCTTATCAACTTTATAGATTTTTTGTAAATTGTAAATATATGCTAATTCCGAATTTGATGTCTGCAACACATTCCAAAAAAGTTGGGACAGGGCCAAAAAAAAAAGACTGGGAAGTTCAAAAAACACCTTCTTCTATCGTCCCCTTTAAAATAGCAACACAGTTGCTTTTGTAATCCACAAACAAGTGGCTACACTACAATCTGGCACACCCTGCATTCAGTAACAACTCAGGTGGACAAGGAGACATGAAAAATCCCTTTGAATCATACGACAGTATCATTACAGACAATTACAAAATGAAAAAAAATAATACAATAGTCAGGATCCCATTTTAATGGTTCGATCAACAATATCTAAAGGCTGGCTGAAATCTGACAGAAACTAAGCTAAGAGAGTAAAATGAGTCATCTGTGCTTAACTTCAAAATCCAGTTTTTCCTCACAAGTTCTGACGCTCCGGGTCTGTGAAATCTGCCGCAGAGTTGCTCCAAGGCTCAAGTCTGTCTTGAAAGTGGCACATTAAAGCCTTTTATTTACTCTGATTGGTTTTTGGGAGGTTGTGTATGGTAAATAGGGTGAACTGGTTGAGAAGGGGAAATTAATGTGGGTACACGATGAGGGCATTTGAGTTTAATGCAGAGAGCTCTAGTCTAGTGCATCTCAAGTGAATTCCTTTTTTTTCCCCCTTATTTTTGTTTTGGAAAGATTGATTTTTGATTTTGTTCCCTTCTAAAGTGGCATGCATTTCAAACCCAGAGAAAGCGAGACAATGGTGACGTGTATTGAGACTAGGTCATGCAAAGCTGCCTCAGCTACCACCTATGCATTCCACATGCATATGCATTCCACCTATGCAGCTTTTTAGGGTAGATTCTGTTCTCGAAATTGTGACACTATGATTCATTTTTCTTTTTGGTCTTATGCATCTCTCAGTCACATAAATAAGTTAAAAAAAAAAAAAACATTATGCAAGAATATATAAAATGCAATACATATTTATAGTCCTTTCTCAAATTGAAAAATAAAAAAAACATAGATCTTACGTGGAATACCTGCAAAGCAATCACTTAGCATGCAGTATTCATGCAGTTCAGAGGGCATTTTCTTATTAAATACATTTTTTAATTTTAGGTTGTAGAGCAAAATATGACAAAAACCATCATAACGCAAATTTAAATATAACCCATCTCCTGCTGAAAAAAAAAGGAACAAAAATCTTGTCGGTTTAGACTTGTACCGACTGCTGCTGACAGTGCATTCGTATACAGTAACGTTGTGCGGTGGTCCCTGTCGACTTGGTTCAGCTGTTCTCTCGAGTGTGCTCGGAACCGTGGACAGCTCCGAAAGAGAGGCCTTATGCGAATTTGTACTGGAGGTAACTGTAACTGTGACAATGCTGTTTTGCAGGAGTCTCTTCCTATTGCGATATACATGTGTGTTTCGATGAGTGCATTCGTTTGGGGATTTTTACCAGTAAAGAATAGTATGCAACATTAAGGGGGATTTTGTGATTTTAAATCCAACAAAGGAATGTCATATCAATATTTCACCAATGCTTGCAATAGTTCAGTTAGTTTAGTTTTTCTACTTTGCAGGCTTCCTTCAAAAGGATTCCATTATATCGATCGTCTCTGCAATGTATTTAAAACGTTGGCATATCAGTATTCAGAAATTCAGTTTGAGCACATGTGGAACATGCAAGCAATGCACAACGTGAGGTTGCCATTTGTGTCCATCAGTGATGCATTATAAATAATCAATGTCGTGTGCATTTACACGAGCGGTTGAGCCATCCTAAATAAGCTAGGTTCTCTCCACATAATTGCAAATAGCGTCGTTTCAATGAGGGAGGGTAATTTGACTGTGCTCCTTGAAACCTCACAGAGATTCCCACTGGATCAATTATCGTCCATACTGAAGTACCTCAGTATTCCTGGCCGATGTAATTTTATCCAGACAGAGCCTGTCCTGGCCCTACCTCTCTCTCCTGCATTTTAAAAAATAAATCATTCTATGAAAGCATCAACATGCTTTATTGGGGCACATTTGCATTTACAGATTTCGGCATCTCCAGCTGGCTTTCTGTAACATGTCTCCCTACGCAGCGATTTTCTGTCCGCTTCTGTGGTGTCCCACTTATCATCCCCTCAGTCATGCTTGGGGTTTCTGGGCTTGTGGAAATATTAACACGTTCACTCTTTTCTGCCAAAGGATTACTCTCTTAAGATGTTCACTTTTCTTAATGAGAATTAGAATTAGTGTTGCGTTCCAAATCCAGGGCAGTTCTCTCTCATTTTGCTCTTATTTTATTCAAAGGACCATCACATGCCAATATGTAATTTATAAATAAAATACATATGCTCTTTGTGACTCTGGTCCAGTTAGACTGATACAGAATTATGAACCTGAAAAGGGGGGAGAGATCAAAAACCATTAACTTAGCGCACTACTTGCGTTTCAAATCAACCTGCCTGAAGAAGACCGGACTGGCCAAGACACGTTGCCGCAACATGTGCCGAATACAAGCAACGATAGCCACTGCTGTTTGTTCACTGCCTGACTGTACGAACCTCCTCATAATCAACAGACGGCATTACTTTTTTCACCTAGCATGGGTGGTTCACCTCTTGTTGTGTGACTCATACCTTTGTGCCACAGTAAAGCAACCCACGGCTCCAGCGTTTTCAATGCACTCGTGAAAACTATTCAGACGGTGCTAGATCTGAACCGTGGATTTTACAGCGTTACTCGCGGTGCCGCTACACCAACCGAGAACAAAGAGCCATTCAAAATTCACATCAGTTTAAGCGAAGTAGGCAAACCAAGACAAAAGTGCGGGACTGTGTAAACAAAGCAGCAAGGTTTAACATGACAATTGGTATCATTTTAAATCTAAAACTCTTACTTCAGCTGTTATTACTAACAGAGATTTGTTGCGTTCACCTGTGGAGTTTGAAATGGCTGAATGTGAGCAAAGAAAGCAGAGACAAAAAAAATCTAATATTTTTTATTTGATGGAGGATTTTGGGGGGATTTGTCACTTTATGAATGTTATTTGCAGCTTCAGGTGTCAGCTTCACCTAGAGATCTGGGAGTAACATTTTGAAACATCTGAACTGATCTAAATTCTTAGCTTCTCAGACGGTGAGGAACAATTTCTGTAATGAATTGTGTGGATTTGGGAGACAAATTCAGACAATTCTGTGGTGATACAAGGATAATTGATATATTGATCCTAATACTTCTGACTGGACTAAGTCATTGTCTACTTCTCTATTGCGATAAGACCCATTGTTGCTCCACTGGGGTATAGATTCGGTTGGGAAATATGCCATCCAGCCAACCCCACAATTACACGTTGGAAGTAATCCATGTAAACATTTACTTTGGTATCGTCTAACCTTCAGAACACTGAATCTGGATTTGAATGCATTTGACCACACAATAAGTGCACAATTTGGTTGTAAATATTATAGTACTCTAATGCCATGGAACTCTCACTTGACCTGTATCGCAACACTGCTTTCCAACACACTGCTGTTGAAAACTGCTGCTGTTTCTCTACTATACTCTATGGGCCTGATTGACTAAGGCCTTTCGCATGCGCAAAACCTTTTAGCACATGCAAAACAAATATGATTGGTCATGGCATTTGTTTCGCACCAATCATTGGTTGTGTTTCGTGTGTGCTAAAATGTTTTGCACAATCTAAAGGTCTTAGTAAATCAGGCCCATATACTAGAGAAACAATTTGAATCAGGCCCTATGTGGCTTAATTATAGAAACAAATGTACTCATCTCTTTGGAAATGGGGTGGATTACTGAGGTCTGTTTAAGACCATTATCTTAAACAGACATTAGCTTAAAGGTTTGTGAGTCTGCTTTTACAGTATGTAAAACCCATATACAGGCCATTATCACCTCTTTACAAAAAGGAGGGCTGCATTGCTTCACATGAAATTGTTTTTTTAGTGAGGTATTTCTCTGCGGTTTTTATTAGGTAAACTTTCAGCTCTTCAGATCCATTGTCAATGAACTGCCTTGCAACTTGTGGGTACCACAATAGCATTATCCTCTGACAAATTGACGGTGTCAGTCAAAAAAAGCTCTGCGGGCGGTTATCCGTGAGACATTTGTCATGATTCCATATTTACATCGCCCCCGCACACACAGGGTGGGTCTAGAGCCCGAGGAACGCCAGTACTGCTTGAACTCATCATTAAAAATGGATGATAATGGTTAAGGAACTGGCCTTGTAACCGAAAGGTTGCAGGTTCAATTCCCAGGTAGGACACTGCCGTTGTACCCTTGAGCAAGGTACTTAACCTGAATTGCTTCAGTATATATCCAGCTGTATAAATGGATAATATGTTAAAAAAAATGCTAAAAAGTTGTGTAAGTCGCTCTGGATAAGAGCGTCTGCTAAATGCCTGTAATGTAATGTAATATGCATAAGCTTTTTGGTATCCAGTCATCAAAGCCTTTACTGGCCATGACATTACACTGTAAATCATCTTATTGTGAATGGAATGCAGAGCATATGCAAACAAAACATGGTGTTCATCCAAGGATATTACATAAATGTAACTAGGTCAACCGTATATCGTAATATAGTGCTTGCTTGGAGTACAGTGTTGAGTGATGCTTTGCAACAGTATCAATGCTGTTATTATCAAGAGAAGCCAAGCATGCTTTTGGTAACTTTTCTTTATTTTTATGCATCTTAGCAAATTACATTTTAAATCAGGTTCTTTAACTCTGCCTTTAAACAAATAGTAACTTCAATGCATGAAAACATTTAGGTGAGCTGTATCACATATGTTACGCTGGTGTGTGTTTGTGTGAAATTCACTTATTTATTTTGGCACTATGAAAATACTAGTACTAACTAAACTAAAAGTTTAATAAATAAACACATTTAGGTACAAAAATAAATGGTTTATGGTTTATAGATGGTCATGATAATCACTGTACTGAACATATACTACAGATATGCTGCTAATAGTTAGAGGGTCCTTCATGCAATGGTACTATTTTCAAAGAAGGTCCATGGACATCTATATTATGTCTTTGGACTCGAATATTGCCTACATTAAACACAATTTGACGATCCCTCAGTTTCCAGATATCGCAGGTTGCATTTGGGCACTTTTCTGGATTCTAATCTGGTTTTTTCATGTATTCGTATAGCTTTTCCTTCACCTTTGCAAGCCATTAGGTTCAGACTGACAGGCACCCAGGAAGTGTCTGTAGTGCTAGCCAATCCCCTCAGACCTCGTTTCTTTTGATGTGGGAATGCGGTCTTGGCTCCTATACCCTCCCGCCGCCCCGTTTCCCCCGCTTCCTTGCCTCTCCACTGCTTAACCTGAATGTGGCTCTCGGCTGGCTTTGCTCCCAGGACGCCGCCAGCATGCTAGGTGGCTGGATTGAAGAGCTTAGCGGCTCTCCTCCCCCCTCCTTCACTCAAGTGCCATTTTGTGAGCAGAATCTCCTTTATAACTACTGATTTACACTTGCGGATTTCTGCTGAGGTGAAGTTGGGAATTCTGCTGTAATATACCCCCTACGATATCCTCATAATGACGACGCATCTCGGAGTGCTGATCTTATCATTTGTTATTTTATTTATTTACATTACGTTACATTACAGGCATTTAGCGGACGCTTTTATCCAGAGCGACTTACACAACTTTTTTTTTTACATGTTATCCTTTTATACAGCTGGATATATACTGAAGCGATTCAGGATAAGTACCTTGCTCAGGGGTACAACGGCAGTGTTCTACCTGGGAATCGAACCTGCAACCATTCGGTTACAAGGCCAGTTCCTTAACCATTATACTACACTGCCGCACTACTTACTTAGCAGACATTATTATCCAGGGCAACTTAACACAGCTTTACTCGGATCAGTTTTGTGTTTTTGTATTTTAGCTCAAAATGGATACGGTTCAAATATAGGGTCAGAGGAACCCTGATCCTAGATCAAACGCATGCTATTCCAAGTCTCTTTACGGATATGGGCCCTTGCTTTCCCCGCTTGGCATGAGGACCTCTTCATTAGGTCAGTGGTTGGTGACCTAGTTTGCTGTCCCTACCGTTCGCGTGGCTGGTGTTTTAAAGGATCCGAGCAGTCCCATGCAGCAAAATGCTCAACGTAAAATCAACTCTGAGAGGAGACCAGAGTTTGCCCTGTTTTTACTGGGTTTATTTTACTCTATTCACATGGGAGAAAAACAAGGAGAGTTACCGGGAATGCAGCCAGGAATCATTCTGCTAGAGTTTTACTAATGCTGCTTTATTACCTGAGATGAATTTTACTTGCACCCATCCCTCTGGTAAACACAAGTGGAAGCTTGTGTAGTGACTTGGGAGGTATCCCTTTCCTTTTCTTCCTCATAATTTTGGTAGTGGACTCAAAGTCGAGCATTCCCACTTGCCTGTTCTTCCCAGTGAACTATTGGAATAAAGGCCTATGCCTGCTCCTCAGGCGCGAGCAAACTGCCATATGTATGTGTGTTTACAGTCATGTGTATGTGTGTGTTGTTTACAGGCGTGTGTTTGTGGAAGTCCCTGCAGGGAATCTTGCACTGATTGAACAGTTTTACCTTGATTTTAATGCCACCTTGTGGCTGGCATTAACTGAGTAAAATTTACATTTATAGTGTGCAGTGCACCACACCCATCTGGTGATCACTCTATATCCTATTTGTATGATGACTACTACTAATATTATTATTAATACTACTACTAATAATAATGTCATTATTGTTATTATAATTGCTAAATTTTTTAACAATGATAACTTCTATGAATAGTATATTAACCGGTGTGAGTATTGTTTTATTACATTTTCAAAGGTTTGACCCCTGTGCACAAGGTGAGTGTAGGCTTATGCAACAGTGGTATAGGGTTAAGTATCTCCATTTGGCTTATTGATTCAGCATGTATCTTATGTGACTCCTTAGGGCGCGTCCAAATCCACTTTTGCTAGTTGAACGGCAGATAATTTCAGCGCACAGTAAGGCTCGAGGTTCAAACGGGCTGAACTTAGTGTCTTAATTAATAATAAGTGTGCCCTGGGCGTAATATGCAATAAACCAATCCGAGCGTCATCTCCCATTCCCTTTAAAAGGCACCTGTGTTTGCGCCTTGGCGGATTGCTAATATAATCCTGGATTTAGAAAAACCCTTTTGTTCATGGGTATCGGCACGTGCAGTTCAGCATCACGCCTTCTAAAGCCCTGTAATGTGTCCTCATTTATGTCCATGAGGCATCCGTGAATTTTGGCAATGTTATGCAACACACAACACACCAGAAAGAATGTTCTGACCTTCTGGGGGCTGTATTTTTATGTTCCACCTGACGTATCCAAACATCTTAAGCGCATTTTCAACACACCAAATGTACTTTCTATTATAATGCGTTTTTAGTTGAATCAATCGGTCCACTCACCCTTGCAGGCATGATATACGGGTGTCGTCCGCCATGTCTTTAATAGATGGCCATTGTCCCCAAACAGCCCCCCCCCCCCATTCCAGGGGGGATTCCTGTTGGCCAATATAAAGGAGTCATGGCTTGATCCAGGATAATTTGCGAATACATGTGTAATCCTAACTGTAGCATCGCAAATCACCTGGATGTCGATGGAGTGGGCTCCCTTGTGGGGAATCGAAAGTTCGCCGCAAAATAGTTTTACCCGTTCTTGGCTGGCAGGTATTATGGGGGAATTCACAGCGACGGGGAGAGCGCATAAGGACAGCGCGCATTCGTCTTCAGCTCATTTACCAGGAGACGACAGATGTTTGTCACAGCCTGATGGAATATTGCGCCCTTAAAATAACAATGAAACAAACCGTAACATGACTTTAGACCCGGGTTTTTGTTGCCCTCAGTGCAAAATACTTTCGGCTGCATCAAAATAGCGGTGCGCCAACGACGCGCCTGGCCACACCTCATCTTAAGATAAACGCTCCCAGATGGGCGCACGTTCATTCGTCGTCTAAACAACGTGGGCACTGGACAGGAAAATGACAAGTGCGTTGGGTCTGCCATTAGCGAGGATGCTTGCGTTTGGTTTACCGCTGCTTGAGATAGAGCCCTTACTGTCCTCTGCAGCTCTACGTTTGGCTCAGTATCGTATAACACCTCCTACCCAGTACAACTAACTGAAGGCAGGGTTTCACGCTGACGGCTTCGCCGCGGTAATGCTGAAACAGCGGGATGCTAAGGGCGGGGATGAAAGGAATAGGGCTTCCTCAAGGTGGGCAATCCCACTGCAATGGTCGACTGCACTGACTTTGCTGGGCAGAAAAAAAACAAGATTCAGCATCTCCACCTGGCCCCTCCCCCAGCCAGCACAGAAAATACCTTTCTGTGAACATTTCAGTAAACACTAGATGTGGCGGTGAGCCAATATAATACAGTAAAGTCAATATAGAACATCCTCCGCGATCACCTGAGCATGTCGCTCCATGCACTGTGTACTGACACCTCACTATCGGACTGAGATCTGTTTCTCATTATGTTATGATAAAGAGGGCCATCTGATGCTTTTGGGAAATAGTTTTTTCGGCCAAAGTTTGAACAAAAAATGCGAAATTTGTTCTGGCAATACGCAAGCCTCTGCTAAAACTGCGATGCGGGGAGAGTCTAATCACTGAGGCTAAGAACTATAGGCTCGCAGTGAACGAGACCGCCGACTGCTAAGGGTACAATCCCACGCCACGTAACCCGGGGCTTCGATCTGCCCACCTGATGCTGCCGGCGAAACTCCCGCGCCTTTTCTCATCGCTCTCCTGCGGTTGCGCAGCGTGGCCTCGCCGCGACTTTATCCGTCGACGGCTGTTTTCATTCAGGAAAGACATTAAAAGGAGATAAAAACTCAGGGAGCGGTATTTGATGTCGGCGTCAGCATGTGCATTTCTCAAGCCATCAGCAGATCATTAAGCAAGAGTGGGTCTGTGCATCATAGATTGCCTGCAATTATAGCGCAAATGTGATGATGCGTACAGCTATATGGAAGGAGATGCTTTAATTGCACTGAATAGTCCTGGTGTTTAATTATTTTGTTATTTTCCTCAAGGTATAGGGGAGGTTGCTGTTTTAACAAAGCTGAAAAGCAAAAAGGAGAGAAGAAAAAAAAAGAAAAGAAATTAAGTCAGAGCACTGCATCGCCCTTTCTTGACCTGTGTCTTGACAGTGCTTCCCAACATGCATTGCTTTTCACAATTGTGCTGTAACCTCTGTGGCACTATTTTAGAATAAATGTGCTCATCACTTGTTGTGTCAGCAGGGGTGGTTAGCTGACAGCTCTGGCCTGTGCGTGCTACCAGCTCTGAAAAAGCCCTACTCCCATTTAGTAGATGTCGTACATAGATGTAAAGTCTTAGTTTTTAGCATAATACAAGACACAAATGTTGTAAAAAAATATATATATTTTTTTTTTTATTATTATAAAATAGAAAAATAAAATGCAGTCAAATTTGGCAAAGGATAGAGCTAAACTGACTGTACAAAAATAGTGCAATACTTCTTTGCCAATTTTTTTATTTAATTTTTTTATTAAATTTTTTTGTAAAACACAGTTATGTGCAGATTGGGCACACTGCAGGTTCTGTTAAGCCAAAATATATTTTACTACATCAGAATATGGACACCAAAAGACAAGGTAAAGTGATAAAGAAAAATGACCATCCACTGCTTAATCTGTGTACAGTGGAGTACCGTGCGTGGGGGTTATAAAAGGTATCCCTTTTTGTATAAAAGGCGATAACAACAAAATTGCATGAAACCAAAGTGTCTGAACCTGAAATAATATACAATGTACTGTATTAGGGGATGTGGTAGTGTCCTACTAAATTTGGTTTTGGTTGCAACCTTTGGTTTTCAACTTAATGTTGAAACCCAAATATCGTCCTCTGCTGTTTTAGCACCAATTACCAAGCCACTTGGCAGATCTCATTTCTTTAATATCTTGACAAAAAACAAATATGGGAAAGATTTATTCAGCTGTTTTCATATAGTTAAGTCCATAAAAAAATATAGCATTTAGATTAAGACTTTTTTTCTGACAACCTAGCTCAAATTCCACAACTCTAATCGCTAAAGTAGACATAGCGATATGTTGGGCATGACAAATGCTTTTGATGGGTGAAATTTCAGTTTATTATTAGTTTATTATTAGTTTTTAAATAAACCTTTATAATCCTACTACACCGGAAATGAATTGACCATTGACTTCACATTGGGCATATATTTTGTAGCCACATGACGCTAACTGAACATTCGAACGACCGTTGAACAACATTCTCCTTCGTGCAAGATTTCTCCCAAGGCAAATTTTACTCGCTCGGTTTCTGATGCTCTCATTAAACTGCCAAAGCACAGAAACCGGCTGTAGGCTACTAACTGTTACCTATTTTTAACCTAAAAGTCCAAAGTGAGTTTTGAATTTTCCGGTATGGTTTAACATTTTTCTGAATCACAAGAAGTTTGGGCAAATAAACTCAAGAGAGCAAGGTGGATATTTTGCCAGGTCAGTGATCAGCAGTTCCACACAACTCTGACCTAACAGCACTAACTGCTTAGCTACGTGAACTTGGCCATCGTTAGCTAGTGTAAAGCTAGCAAGAATACACCTACTATCTAACTTTGCTAGCTAATGTTAGATAAAAAACAAACTTATGTTAGCTACTAACGTTAACTGTTTCTCATTTCAGACATGTTCACAATATTATCAGTAATGAAGCTACAAGCACCACACCGTGTGATTTGAAATACAATAGACCAACATAGCTACAGAACTTTATAGCAGTCAGATATAAAAAAGTACTGGAAATCCCTGATAGTGTAGAGCTGAAGTTTGGCTTGGTGGTGCTCATTTGAATTTTCCTGCAGCTTTTGACCAAGCTAAACTTAAAAATATAGTTTTTGTTATTAATATGCTACAGTATAAAGTAGTTTTATATAGTGATATATAATTTGTACCAAGAAAAAGGGAAGTTGGGCTGCAGTAATACCTTTAAGGGCACATGAGAGAAATGTAGAAAATGAATGCAGGTTGGAGTGTCACAGAATAGACAGACATTGTTATTCTCCATCTTTGGTTAAATATTTAGTGAATTATTCTCAGAAAGCTATTTCTTATTTCATACAGTACAAACTTCTGTGCACTTCCATGTTTTTAAAGGCCTATGTACAAGCTTTCTCCTTTCGGTATTTCTTTTTTATCATCTTTTCTGATATCATCCCATAGCCTTTCCTTCTCGTCTCAGCAGGCTTCATTTCTTTGGTCGATTTCTAGATCACTGTTCAATCATGCCTTGTGGGAGATATCTGTTAAATTTTGTTTGGCTACTAAAGCTTTGGCTTTAACAGATTGATATAGCAAACATTTCTCGGAGGAAATCTAGGAGATACTACAGAATTCATTGAATGTGGAGTACAGTTGATCCCACGGCAGCACAATGTCGATGTCGGATGGTTACTGAAGAAGGATAGCAGTCCTCTGTCAAGGGACCTCTAATAGAAAAAGAATGGCAGTGTCTGTTTGTAATGATTAAATAGAACTTTTTTACACATGTAAATATATTCTTCTACAATATACTGAGTATTGGAGAAGGGATATAAATAAAATTATTCTATAGAGCAGTCAGGAAAACTTGAAATGCAGATGTATGCATGAATCACCATTATTTTCTATTTCTACAGATTACTGAAGGGAAAGAATTCATGAGACCCTGAATTGAAATAACTGTTTGACATCATCTACACTACATGGTGCCATTTAGGACAAAAAAATCTTTAGTGTACTGTACACATGTATTGGTTTTTTTGGCATATGAATTGGCTTGCTTTTAATATTTTTTTTTTTGATGTGCATTTGTTTAGTTTTGTCAGTGATGCATGTTTTATTTGTCATTTATGTATTTATTGGTTGGTAATTTACTTAGGCATTGATTTCATTGTCATGCATATTAGTATTCAAGCATATTTTAAGCTGTACAAAATCGTGACATGGATCAGTCCACAAATTATTCAGCGAAAAAGTAGCCAAGGCTACACAAATTGCATGTTTTGTGTTGCAGCTGGGCAGAGAGGTGTTTCTATGAGAAGTGAATTTTATTCACTTACTCATTCTGTTACGACCCAAAACCCACCCGCGTTACAATAACCAAATGGTTACAAAGGCCTTTTCACACAGTACAAAATAAGTGGCCGCAAATAGAACTAATGCCACAATAGCAACTTAAAAATGCGCTTCAGCTTGACAGCAAGGCTGGCAACATGCATGGAGCAAACCAAAGAACAGGATGAAACACACCAACGAGAGAAATGCCACTAGTATATATGCTCCCCTGGTAATCAGGCACAGGTGTCTTAAATTGCCAATCACTACCCAGGTGAGCCGAATGAAACGAGTTAGACATTTTAAAGGGCCACACTCGCAAAGCAGCATAGGAACGTAACACCCCCACACATAGACAATGACTAATCTGTCAAATAACACCGCAGATTAGACATTGAAAACCAAACAATTTACCTATAGATAAAAATCACAATGGAGGTAAACTCCGACTGAATGATACAGGCTTAAAGAGAAAAATATTATCAAACAAAAGATACCCATGTAGCACAAGGCTACAACGCAACAAACGCCACACCGAATGACGAGCACTACCGAAAAGGTACCAGATAGTATACACTAGAAACGCTACACTAAAGGCACACACTGTCGCAAAGAATGTAGTACAAATAGCAGCTAGTTACATAAGACAAAAAGGTGTACGTGCAAAATAGTGACGAATACAAACTAAGAAAAATGCTGAAAAAAAACAGCTCACATAGCATTATTAACAAACAGGACTAAAAGACAGATACAAAGTCCAATATAGGACAATTACAAAGCCCAGGTTATAGACTTGCAAACCTTTAATGGCAAGCAAACAAAATCCAGATCTTGGACGACACAAAGCGAGCCCCAATAGCAAGCAAACAAAGTCCAGATCTGTACAGCACAAAGCGAGCCTTTAATGGTAAGCAGTTCAAAGAACGTCTGTGGTGTTTAGCTCACGAGGGTGTCCTGAGGCCAGAGTGTCTGGTGTGTGTAGCTCACCAGAATATCCTGAGAGCAGAGTGTCTGTGGTGTGTGTGGCTCACCAGAATATCCTGAGAGCAGAGTGTCTGTGGTGCAAGCAACAAAGTCCAGACCATGGACACACAAAACATGCCCCAAATGGCACACAAACCGAGTCAATATCCTGAACAGGAACAAAGCGAGCCTTTACTGGAAAGCTAACAAGTCCAACTCAAGGACGAAACAAAAGCGATCCGTAAGACAAGCAACAAAATCCTGATCACGGATGAAACTAGCCTTAAATGGCAAATAGTGTCCATATCATGAACGGGACACAGCGAGCCTTTACCGGAAAGCGAACAGAAATCTAACTAATGGACAAAACAAAGCGATCTGTAAAGTGCAAGCAACAAAGTTAAGATAATGGACAGAATAAAGCAAGCCTTAAATGGCAAACAAAGACTGTATAGACGAGGCAAAAATTAGCCTTAAATGAAAATTGAACAGTCCAGGTGTTGGACTGGCGAGCCTTTATTAGCAACAAACAAAACCCAGATCTTGGACAATAAAGCAAGCCCTACTAGCAAGAGAACAAAAATACAGATCTGGACAACACAAAGCAAGCCTCCCGTGGCAAGCAGACAAAGTCCATATCCCAGATTATTAAAGTTCAAATTCACTCAAAGGCCAAGACAGCAAATACAAAACTACAAATATGTCCTATTAGAAATACACACAAGAAATAAGGGAAAAATGATTAAGAGTCAGTTATTGCAAAAAATACCAAAGCAGCAAAAGGACTTTAGAGGACAAAGGACCACATGGAAAACAAAGTAGCCACACCTCCTTATAAATATTCATATCCCGGACGAGCCCCCAATTGTTACCACCCAAAACCCACCCGCTCACAATAACCAAATGGTTACAAAGGCCTTTTCACGCAGTACAAAATAAGTGGCCGCAAATAGAACTAATGCCACAATAGCAACTTAAAAATGCGCTTCAGCTTGACAGCAAGGCTGGCAACATGCATGGAGCAAACCAAAGAACAGGATGAAACACACCAACGAGAGAAATGCCATTAGTATATATGCTCCCCTGGTAATCAGGCACAGGTGTCTTCAATTGCCAATCACTACCCAGGTGAGCCGAATGAAACGAGTTAGACATATTAAAGGGCCACACTCGCAAAGCAGCATAGGAACGTAACACATTCTCATTTCAATTCCAAGACTGTTGGCAAGTCTAGAAAAGCGTAGTTGTCACTGTTCCCTGTTCTGCAATGAAGCAGTCACAGCGAGGTTAACGCTCAATGTTCCAGTTCGTGATTTTGACAGTAAAGCTTGCTCCTCCGTTATATTTGTCAGAAATTTCTATACCGTTGACCCTTTGCAGTACCTTCAGTCTCGTTCTCTGTCAGACAGCGCTAAAGCTATCTGGGGATAGCGCTAAAGCTATCTGGGGATAGCGCTAAAGGCTCAGTGAACATTTTTTTGCTGAAAAGTCAGTGAAACACCGTCTAGGCATTCGGGTGAAAAACCAGCATTTTCGGCTTAAAAGAGAAAGTTTTCTAGCTGACTAGGACGTAGCCAGGCTATATCCGGGTAAAACCTGAATATTGGGATTATGTGAAAATGTCTCTTAACCCAGATTTCTACCCCTCTACATGTCTCAATTCTGGCTTTTGCTCACTGGGGTAGTACCCTCCTGATTTAATACTCTGACAAAAGTAGTTCAGCAACATAGCAGAGAATCTGTTCTTCATTCATTCACACCTATTCCATGTATATTACATATTGTATATTATTGTTATTATTATTATTATTATTATTATTATTAATACATATTATTATATATACATATTCAACTTTGCCACTCCGCTCCCTTTCCGAATACAGCTGCTGTGGAATCCTGCTGTGGTTGATCAAATATTTTTCGTTTGTTTTACTGATTTATTTTGTGCAAATTGTGCGTTTTTATACCTGCGAGGTATTGGTAATGGAGCCATGCCGTAAGAAGGGCATGCCCGCACCGTGCCTCGCTGGAAAGGACGGAGCTAGGCCCTGTTCGATGCGGAGAAACCGTGGAGGGAAACGGTTGTCACCTCAGATGGCAGCTCGACTCTCCCTAGGCGCCATGCCCCCCCCCCCCCCCCCAACCCCCCCAACATCCCAAACAACACATCAACAAAGGTACTGTGCAGTGCCCCTACTCCCCTTCACTGCACTCCTGTCTGTTTTACTTTTATTTCACTTTCTGCCAAGTCCGCCCTTGTTCTCTCTCAGCCTGCCAGGAGCGCCGGGCTCGTCGCCCACTCACGCCTCCATTTAGGCTTTTTGAAGTTGTGAACTTTTACTTCCTTATTACATTTCAACTTTCCCTGTTTTTCAGATCCCTGTCATGCATTAAATTTCACCCTTTGCCCTACACGCCACTCAGTCTCTGCCTCTGGAGAGATCTTATTCAAAGTCTCTCTGGCACTATGTGTGCTGGAGTCTGCAACTCTGAATGCAGATTGGATACCGTTCAGCTACAGTATACTGCAGGCCTAAATATCAGATGCAATACTTTGTCAACAGTTTATGAGGGTGAGGGCAAATTATAAGCCAAATGCGAGTGCAGGACAGGGTATGAAAAATCATTTCCTATAACCTGAGTATATGAGCCACAAATCATGAACCATAGGAACATTTAACCAACAGGCTAGTCTCGAAGGGCTTCATTTATCAACTGTTCATAAGCACATTTTCATGGGAAAAAAATGCATGCAAATAATTCCTTGTAGTTGAATGCAATTGAGAATATGGATGATCCTGGTAAGATGTTGCAAAGATTGAAAACAGCCTTCTTTCATAAATCTTATTTTTCTACACACACACACACGCACACACACACACACACGCAGTCATTTCAGTGGTAGTGAGGGCTATGCGTTCATTATGAGAGCCATCCACAATACCATATTTTGTGTCCACCAATACCATGAATGTAATGTAATGGACACGCATGCTGAGGACATTTTTGTTGCTGGGCAGTGGCACCTTCCCATCATGCCTTAGAGATAGCTCTAAGAGCTGGCTAGCTAGCTGGTTCAATTACAAATTACATAGCAGATTAAGCTGCTGTTCAAACTCAGTTTTTCACAATTCCTGACATTTAATCCTAGTAAACATTCCCGTCTTAGGTAAGTTAGGATCACAACTTTATTTTAAGAATGTGAAATGTCAGAATAATAGTAGAGAGAATGATTTGTTTCAGCTTCATACACTGTTAGTATTTGGTAGCATTGCCTTTAAGTTGTTTAACTTGGGTCAAACGTTTCGGGTAGCCTTCCACAAGCTTTTCACAATAAGTTGCTGGAATTTTGGCCCATTCCTCCTGACAGAACTGGTGTAACTGAGTCAGGTTTGTAGGCCTCCTTGCTTTTTCAGTTCTGCCCACAAATTCTCGATTGGATTGAGGTCAGGACTTTGTGATGGCCACTCCAATACCTTGACTTTGTTGTCCTTAAGCCATTTTGCCACAACTTTGGAAGTATGCTTTGGGTCATTGTCTATTTGGAAGAGCCATTTGCAACCAAGCTTTAACTTTCTGGCTGATGTATTGAGATGTTGCTTCAATATATCCACATAATTTTCCTTCCTCATGATGCCATCTATTTTATGAAGTGCACCAGTCCCTCCTGCAGCAAAGCACCCCCACAACATGATGCTGCCACCCCCGTGCTTCACGGTTGGGATGGTGTTCTTCGGCTTGCAAGCCTCACCCTTTTTCCTCCAAACATAACGATGGTCATTATGGCCAAACAGTTCAATTTTTGTTTCATCAGACCAGAAGACATTTCTCCAAAAAGTAAGATCTTTGTCTCCATGTGCAGTTGCAAACTGTAGCCTGGATTTTTTATGGCGGTTTTGGAGTAGTGGCTTCTTCCTTGCTGAGAAGCCTTTCAGGTTATGTCGATATAGGACTCGTTTTACTGTGGATATAGATACTTTTGTACCTGTTCCCTCCAGCATCTTCACAAGGTCCTTTGCTGACTTCAACCTAAGTGTATGTAAACTTCCGACTTCGACTGTAGATGCACTATAAAACATTATTTTGGCCTAAATATCCAAATGTTTTACTCAATATCAAAAAGTGTTTGGTGATGACACTTCTAAGTCACTCAGTTATTTTTCAGGCCAAAATGCTGAAGCACAACTACTCACCATGTGGCCATAATGCCCAATGATGCAGTCTGATTTGCTGGTTGCCATTTTAGGGGTGTGATGTGGCAACTGGAGACTGTATTTTTTAATCTTAAGTTTTTTAAATTAATAAAATCCACTAAATAGAGCATAAATTCCAACTTTCAATGCAGAATATATCAATTATACAAAAATACAAGTGTGACAAAATTTGAAAAAAATTATTCAAGTGTTATTTTCATGAACAGAAATTTAAGAGTTTGTGGTGGGGACGGACACTCTCCAATATAAAGTGCCATTTGAAAAGCTATTTTTGTGTATTGAACTTAACACAATCTCAATAGAGACCTAAATAGATAACCACATGATCAAAATTTTCTATTAAAAACCTGAACACTCAATATTTTTAAACCACTTTTCTTGGGTGGGGACCACAATCGGTGCCACTTCTGTAGAATGGCCCATACTGTATATCGTTTATTCATTACGTGAGGTTCAGGGTTGAGTGAAACAATGGCCATTTGTAAAGTATCCACGACACACAAAAATATCTCTGAATCTTCTTTTTTCGTGTTCATTGCTATGCACAGTAGCAATTCTGTCAACAAAGCTTATGGTTGGTAGAAAAAGCCTTATTGCTTGCAGCTATACTTTGTCTAAATCCGTCTGCACAATATATGCTTTCATAGCGCCGTCTGCTGGCAAGATGTACACCCTGCATGCACAAGGTTTCCGCATCTAACAAGCCATTGTTCTATCTACACAACTGATTTATTTATGTGATTGATTGACTAATGATATCCTTTATTGGTCACCAGTGGGGAAATTCATATTGTCACCAGGAGCAAAACACGTCATTCAAAGAGAGACCTAAAAACAAGGGGCAGGAAAGCAACAAAAATGGGTATTTCTTTTGGGATGATGATGAAAAATCTGTTTGCATTTACAGCCTATTAATAATTTAAATGACACATGTAAATAACACAACTATCTTACCAGAACAATTTCAAATCTTTCTTTTTTTTCCACTGCAAATGGACAGTTATGAAAATATCAGGTAGGAGCAGGGAAAATATTGGAATGAATTCAGTGGTTAGAGGAACATGGCTGTCTTTACCACAGAATGGTAAATCATTTCATGAATCCTGGATGTCACTCACTCATTGCTGAATTTAAAGTTTTCTGGAAGTATAATAATGAAAATATTTAATTAATCACCCGTATACTTTGCCGTTCACCCTTCTGTTATTTATTACTAAGTAATATTAAGGGCATGCCATTTTTTAAAGATATTATGTGGGATTCTTTGAGGGCAATGCTGTTTGGGCCATCTGGGAGAGCACAAGGAGAAATTAAAAAAGCTACGTCATTAGCATGGTGCCAAATAACCCATGTCCCTAAAACACATACATAAACAAATTATATATCCCAGTTTTTCATCACAGAAAGTACAATAAAGTAGATGTTATTCCTGAGGCATCAACTAAGGATTGATGCATGGACATCTTCAAGCCAAGGGACTCAGCAAAGTAATACATTAACAATTCACGCCCGCGGATGGTATCCAATTCCCTGAGTGCAAACACATTTGTGCCACCACCTAGCTACAAGAATCTCATCACCCCTCGAAAATAAGACGTGTCATTATTCTCTTATTCAGCGCCACTGTTTATGGGAAGCATTAGCACGCGTTTAACAGGGAATAATGCATGTTTACTGCTGTGAGGGGCCCCAGTTTACACCTGTGCATTGGTGTGAGTAATAGGAGAGAGGTGTGATATTCTTAGATTTGTACATAACTTTGAAAATGCTAATGGAAGGATATATGTGGCCCACGAAAACCTGTTAGCACATGCAACAGAAATTCTTGTGTAAGTGGTTGTTTACATTGTTATCAATTAATTTATCATTTTTCATTTTTCCAAATTACTTTAAAGCCCAAAAGCCTTCATGAATTTAGAGTGCAATAAATTATCACCACTTAATTGCGTTCCTTGGCAGTAAAAGGACGTCGGTCCAAGTTTTCCTGGAGATTTTATGATTAAGGATCAAATTAATTGGATTTTCTCCTGGCTGTCTGAGTGAAACTGTTTGAGTATTAAAAGCGTCTGATGCCGAGATATTTCCTGGACTGGAATTTCAATTAAAGGAACCTTCTGGGGGAAAAACTACTGAATTTCAGGCATACCTCATTCATATTGCGTTGCCATAGAAAATTATGTCCGACAAAACAAAACGAGTGCATCATTTAGTCCACCTCCAAAAACGGCACTCACTGCTGTGGCTCAGATTTCAGTGGATGAACAGAGCTTATCTGAATGTAAGATGCAGGGATAAATGCCTTCCCTTCATTAACAAAGAACACATAATTGTAAGCGGTATCAATGACAACATTTCTGGAATCCCCACAAATGATTTTATATAGACCTATTAAACTGTATTCCGTTTTATATTATTCAGACAATTCATCATCTCTCACACTGCTGGTGTGATTTTAGTCGTTTACGCTAAGGCCAAATGTAATATTAACATTGGTGTGTTGGTAGTGAATAAAAAGGCCTTTTTGACCCGAGACCACATGATTCATTTGACATGACACAGGAAGCATGCATCTCTCTTAGTGAAAATACATACACATATTATACAATGAACTCTCACAGTCCTTGGCCATTTGTCGCATTACATGCACAATGCATTTTGCTTCTCTGCCCCATTAGCCAGTCACAGAACGATGACCTTGTAATGCAACACCCACACGCCCCAATGTCCCTCTATAAGATTGCAGGAGAAAACCTATGCAGCATTACATTTCATACTGTCACTGCTGGGTAAACTTGAAAGGACAGGAGGTGGCTCACCCAGTGTGGGCTCCATTGCAGGGGGTTCAGAGCCCACAATGCATCAGGGATCACAGCCCTGTTTGAGGAGGGCAAATCTCAAAACAGTCCATTGCACACCCACTGAACGGTTAAAGGTCTACCACAAAAAATATATATATAGCGGTATTGCAAACGCTCGAGAGCGCCCTGAAAATGTTCTTATTTTGCAATATCGTACAATATCACAAAACAGATAACGCAGGTATTTGGGATTACTTGGTTACGTTCCTATGCTGCTTTGCGAGTGTGGACCTTTAATTGTCTGCAACTCGTTTCATTCGGCTCACCTGGGTAGTGATTGGCAGTTGAAGACACCTGTGCCTGATTACCAGGGGAGCATATATATACTTGTGGCATTTCTCTCATTGGGAGGTGATTCATCCTTTTCTTTGGTTTGGGACTCTGCTTTCTATGTACATAAGCTGTCCTTTTTGATAGATAGATTAGATAGATTAGATAGATTAGATAGATTAGATAGATTAGATAGATTAGATAGATTAGATAGATTAGATAGATTAGATAGATAGTTTAGTAAGGCTGCGGAAGACTTGCCTTTTGATATTTCGTTTTCCCGGGTTCAGACTTAAATAGCTTTGATACTAAAGATTAGCTAAATTAGTTTGAGCTTCCTCTAGTTTTACCTACCATTGTTGCTGCGCTGTTCCTGCAAATTAAGCAAAACTATATGTATTTTTAAGAATGCTTAGTTGAGTTGGCACACATTTGGTAGACCCTTTGTAACCTCTTGGTTATTGTAACACGGGTGGGTTTCGGGTTGTAACACTTGAATACAAGTTTATTTATAGGGAGCTCAGTTCTCATTTGCCAGGGTTAACACTCCTACTGATGGGATAGTTATTGACCAAAGTGAATGAGGTACTTGGCCTCATCTGATGGGTGGCACCAACTACAGCACTGCACACTGATTACATGTGCTGGGGTATTGGATTCTATTTGGTCCAAAGTGACCCCTTCCGGTCTACAAAAACTCCTCCAGCAGCAAAATTCCAGTAGTGAGAGAATTCTTAAAGTGATGGACAAGGGATTCTAAAAACTTCAAATAACATATCACAGAGGGATGTATCCACTACACACCCACCAAATATATTTTTGAGAAAATGTCAATAAGTATATTAATATACATCTCAAAGTCAGCTAATAAACTCAGTCTTGAAAGGACTCAGGATTGTAGGGGTGTGGTCTAAATCCACGCCCTCAACCTGAGTGCCATCGACGTCATCCTACAGCCCTATGTGTTTGAACCTAAGGTTTGGACCACAGCAGAACTGTTCTTATACAGTTGTGTGGTTTTAACCCGGCGAGGAATTAATGCAATCAATTCAAAGTAAAATACAGTGCGGCTGGCTGCTATCAGGAGATATATCCCTATGAAATAATCAACCCATAGACCAGTGGAGGATGGGCCCCCCCCCCCCCCAATAGCCGGGTTCCTCTCGAGATTTTTTCCCATCGGGGAGTTTTTTCTCGCCACAGTATGAGGGTTTTCTCTCCCTACTAGAGAGTTTTTACCTCTGCTATCTGGGGGCTTAGAGCTGGCATTTCCCATTTCCCCTTTCCTCCCCTTTCTGTTCTGTAAAGCGTCTTTGTGACTGTCTGTGAAAAGCGCTATATAAATAAAATTTAATTGAACTGAATATCAAGCGCAAGCTCGCAATCAAAGTTAAGTTAACTTAAATGCTAAGTTTCACCAAATGCATGTTCCACACAAATCATTACACAGTAGGTTTTATTGAGTTTTTAAAATGTATTTAAAGGCCCACTCATTAATTTCGGTTGCTAATCGAACGAAAATGTGTCACGTCCCGTGCCTCTACATCTAAGTCAGTTCCTGGTTTTTTCCATTTCTATACATTTTCTGTATTTCTATTCCGTTCCGTGTTTTCCCTTTCTCCCCATTTTGTGTCTCCACTTCCCGCACCTGATATTGCGTTTCCTCTTGTTTCGTCTCGCCTGTTCCTCGTTGTCTCGTCATTAATCTGGCATATAGTCTCCCCCGTTTCTTTGTTCTGTGCCAGATCGTCTTGTGCCCTGCATTCTTGCTTGTGTATCATACTTTCCAGCATTTTCTCCTGTCTGTTCCGAGTTCCCGTTTCCAGTCCTGTGTCTCCCCGTCCAGTTCCTGTTCTCCTGCCCACCTGCCCTTCTCCGACGTAGCCCTGCTCCAGCCCTTGGAGGATAAATAAAAAGGTGAAAGATTGGGAGCGGGATAAAATTGGTATAGGGATCAGGAGAGCGGAAAAAATTAACACTTTAGCTAACTAACTATTCCAAATCCAAATACTGATAATGCGGACAACTATTCTCAAGGACAAACAGAACGAGCGTTTGGCTCAGACTCAAAGAGAATTTCTTAGTGGGACAGGACAGTTTTATTTGCCCTGAACTATGGGAACTATGAAATCAAAGTATGTATTGGTTGAGGTTTCACGTCTACGTCACCATGGACCCATTTTCGACTCCACCCTTTTTTTTCAGCATACTGGTATACAGTAAACAGATATAGACTGAAATTTAACGAGATTGCAATTGAATTTTATTTCTCGCACATTATTGGTGCTCAATACATACCTCAGAAGCCATAAATAACTTGATTATATGCATATTATGGATTTTCCTTGTCCGTCACCAGTCCCAACCCTGTTCAGCTTTAGCTGTCTCACATTAAAAGGCTACGCAAAGGAAAAGGAGTCACGATCTTTGGATCATCTCTTCAAAGTCGTCATCAATTGGGGACCGATACCCTCAACTTAACAAATGCACGATACGACAGCAATTTGTGTCTTACAAGGCCTTCAGTCTTGGAGATTGGAATCCGCAAATGTGAATTCACAGCAATGCAGTATACCGATTGCTATCGTTGTGATTCCCAAGTCCAATAAAGATACAGCACATGTAAATACCCTTTTAATATCAATTTGTAAGTGCAGTTCTGCTTTCTGATATTCTTTTCATTGCCAGAGTTAAACAAAGTGATAAAAGCAAAGTATCCAGCTGCAGCCAACAAATGTTTTATTTCTTGCTGACATCTTTTTAGTTATGATCAAAGTATGTATTACTATTACTAATACCATGTGTGACCATCAGTTTGGTCTTCTTGTTGCCGGGTAGATTTCGAACAGCCTCACCTTAGTGGCTATGGGTTGGAACAGCCTTGACCACTGGGGACATATTCCCAACAGGAGGCCCCTAGGGCTTAAGGGTTACTTTGGAATAGCAGTCAATGCAATGGAAAGCCCTTGGGGAAATCGAAGCCAGAGGAGATGGCCTGTGGGAATATGAACTCTTGCTTCCACCAGAACCTCTTTGAACCCAGGTGATGCATGAACATAAACCACAGAGCTCCACCACGCATGTCTAGATATTGCTGTGGCATCCAGTACTGCAGACGCATGGCAAAATGTCCTTCTGTGGGTAAAATTAATCCTTTATTGGCCAACGGCTTCCGGTTCAAACAGACACGCATTACCAATGACGCAGACACAACTTCACATGCAGATACAGCCTATCTTTCTCGAATGTGGTAGCAGAACACAGGAAAACAGCCATTTTGATACTGACATGCAGTGACCTCGTGTTTAATAGCAGAGTGCGAGAGTCAAATAAATACAAACAAACAACTTTTCCACCTCATTTAGCAAGTGTTTTTATTAGCAGACAAAGTGGAATAAAGACATTGTGAGATTCACAGTAGAAATGCTATCATTATTAGTCTACCATTATCTATTGCCATTTAGGTTATTTGAAATTATGTTCATTGACATGCAAAGTTTGGGTTAAATCATAAAGTTCTGCTTTGTTGGGTGATGGGACAGTGGTGGCAGGGACACTGGCACAAAGACAAGACCATAGATTGCAAAAATCTCTTTTTAAATTGCCCTTGTACAACAGGATGCAAAGAACAACAACAAGAGAAAACTGGGCAAGAGGCATAAAGAAAGAATGGACAAAGCGCCAATGACAAAATGTGCCTAAAACAAAATCAGGTTTTGACAGGAAAGAGATGGGAGGCAGTGTCCGTGCTGGGAATGTGAAAAATGAAGAGGGGGGTGGGGGGGCCTGTTGCCGTGCTGTGTGCCTATACTGCGGCTCCTCATTGTGCTGCTGCCTCCCCTGACTGCGCCGTTGGCCGCGTTTCTCCGGGGTGGGGGGAAACGCTGGAATTGCACTTTCTCCGAGCCTAGAGCCTGCATTCTTGGCCTTCATGATCCACTTGGTCCTCAATTGGCCAATCAGGGTAAAGTGGTAAAGTACCCGTTTGCTTCCTATTAATACTGCATTCCCTATATCCCTCTTGCACCTTCTATGGTATCTACCTTTACAGTCTGTTGTACAATAAGCCTTCTATGGTATCTACCTTTACAGTCTGTTGTACAATAAGCCTTCTATGGTATCTACCTTTACAGTCTGTTGTACAATAAGCCTTCTATGGTATCTACCTTTACAGTCTGTTGTACAATAAGCCACGCTCAGTAAGATGCATCATGAATGGCATAATTTACAGAGGCTTAGTTAAACTTTGCCTGTAAAGTTTACAAATAAACTTTAGTGTGGTTGCTTCAGCTTAACTGGTACCAGATGATAAAGTTATAGATTTTAAAACTTAACTTACCTAACGTGTAACCTTATGACAAATACAACCTCATAGGATTTCTATTAAATAGATGTCACCAAATTGTGCCTTTTTTACCACTTGAACTTCCAAATATCCTGAAAAAAAGCACCCAAATATAATATGGTATGTAGAGCGTGGTCCACAGATGCTTCATACCAAGTTTCGGTCTTTCTGGACTGGCTTTGGCTGTTTGGATGCTTTTGATTAGTATATATAATTTCCCCTAGATTGGAGAGCTGTAGGAACTGTAGAGAAGCCACTGAGTATAGTGTGACTTGTAAGATCCTTTATTAAAATACAGAAGAACACTTAAATACAAAGGCAGTTTACCTAAAATGGCTTAATTTATAAAAAATTTACCAATGATGCTGTCTACAGGTGCCGAAGGAAGACCAGCCTACAAGGGTCAGTGATGTGTGATTGACTTTGTAATAAACCAGGGGGAAGTGTGATACAGTTGTGATTGTGGCACTGTTGACATAGAATCCACACTGTTTCATTTCAAAACCTGTGTGTATGCACTAATGTAAGTCGCTCTGGATAAGAGTATGTGCTGAATAGAGTATTCTGGGGGCAATTGTAACAGGGGGCAATTGCAACACCATAAAATTGCACCAATCTGAAACAAGCTCGAGCTGAGATTCTATCCAGCAAGCTAGCTAGTTTCATGTGTTCAGGGTTGGGGGCAATTGTAACGGGAAATAGTGTTACAATTGACCCCTGTTACAATTGCCCCCAGATTACTCTACCCTAATGTGAATGTACATAAAAATGTAAATGTGTGGAGCCACCTGTTTCTGAACTAGAAGTATGATTATTCTATTCACGTGGAATCCATTTCTTCTCCGCGGCACAATCAGCGCCAGTGAAGTGCTTCCTTCTTCATCCATCGCTGCCTGATTCAAGGTTCACGTCATGCTCACTGAATCTGAAAATGACTTGCGGCACACAACGTTCGTCTCATTTATCAACACTAATCTGTTGTAATTTAAATCCAACAGGACATCTATTATCTGCTTTAATTGCTTTCCAAGGTTGCAAGAGATCAGTCAAAAAACACGGTTAATCAGAAGCCACTTTGAAACTCGGTAGGAGCCAAAGCTGCTTTGAAAATTTCACAGCCAGCATTTGATTGAAATACGAGCGTGATTTTATAAAAGTTGCAAAACAATAAAACAAATATAAACACTGTGTCATATATTTATATATACGTACATACTGTATATTCGTATATTCGTTTTTTTGGACAAACGGCTCAAAAAAACCTTTTTTACTGATATTTTAATACTGGGAAATTGTGCTTGTCTAGTGTATTGACGGCCTTAAGGAGAGGAGTGAACTCTGCTGAACTCCAGAGCAACAGCAGTCCTGCAGAGCAGTGAAATAACAAAGTGAAATCAACAAATCTTTGCTTGATTATGAAGTTTTCCCCATGTGCATATCTGTGTCTTTAAACTGAAACATACTGGCAATGTCCACTGCAAATACTTTGGGAGATCAGTCCTGTAACGGCAAAAACATTTTGCAGGCAACTATACGTTCTTGAATAAGAGTACATTTTCTCAGCAAAAATGCTTCCCCAAACTTAACTAGCTGTCGGTGCGAGACCATTGATCCTTTTTGTTCTTGCGTTCTCCACAGGTATGAGGGAAATATTCCCTCTCTCACACACAATCATTACTTTTGTAAAAAAATTAATGGTTTTTCTTTTGATGTCCATTCTATGATTCACAGGCAGACTTCTGCATTATAATGGCTGGCCAAATGGCTCCCCCACTGTTCTTCCACAGCCTGATTTTCATCTGTGTTGAAACCCTGCATGTCCAAGTGTTTGTCAACTCTCTGCAAGAGGTTAAAAGTATAGTACAACAGAGTCCAGGTGTGTGTTTTATATTGTTGTTTAAATGACAGCACTCTCAACAAATACTACACAGTGCAGACTGGACAGTGAATTAAGCCTGTCCTGTGTTCAATTCTTGGTTTAATTTTAGTCAGAGCAGCGATGTATAGTAGAAGCAGAATGCATCTCAAAGCCATCCAAAAGAAAGTTTACCATACCATTTCCTATCTGTGACCTGTATTTAATTTAAAAATTATATCAAAGACATTAGCCTCATTCAATTACAGCCATCGAGATTTAAATCTAACAAGTGCAATTTAAACTTACATAACTAATAATAAGAGTGCTGAAATGTGACTGATAGCATGTCATTACTTTTAAAATATAATTAATCTCTCCTCAATAAAGAGTGAATAAATTAAAGCTATTCATGTTACGATCCTGATACGGGACGAACCCAAGTGCAACGACCAGGAGACAGATTACAGAAAGTGGAACTTTATTAAGCGTTGGGGTGGTCCCAAAGCTGTACACGGGAGCAAAACAGGTTAGTTAGTTAACACAGGATAGCGTCCAACTGAGGACTGCTCCAAGCCGGAGCTGGACTTGAAGAAACACGGAACTGTTCCAAGCCGGAACTGGACTTGAACGGAGGTGTCTAAAACACCGGAACTGGACTGGAACTGGACTGGAACTGGACTGGAAACTGGATCGGAACTGGACTGGTAACTGGACCGGAAGGTCCACTCAGGAAACGGGAACGGCACGGAACTTGTTCCAAGCCGGAACTGGACTTGAACGGAGGTGTATAAAACACCGGAACTGGACTGGAACTGGACTGGGAACTGGACTGGAAACTGGACCGGGAGGTCCACTCAGGAAACGGGAACGGCACGGAACTTGTTCCAAGCCGGAACTGGACTTGAACGGAGGTGTATGAAACACCGGACCTGGACTGGAACTGGACTGGAAACTGGACCGGAAGGTCCACTCAGGAACACAGGGGACGGCACGGAACTTGTTCCAAGCCGGAACTGGACTTGAACGGAGGTGTCTAAAACACCGGAACTGGACTGGAACTGGACTGGAAACTGGACTGGAGCTGGACAGGAAACTGGATCGGAACTGGGCTGGAACAGGACTGGAAACTGGACCGGGTAGCTTGAGTAACCGGGCAGAAAGCAGAGGTTAAAGGCAGGGTGTTGTGACAGGACTGTAGCTGGTGAATGCACCGCCGAGTTGGAAGGTGCGGCGTAGCTCGGGCAATACTGGCGTAAGCCGGCTGGCATGCAGAGGTCCTGGTACCCGCAACACGAGTACGGGAGGTACGTAACACGGGGAGGACAAACACAGCTGCGGGAAGACTGGAACTGCGGCGTCTGGAGGTTTTGAAGGGAAACAGGTAAATGCATGCAGCAGCGAAAGTTTAGCAGAGATAGCTACCAGTCAGGAAACCAGGCGAACAGGTATGAACCAGCAGGCTCACAAACACTGGACCAGAAACGGGATACGAAACAAACACGGTAGGTTAGTCAACGAACTGGCGCTGAATAGCAGCCAGCCAGGGGTTTAAATGGTGCAGGAAGTGAAGGAGAAAACGAGAAACAGGTGTGATGTTAAATCAGGAGTGATTGCCGAAGCACAGCAGTGAGGAATGTGAGTAACGAGAGGGGCGAGTGATAGGCGGAAGCTAAAGTGGAAAATGAAACCAAAAGTACCCGAGGGAGACGCCCAGTCCACAGCCAGGAGGGAAACACGGACAAGGGATCCAACATGACACGGAAGGAAACAAGGAAAACATGGAAAACGGACAGGACGGGAACGGAACGTTACAGTACCCCCCCCCTCAATGTACGCCACCTGGCGTACCCGGAGGCCTGGTCTTGTCAGGGAACTGTTCGTGGAAGTCTTGGATTACTGAATGGTCCAAGATCAGGCTCTTGTGGAGCCACGACCTCTCCTCAGGACCGTACCCCTCCCAGTCGACGAGGTATTGGAAACCCCGGCCCCTGCGGCGGATATCAATAACACGGTTCACCGTGTAGGCCGGGGCGTTGTCAACAACTCGGACGGGAGGAGGCGGGATGGTAGGGGTACTGAGGGGGCTGGAGGAGACAGGCTTAACCTGGGACACATGAAACACAGGGTAAACTTTGAGGGAGGCGGGGAGGGAAAGTTTAACAGACACCGGGTTAACTAGACAAATGATGGGGAAGGGACCAATAAAACGGGGCTGAAGCTTTCTGGATGAAGAGGGAAGGGAGATGTTTGCAGTGGAGAGCCAGACCTGCTGACCGGCCCTATACTGTGGGGCTGCGGTCCTGTGAAGGTCCGCCAGACGTTGGGAGCGGGAATTGGCGTGAAGGAGTGCGGTGCGTGTGAGTCTCCAAATGTTTTTACAACGAAGGACATGGGCCCTAACAGAGGGGACAGCTATCTCGGCCTCCTGGGTCGACAGAAGAGGGGGTTGATAGCCTAAAGCACACTCAAACGGGGATAGGCCAGTAGAGGCACTTTTAAGGGAGTTATGTGCGTACTCGACCCAGGGGAGAAAACGGCTCCAAGAGGCGGGATTGCGCACTGTAACGCACCGCAGGGCGGCCCCCAGGTCCTGGTTCGCCCCTCTCTGCCTGACCATTAGACTGGGGATGGAAACCCGAGGAAAGACTAGGAGAGGCACCCAGGGCTGCACAGAACGCCCTCCAAACTCGGAGGAGAACTGGGGCCCACGGTCTGACACGATGTCAGAGGGGATCCCGTGCAGCCTGACCACGTGTAGCACCAAGAGCTCAGCGGTTTCAAGGGCGGACGGGAGCTTGGGGAGGGGAACAAAGTGAACCGCCTTGGAGAACCGGTCCACTATTGTCAGAATGACGGTGTTACCTTCTGACAACGGCAGACCGGTTACGAAGTCCACACCAATGTGACTCCAAGGACGGCCAGGGACGGGGAGGGAAAGGAGAAGACCGGAGGGAGGCTGGTGGGAAGCCTTGCTCCTGGCGCACACCGAGCAGGCCAGGACGAAGGCACGGGTATCCCCTTTAAGGGTAGGCCACCAGAAACTCCTCCTGACGAGGGCGATAGTTCTGGCGACACCTGGGTGACATGCCAGGCACGAGGCGTGAACCCATTCGAGGACCTGGGAGCGGACGGAATCGGGGACAAAAAGACAGGAGTTAGGGTTATTGCGGGGGTCCGGTTGGGAAGTCTGGGCGGCCTTCACAATGCCCTCAATCTCCCAGGAGACCGCAGCCACCACACAGGAGGCCGGCAAAATGGGCTCCGGATCAGCAGGACTGGAGGGAGGGGAAAAAATGCGGGACAGGGCATCTGCTTTAATATTACGGGAACCAGGGCGGAAAGAAACAGAGAAATTAAAGCGTGCAAAAAATAACGACCATCTAGCCTGACGAATTGAGCCTCTTGGCAGATCTTAAATAAATGAGGTTTTGATGGTCGGTAAAAACAAGAAAAGGGGTACCTGCCCCCTCCAGCCAGTGGCGCCACTCCTCAAGAGCCAGTTTTATCGCCAGCAGTTCCCGATCCCCGACATCGTAGTTCCTCTCGGCGGAGGACAGCCTCCGGGAGAAGAATGCGCAGGGATGGAGCTTGCTATCAGAGGGCGGACCGTTGAGACAGAATGGCCCCCACGCCGGTGTCGGAGGCATCCACCTCAACGACAAACTGCCGAGAAGTGTCAGGGTGAAGGAGGATAGGTGCTGAGGAAAACCGAGCCTTGAGTAGCTCGAAAGCTCGCTGGGCATCGGAATTCCAACAGTAAGGCAGGGCAACGGAAGTGAGTTTAGTCAGGGGAGCAGCAATGGAACTGTAATTGCGAATAAAGCGGCGGTAGAAATTTGCAAACCCCAGGAACTGTTGAAGGTGCTTGCGGGAGGTGGGTTGGGGCCATTCTGTCACCGCCTTGATTTTCACAGGGTCCGCCCGGATACTGCCCTCCTCGATAATGAAGCCGAGGAACGGGACCGTGGAAGCGTGGAAGGAACATTTCTCAGCCTTAACAAACAGCTGATTCTCCAACAGCCGCTGGAGAACCTCTCGAACGTGACGGACATGCTCCTGCGGGGATTGAGAAAAAATTAAAATATCATCGATATAAACAAAAACGCTCCTCCCTAGGAGGTCCCGCAGGACGTCGTTCACCATGCTCTGGAAGACTGCTGGGGCGTTAGTAAGGCCGAAAGGGACCACCAGGTATTCGTAGTGGCCCAACGGGGTATTAAAAGCAGTCTTCCACTCGTCCCCCTCACGGATACGCACCAAGTGATACGCATTCCGGAGGTCGAGCTTGGTGAACGTCACAGCTGGAGAGAGGGCTTCAAAGGCGGTGTTAATGAGGGGAAGAGGGTATTTGTTACGGATGGTGACCTGGTTGAGGCCCCGGTAGTCGATGCAGGGTCGCAGGGAGCCATCCTTCTTCCCAACGAAGAAGAACCCTGCACCGACTGGGGATGAAGAGGGACGGATAATACCCGAAGCGAGGGAGTCGTGGATGTATTCCTCCATGGCTAGTTTCTCCGGTCCAGACAGACTGTAGAGGCGTCCCGATGGCAGTTTAGCTCCAGCCAGTAGGTCAATGGCGCAGTCATACGGCCTGTGAGGAGGTAAGGACAGAGCACGTGATTTAGAAAATACTTGCGCGAGGTCGTGATACTCGCTGGGAACATTCGTTAAATCCGGTATAGGTTGCATGGAACAGGGTTTACTGGGCCCCGGAGGGGGTAGTGCAGAACGGAGACAGCTGGCTAGACAGTGGGCACTCCACGCCAGGATGCGACCGGCTTTCCAGTCAATATGGGGATTGTGGAGGCGAAGCCAGGTCTGACCTAAAACCAGAGCAGATTGTTGGGAGTTAATCAGTAATAGCTGAATGGACTCCCGATGATTGCCAGATAGAATTAACTGGATAGGAACGGTGGAGTGGGTAACTAACCCCAACCTCCTACCGTCCAGAGCTAGAGCTGAAATGGGTGAAGTGAGACGTTCCGTGGGAATGCCGGCCCTCCTGGCGAAGGTGATATCCATGAAGCTGGCGTCAGCTCCGGAGTCAATTAGGGCCGAAGAAGATAGGGTCTTGTCCTTCCAAAGGAGAGTAGCCTTGAACATGAGGCGGTCCTGGGCAGCATGGTTGGGGACGATGGGGCTCGTCAGTACGCCCAGTCTTACTGGCGAGCCCCTTCTTTTGGGCGAATGGGACAGGAGGCGATCTGATGGCCAGGCTTGCCGCAATAGAAACAGGATCTGGTGCGCTGACGGCGCTGACGCTCCTCGGGATTGACCGCAACTCTGCCCAGTTGCATGGGCTCTTCCTCGGACCCGCCCGTAGGCGCCCGAGATCCAGTGATGGAGTGTGAATGAACATTAGAGACGACGGAGGGCGAATGACGCCCGGAACTTCCTCCCCGCTCCCGGGCCCGGATGCGGAGACGATTATCGATGGCTATAGCGAGGCTGATGAGGCTATTAAGGGAGTTGGATTCCTCCCGAGTGGCAAGCTGGTCCTTGAGTTCCTCGCTGAGAGCTTGGCGGAAAGCCCCCTGGAGGGAGGCGTCATTCCATCCTGACTCCGCGGCGAGGGTACGAAACTGAATGGCCATTTCTGCGACACTGCGGTTGCCTTGGCGAACTTGAAGCAGACGCTGGGTAGCGTCACGTCCACAGGTCGGGTGTTCAAACACACGTCGCATCTCTGCCGTAAAGGCTGCGAAGTTGCTGCATAACGGAGCCTGGCTGTCCCAGATGGATGTAGCCCACTCCAGGGCGCTCCCTCCCAGGCTGCTCATAATGAACGCGATCTTGCTGGAGTCAGAGGCGAAGGAGGAGGGCTGCATCCGAAACACTATGTCACATTTAAGTAGAAATTCACGACATCTCCCCAACCCCCCGCGATATAACTCGGGGTGTTGTACACGGGGCTCACGGCTGGAAGTGGGAGCCGGTGCCTCCGGATGGGGTTCGGGAGAGGAAGGAGTAGGGTTGGCTGGAATCCGTAGTAGCGGTTGGTGGAGCGAAAGTTGGGATACTTGCTCCGTGATGCCCCTAACTACTTCCAGCACATCATCCAAACGGCGACCCTGTTGGTCGCTGATCGCAGTTTGGCAGGAGAAGGCGTGGCGAATCTGTTCCAGATCGGCTGGGTCCATATTGTTGGCCAGTTCGTTCTGTTACGATCCTGATACGGGACGAACCCAAGTGCAACGACCAGGAGACAGATTACAGAAAGTGGAACTTTATTAAGCGTTGGGGTGGTCCCAAAGCTGTACACGGGAGCAAAACAGGTTAGTTAGTTAACACAGGATAGCGTCCAACTGAGGACTGCTCCAAGCCGGAGCTGGACTTGAAGAAACACGGAACTGTTCCAAGCCGGAACTGGACTTGAACGGAGGTGTCTAAAACACCGGAACTGGACTGGAACTGGACTGGAACTGGACTGGAAACTGGATCGGAACTGGACTGGTAACTGGACCGGAAGGTCCACTCAGGAAACGGGAACGGCACGGAACTTGTTCCAAGCCGGAACTGGACTTGAACGGAGGTGTATAAAACACCGGAACTGGACTGGAACTGGACTGGGAACTGGACTGGAAACTGGACCGGGAGGTCCACTCAGGAAACGGGAACGGCACGGAACTTGTTCCAAGCCGGAACTGGACTTGAACGGAGGTGTATGAAACACCGGACCTGGACTGGAACTGGACTGGAAACTGGACCGGAAGGTCCACTCAGGAACACAGGGGACGGCACGGAACTTGTTCCAAGCCGGAACTGGACTTGAACGGAGGTGTCTAAAACACCGGAACTGGACTGGAACTGGACTGGAAACTGGACTGGAGCTGGACAGGAAACTGGATCGGAACTGGGCTGGAACAGGACTGGAAACTGGACCGGGTAGCTTGAGTAACCGGGCAGAAAGCAGAGGTTAAAGGCAGGGTGTTGTGACAGGACTGTAGCTGGTGAATGCACCGCCGAGTTGGAAGGTGCGGCGTAGCTCGGGCAATACTGGCGTAAGCCGGCTGGCATGCAGAGGTCCTGGTACCCGCAACACGAGTACGGGAGGTACGTAACACGGGGAGGACAAACACAGCTGCGGGAAGACTGGAACTGCGGCGTCTGGAGGTTTTGAAGGGAAACAGGTAAATGCATGCAGCAGCGAAAGTTTAGCAGAGATAGCTACCAGTCAGGAAACCAGGCGAACAGGTATGAACCAGCAGGCTCACAAACACTGGACCAGAAACGGGATACGAAACAAACACGGTAGGTTAGTCAACGAACTGGCGCTGAATAGCAGCCAGCCAGGGGTTTAAATGGTGCAGGAAGTGAAGGAGAAAACGAGAAACAGGTGTGATGTTAAATCAGGAGTGATTGCCGAAGCACAGCAGTGAGGAATGTGAGTAACGAGAGGGGCGAGTGATAGGCGGAAGCTAAAGTGGAAAATGAAACCAAAAGTACCCGAGGGAGACGCCCAGTCCACAGCCAGGAGGGAAACACGGACAAGGGATCCAACATGACACGGAAGGAAACAAGGAAAACATGGAAAACGGACAGGACGGGAACGGAACGTTACAATTCAGTTATTAAATTAAAGCTAAACGTTATTCAGGTAGGAGTGGAGTGTGCACAAAATTGTATTTAAATGTATCATATGTGCTGGGATAGTACTGCTTTACTCATTTTATGAGTGAAATGTATAAAACTTGATAGAATTATGGAGGTTACATCTTCCTGATGTAGCCGACTAGAATTCGGTCAATTTGCTGATATCACAATAGCACTTTGCAATAAGACAGCTTTCAATCCAGGTGACTTGACATTTCAGAGTTCAGTTAGGCTCTAAAGTCAATGAAGGTAGAGGATAATGCTGTGTCAGGAGAAAAAAACTAGCCTCGCAATTACATATGTGCTTCAGAGGATACACAAAACAAGGACTACTGAGCATCTGATGGTTATGAAACTTATTACAGCGCATTCTACCCCCCACTGGACTGTAATTGGTTTGAATGTACATTTCAGGGCTTTTCATAAACACAGCTGAAATCCTCAAGCTTAAAAACATACAGTCCTGCAACACTGATTCTCATACAGTTTATGACGGTAACTAGAAGCTTACTATTAAACAAATGGCCAGCGTGTATATTCAGCTTTAGCTAAGATGATAAATGTCATTGTGCACTAACAGTGTGCTGTGCTGTTGAACATGCTTGTACGGGGAATGGTACAAGTAAATTAAACAAGTATATTGTTGATCCTGGAATGAGATACTACTGTGTTCTTTAGGTCGCTACCTACGTATCATATGACCCAGCCTTGTAGTTTGAGTGATTCTTGGGGAATAATCTCCATTTTTTGCAGTACAAGGCAAGTCAGAGCATTCATTATCTTAGTCCTTTCCTGAATCGGGGCAAATAGAATAAAATATAAACACTGCAGAAGGCAGCTTTTTATTTTTTAGCCCCAATATTCACAGTTTGGAGAATGTACAAACACCTTCCTCAATCTATGTCAGTACACTAGGGGGTTTCAAGAGCAAGATGACGCAACGAGGGGACCATTTGAACATATAACAAATTATGCAAATCTATCCGTTTGAAGTCTGTAGAGTCCAGCGTTGATGTTTGACCAGAACAAAAGTCATTGAAAACTGCTGTCTGTTAAGTGCTCATAAAAACAGCTTCTTTAAATACAATTACTACAATTACGAACTAGAAGTCGTTACTTTCACTTTTTAAAGCAGAGAGAGAGACTGGTCTGCATCATTGTGTGTAAAAATGTGGCTCACCAGGCTTCACATTATACTGTCTGGCACGTCTGAGCAGCTGCTGGAAACTGGCACAAAACCAGCCTAGAGGTAGTCCTCAAAAGCAAAAAGAATACATCCAGGGAAAGAAGCAAACTAACCTCTTTGAAGTGCGGCTTCCCTGCTGGTATCATGCTGCTTAAGAGAGTGCGGCTGTGTTGTTGTAGGGACTGCTCACAAGGATGAAACCGAATACGCCAAAGCGGCCTGGTTTCATACGTTTCCTAAATTCTGACTCGTGCGGTCAGCCAGCCTTGCCTGGGTACTGCGCCAGGTACGGGTCTATCAGCGCCGTCTGCAGGCAATGGAAAGCGGCCATAGCGGGCCGGCTGGCACTGCCGTAGAACGAGATCGCTGGAATGGAACGTTCCCTTATTGCACAGAAAGGATAAAGGTCTTAGGAGTTTGCACCGTCCATTTCAATCAATCTGGGGCTTTTTCCTTCTCGTTCAAGGTAGAGCTGTGGCCCTAAACCACATACTTTAATTCAATTTGGAACGCCAAGAATTACAGAAGTCTGATGCTGAAACATCAAGAACTATTACAAAGCTCAAATACACTGAAATTCCTCAGACACATTATTGTGGCCTCGAGAAGACAGAAAACTGCGGTAAGCATTGCGCCTCCATATTCATCTTCCCAAGAAGTCCTTTGCTATTGTTGAGCAGAGGAATTTCTCTCCTTATAATGACCACTTGACCAGGCACGACCAGGTAGATCCAAGAAGAAATTATTTATTTTTCTGCAGAAAGAGTCCAGTACTTGCACACAGAAGGTGGTCCAGCATGAACTGAATAGGAGGAGGCAGTCTCCGCCATATATAATCAAAAAGTATCTTTGCTAATACATAGTTTATCTAACCTCTGATTGGTGCACAGTTAATACATAGGCATAGAGTAGAATACATAATTCTATCGTTGATTGGTACATGGTTACACATTAGCATATAGTAAAATATACAGAGTCAATGATTGGTTAGCTTTTCATATAGCATGCATATTGGATGTGCGCACAGTGACCCCCTAGCCCTTAACGTCACACAAACAGTTTTCAATAACTATTTGGTCTCCCAGGGTCGTTGTTTTCACGATTCAAGATGAAGTGTCTCTTCTGGCTCTCTGGCGATAAGATGGGCCTTGCGCCTGTGATGTAAGCGGGTCAGAGGCCACAGGCCTGCATTGTCACACAGAGAAGATAGATAGAAGGGAGCAAGAGAGACAGAATGATACACGCACACACCCTCACACAGATCTAAGATATATATTTTGTCTCTGGTTCGCTTTGGCTGACTGAGGGATAAACAGAGAGGCTCCACAGTCCTGGCCTCTGCAGACTGCTACTTCTCTGTCTCTTGAGAATTTAGAGAATTAATTTAGTTTCAAATTGGTATGATTGTACAATGAATATATATATGTATAGAGATCACATCCTTCTGAAAACACCCTTCTCTTTACGAGACGTGCCTTTGCGTACATATTTATTGTAAAAGAGGAAAGAGGTGTTCAAGGAGTTGAATTAATACTGAACAAAATGCTTGACAAGATACAACTACAAATATTGATGAACTACTGTATTTTGACATACATCAGGAAGTTTGTTTTAAATATAAGGTTGAAAGCCATGATGGGTGGTGACACAATTCTGTTCATACTGCACACTCACGCACTGACTGGTACAGTATGTGCTCAGCAGTATGCGTGCACATCAAGTACACAAAAGGGAATACATACTATACACTACATGGCTAAAAGTATATGGACACCTGCTCATCCAAAATGGAGATGGTCCCCATTTGCTGCTATAACAGCCTCCACTCTTCCTGGGAAGGCCTTCCACTAGATGTTGGAACGTTGCTGTGTGGATTTGTTTCCATTCAGTCAGAAGAGCATTAGTGAGGTCAGGCACTGATGTGGGGCTATGAGGCCTGGCTCACAGTCGCCTTTCCAATTGATCCCAATGGTGTTTGTGCAGGCCAGTCAAGTTCTTCCATACCGATCTGGACAAATAATTTCTGTATGGACCTCTATTTGTGCATGGGGGCATTGTGATTCTGAAACAGGAAAGGGCCTTCCCCAAACTGTTGTCACAAAGTTGGAAATCCAGAATCATCTAGAATGTCATTGTATGCTGTAGTGTTAAGATTTGCCTTCACTGGAACTAAGGAGCCTAGCCTGAACCATGAAAAACAGCCCCAGACCAAGTGATGTCCACATACTTATGGCCATATAGTGTACCTGTGTTCATAACACTGCCCAGGTCTCTGCAATCTGGAGGCCAGAGTACGTTTTTTGGGCATAGCAGGCTATGGCAGTTGTCATAACCTAGGCCAAAAATATTTTCTTGAAAACAACAACAAAAAAGATTCATAGAATGTTAAACAGTTTCATTCAACAAACATGTAATCTCATAGTTACTCACTTTTTAATTTTATAATAACCTCTGAGCATGTCAAACTTATGCAGAGAATGTATTGAGAACACTATTAATGAAATTATTTGTGGTACTTTCTTTGGCAGAAGTAGTATCTTCTATTCTTATATGCAAACATTTCTGGGAAATATGCCTGCATATGTTGCTGTAGTGACTAATTTCAGGACAGCACTTCCATTGAAAGTTTTAATCTCACAATATTAAAACTTTAAATGGAAGTGCTGTCCTGGAAGTAATTAGGTGTGGTTGTGAAACCACACCTTTTATTATTCACCATAGTTATTATTATTCCGCCACTTTTTGAGAACCTATCTCCTCCTACACCATTCACAGTATCTACACCATTCATACCTCAGATTATACCTTTAGACACCCTCCAGGTTGCTATTACTTTTTACCTTTATACCATATACACTTTTTCAGATAATTGACCTTTTTTCGCCAAACAAATTAATGGGAGTCAATGGGCAAATTTCGAAAACCGATGCAATAGAACATGGATGCTGTAACATATTACACTCCTTATGACATCACAATGCCTTGCTCTACAACACTGTTATGACCTAACAATACTATCCCAGATGATTTGACATGACCTTTTTGTGCTTTCATCACAATATCATTACTTCTTTGTATCACTGCCAGGTTCTTTAGACTACTTACCACAAAATATATCACCATATTTTAACACTTTCACCTTCTTTAGATCCCTTTATACCACATTACCACGTCATACCATTTCCACCTTTTATTTACCACCTGACACTATACCATATGATATTACCATTTCCAGCAATTGATACCACTGCGAAGCAACCACACCTACAATTTCTTTAGGAATTGTTAATCTAGTTGACTATGCACTTTTTGTAGGATTCAGCACGCAGTTTTCCTCATTATTACACAGAGTCGAGCGCGTTTCTTTTTTCTTTTCTTGATTTTTTTTTTTTTACAAGTTCTGCATATGTTGCTGTCCAATGTCAAGTGTTTATTCTTTAAACATGTAATGACACAGAACAATGTAACATAGACTTGTATAAAAATATGTTAACCGTTAGCTAGTTTCAGCGGCCTTATAAACACAAAATTGGGTCTCAGAGAAGTGTAGAAAAGTGTGAACTCTGTAAATGAAAGTGTATTATTAATTTAAATTTAGCATTGTTGTGTGTCTGTTTCCCATGACTTACTTTCCCAATAGCTTAACTTGTACAACCCTAAAGGTCCCTACACCCTCTGCAACAAAAAAAAGGTGCAATTCCATCAAAAGAAATCGCTTCGTACAACATCATCTCTAATTACCACTAAGGACTCAGCCTTTTTTAGTTTTCAGATCAAGTACATCAACTTACCCTAACTTTATCATAATATAGAACAAAGGAAACGACTGCCTTTTCTCCAACATGTTCATCAATTTACATGACAGTAACATGACATAAAATGATCTTTGAAAAAACACTGCATATTTCAAGAACATACATATTGCAACATATAGCACACATTTTGCATGGATGTTACAGGACATAATTTAAAAGTCACAGAATACTACACTGCTAAACATACATACAAATGATACAAGTACACAACAATGATTGTATAATGCTAGATGGCCCTATGAGGCTATTCCTGCCTGTAGTGTACACATCGCCAACATTGCCATAACCAACCAAAAAATCAAGCACCCAGCTTTTAACAGGCCACCGGAACTGAACTAGGCCAAGGGGACAGGGGGTATTGCTGTATTACTTTTTGTCCTTCTTTTCAGCAACTGCCATTTGACTTTTCTACAGAAGGTGGCATCATTTCATCTAAAAGATCATCTTTTACCCCGAGGATAAGGTAATACAGAACGGACAATTAAGGGATATTATGCTGAATTAAACTATGGGAAGGTTTAGAGATTCAAAAAGTGATAGCGTAAAATGGAAAGCATACAGTCAAAACCTTCCAGACAGCATTCATTAATTTACGTGAGAGAAATGTGGCCTTGCATCAATGCTATAACTCAAAACTACCAGTTTACCAAAATATGAGGAACGCTGCTAGGGAAACCTTTCTGTAAAGCATGCTTAAATTATTAATCATCATTTAAGCAGCATTTTAAAAATATCTAATTATAATTTATTTGCGGGTGGAGGGAGAAGCTAATCCTTTAGCCAACTATTTAGCAACTTAAGCTCAATCTAAAGCTGCTTATTTGTGTTCGCCCATTTCCCAGCAATTACAATGACACAGTCAGTGATTCGTTTTGAGGTTATATGATGAACAGAGGTGCCGGCAATTCCAAGTACACCAAGCTTGACAAATAAAATATAAGTCAGTATTTAGTAACCCATAGAATTAAAATAACATGGCTGTGTTTTTAGAACTCTGCAAAAATGAGCAAAGTCTTTCAGTACTGTTGACTACAAAAAATAAAGATAAGGATTATATTATGGGCTGTGAGTCCCTTAAGAAAATTAAGGACACTTTCCCTTCCCTATACTGACTGGTGTCTCTTCTTAGTTTTCCTGATAAGAATATAATCGAAAGTTTATTTTCTTACCACAAAATAAATCAAACTTAACTGCGCTTCCTGAGCTGGGAAGTTTCGTTTTTTCTCAGACAACTTTAAAGTAATTGCATTGCCCTATGAATGCTAAGAAATAAATCAAATGCTAAATAGTATTCAACTTCTAACCAGTAGGCACAGGAATAGCAAACATTGTGATAGAATATTGCAACAATAACGTTTTCCTTACAGATAGAATGTATATGCTGTATACACCTGTGCCAAATACACACTTGCTAAAAAGTCTGCCAACCAAACAATTGATGTGAAAATGATGTTACTACAAGCACAATTCACAAGTCTAAAAGCACTTTCAATGGTAAGCCATGTTTTGTACTGTGTATACTTGTTCAGACTTGACCCTGTGCTTTTTCAACTTTCCATCTCAAGAGAATGTGTCTGTTATATTAAAATATAAGTCTCTGGAATACAGTCCGACTCTGCAACCAACAATCAATAGGCTGTTATGCACTGTTGTTGTTGGATGTAAAATAAAATACTTGTAGGCAATCTAGGCTGGAACAACAAGGAGAGTTAATAATTTGGAGAATGGAGGATTTATGATGATGTACATTAATTGGAAATTATAGATCTAATTATAATGAAGAAGAAGGGTAAATTAACATAAGCTTTGGTGTTTTTTGTATGGCTATAAAAAGTGTGGTCATTGTAGTTATATCTGTTGGAAACTATCGTTTTGTGATATACCTGCCAACTCAGCTGATGACATACCTGCCATCCCAATGGATTATTTCACTGAAATAAAACAGAATAAAGAAAATGGTGTCTACACACTGTTTATCAAAAAAGACCAAGTCAAAAATTTGCTTTAGCAGAAATTTATTTGCAGAATAAAACGGGAAAGTGGAAAAAGCGCTCAGTGCATTAAAAAGGAGCAGCAAACGTTTCAGCGTATAGCTTTTCTCAGTGCTCTCTCTGTGCAAGTTACAAATGCTTTTTTAAACAGGAACGTGCAAGTTCAAAAATTAGTAAAACAAACTATCAGTATTTGGACCATTGCAACAGGCGAGGAGCAGAGTTTGCAACACATGTCAACGGCATGGTGTAACTTCCTTTGCAGCCACTAGGGGACATTAAAGCTTACACATTCTGATTGGTTAACAAACTTTTTCTGAGAAAGATGCCATTTTTAAAGATATTTTAACTAAAGAAAATATAATTTTAATTTATTTATTCATTTATTTTTTTGACTTACCCCCCAACTAAAAGATGCAAAATATTTTATGATTCTATGTACCTTTGCTCAGATCCAATATGTATGCATGTTATTTAACTGCATTTGTTGTGCCTGTGCTACTATTTACGAAAATACAGTACATTTTACATTAAAACAACAAGAAGAACAAGAAAAGAATAAAAATGTGTAGTATATCCTAAAGGGATCCCTCTTTTCTTTTTATCCATAGAATGATACTGTATACCATCTAAATTCAGTAGATTCAATAGCCTAAAATGATTATTTGTGGATTTAATTTTGTTACAACAGGAATTCCAGCTTTAGAATAGAATGGAATAGAATAACTTTTATTTTCCCATTAGGGAACTTCAGTTGTAGTCACCTGCAACAACAATAAATAAGACATAGACAGTGGGGCAGACCCACAACACACAAACAAACATATCAAATAAAGACATTCAATAGAATCATTACATTAATCAAACTAATTAAGTGAATTAAAGTGGGATAGCCTACAGCCAAACGTCATGATTAAAAATAGCCCCCGTTGTCCCGAGATGTCCAGTATTATCAAGCAGTCCAACACACAAACTCCGCCTCCACGACTTTCCCCCATACACGCAGTGTTGCGGTCTCTGTCAACATGGAGCACCGAACTGCGTCAGCCTTCGCACTCGTCACCTCACTCCTCCCCCGCATTATCTTCTTCTCCCCTTCCCTGGTGGCCTTTTGAATATTGCCTGCAGTCCTAGATCAGTCCCGACATCTTCACCTCCGGTGAAGAGCGATGGTAAACTTTGTAGCTACAGATCCAACGGACATTCCCGAGCATATGTTGCGAATGCGTCTCCATGGTGACGACCACAAACAAAATTATCCCGACTAGACAATTCGCCAATATTATCAAAACGAGCAGCAGGAGTGCCCTGAACAATCTCCAGCCCGCTTCCCCGTCCCACAAGACACACAGCGCATGAAAAAAAACTAAAGACAAAAGCCCGACACAACAAAACACACTCAAATTAATGAACACGAACACGAGAGACAGCTGGACTGCATGTCGCCATTACAGCGATAAATAAATAAAATAAAATGAGACAATCTTTGTACGTGTGATTTAAATGTAACATTTCTAAAAGGAAAAACGTATAAATTGCTCAAGAATTTTCTTCATGTTACACAGGGTACACAGAAAGAACAGCTAGTGTATACATTTGACTGCATTTTCATTGGCTTCTTAACAAAACCTGCCCTTTGGCTTAATATCCCATTCTCTTCCTTCATCTACTGTTTTTCTTCTGTACCTCTTACTTTCTGTATTTCTCTTCTAACTCTCTCTTCTACCCTCTCTCTCTCTCTCCAACTGTGTGTGTGTGTGTGTGTGTGTGTGTGTGTCCGTGTGTGTGTGTGTGTGTGTGTGTCCCACCCTCCCCCGCTCCTCTCTCCTCTCTCCTCTCTCCTCTCTCCTCTCAATCCTCCCCCCTCCACTTTATCTTCCTCGGTTTCCCATCTACTACTACCTGTCACCCCCCCCTCTCTCTCTCTCTCGCTGTTTGTGTATCCCTCCTTCCCCTGCTGCTCTCTTTCCTTTCCCCCCTCTACTTTCTGTCCATCTCTCACCCCTCTACAGTAACTCTCACTCTATTTCTCTCTCTCTCCCCTGCTCTTCTCTTCTCTCTTTCCGTTCGCTCCCTCGCTCCCCTCTGCCACTGTTGTCACTCTCTCACTCGCTGTCTCTCCCTCCCCCTCCCCCCGCTCTTTCCTGTCTCTCTCTCCCCTTCCACTCCTCATTCCCCCCTGCCTCTCATATTGTACTCATACATGCATACAACTCTCTCTCAGCCCATTGCATCTGTCTCTCCCTCTCCCTCTTTCTCTCTCTCTCTCTCTTTCTCTCTCGCTCTCATTCTCTTAGGCGCTGATGTCCCTACTGGAACAGCCTACTGTATGTTATGGATAATGTGGGGTGGGACAGATGGGGGTTAGAGAGCTGGGTCTTTATAGACTTGCGGTATAGTGCGGTGCAGGAACATGAGCTTTCAGTGCAGCCGGGCCAGTCGGGACAGGGGTTAGTGGGAGGGGTTGACCTCTTCTGTCCCTGGGGGGATGAGGACTAAGTGTGGAACATTAGCATGGTGGGTAGTAAATAGACATGCTGGCCAAAAGTGTGCTACTGATTCTGCCCTAATAACGTTTTTCCTCACAGGCTGTACATGGACATGTACAAGGACCAGCAGCAAGTTAAAACATTTTGATAGTCCTAAGGGTGTCATGCATGACTTTATTTGCTTATGTTGTGCTCACACTAGAACCATTGATGGCACACACATACATATTCCTGGAACTACTTTCCATTGTAATACACACTGTATACCATTAGGAAATGTGATGGCAACACACCACTGCAAGTTGCAGTGCATACCAGGCTACTGTTTTTTAGACACACAGTATACAAATGTTTACCAGGATACATGCATGATACACAACATTATATACAAGTACTTCCATCTTTTTTTCAGCGAAGCAACATCTGTGACATTCACAATTCTAATACCACGTAGAACAAAAATGCCATCCACAACAGTGGAAAAGAATATCTTGCCCGCCGTAGGCCTAGTGGAGACAATGAAAATAACATTCACGTGGGTGACATTAAAATCATCTATATGGTCATCAGTGCTGCTTGTGTTCGACACTGTTTCATTTTAAAGGGGAAACGACTGCCTGGAGACATCGTTGAAACAGATGACCTCATATTTTGGGGACACAGAAGATGGAGGCTGACACAAGAGCATGAGCCAGAAGGTACAATTCTCCATTTCTCCTGTTTTAGTCTTACCCATAAATTTGAGCTGAATTGCACAACCGGGAGATTAAAGATTCAGTCTAATAAAATTGAACAATAAAAAAAAGAAGAGAAAGCCATTTTAGCGATAACATCGTTCTAAAGGTTAACGTTATGTTTTTTCAATCAAGCACTGTCTTGGTGAAAGTACGTCTTTATTTCACGGCATTTGTCCTAGGAATTTTAAACGTGGTTCATGACTGGTTCAGCCAGGAAAGGAACAGGTCTTGACCACAGGACATTGCCGATCCAAACCTGGGCTGTATAATTAGACAACTGAGGCCTGGAATCCACTTGGGGCATGGCCAGGACTGGCTTCATTCCACCAGGAAAAGGGCGTGTTGCAGTTAAAAAAAGATACCTCAGTTTCCTGTTGTTTTTGCACCCCCTAATGTAGTGTTACGTCAGGTGCCCACAGAATACCAGCTTTCAACAGTCAGATATACAAGTATTATTTCACCCATCAGTATGAGCTCTCCTGTAGCACTGTGTAGAGAGAGAGAGAGAGAAATATTGTGTATGTTTAAGTACATCATGAGAGGCAGATTTGCAGTGAAATGACTACATCTGGTGGGGATTGCATGGCATTGCACTGTGAACGTGTGTATTTTTCAATCAGGCACTGAATAATTTATGAATTAGGCATTTCTCACACCTGTTTGCTTTGAGTCAAAGTGCAGGTTTGTTGGATTTTTATGAATGTGAATTTTATTTTTTATTCATATTTGGTCTGCATGCAATAACAAGTATACTAAAACTTTTGTATTCACGTTCAACTGATATTTCTCCATCTATAACAAAGGTTAATTTGAAAGTGCAGCAGGATAAAAATTTATTTTTGGTGCCTCTCCCCAGAGAAGACAAGGTTAGATTAGTGGCCTATGTAAGATAGTATCTGGTATTGTTATACCAGCATGATATCAATCTTGAACTCTTGACAAATCAATTCACAGTCACGTCTTCAAGATTTCAAGATTGATACCATGCTGGTTGCGACGATTGTTAGGTCTTCTAGGCTTATAAAACAGTTTTGCATACAACATGACTGGTCAATTATTTTCCTATGGCTGTCTCCAATAAATACTTATACAGAGGCTTATTTTTTCATGAATAAACAGTTATTTTGTTAGTTATAAAGAATGAGTGTCATATGCATTAGCGCTTTATAATAAATGGAAAGAAACGGTAAAATTGCATTTGTGTAGGGGTGTGCTTGCGACATGGCAGATGTGAAGAGTGGTGGATAATTTATACACGTCACGCGTTCCGAGAAAAGGCTTCCGCAAAGGCTACACTTGTGCTTCCTCACTGAAGAATCCTCCGGGAGCCTCGTCGTTCCCCACTCCTCGCTCCTCCGAGGAGCATTTAGCGGTTTGGAATGTCCTTAAAGATGGCGAACCTCGATCAATTTCCGGGTCAGGCGAGGACCGAGGAGATCGGATAAAATAAGCGATTGGAATCCACCCTAAGGCCTGGTACATACTCTACGCAAGGAACGCAACGACGCTAAGAGCAACGCAGGGGGCGTTTCTCGCGTTCTTGTGTAGCAAAATGTGCGGTCCAAATTTTGTAACGCGACACAAACGTGTGGTGCAATTCCACGCGTTTCCGTTAGAGGTGCTAAATGTAAATACTGTTCAATAACTGCAGAATTGCAGACTACACACAAAGAAGTAATAATTTCCAGTTTAAGGTTACTCGCTCCAACCAGATTAGCCTAGACTGCCAACCAGCGGACAGGGCGAAAAGAAGCCGGTAAACGCGCGTATAGTATGTAAGCAAAGACCTCACGTATGTCCCGAATATGCGTTGGCGTTCATGTTCCTTGCGTAGAGTATGTACCAGGCCTAAGTGTGGAACATTAGCATGGTGGGTAGTAAATAGACATGCTGGCCAAACGTGTGCTACTGATTCTGCCCTAATAAAGTTTTTCCTCACAGGCTGTACATGGACATGTACAAGGACCAGCAGCAAGTTAAAACATTTTGATAGTCCTAAGGGTGTCATGCATGATGTCTTTATGACTGTGCTTATGTTGTGCTCACACTAGAACCATTGATGGCACACACATACATATTCCTGGAACTACTTTCCATTGTAATACACACTGTATACCATTAGGAAACGTATACAGTATATGTATATGATGTATATACGTATACATCATTTAAGACAAACTCTGATTTTAAAGCTCACATAACCTTTTATTTAATCACCGGTTGACTCCGCAGTGCTCTGAACAAAAGTTTTGTTTGCTTTCATTATAGGCTGCACAACTATTCCCTCGCTGGTCATTGCATGCAATGTCGCTGCCTCGCCACTGGGAAAAGCGTACGCAAGGTCAAGAGCTGTCTTGAGATTTCATCGTACCATACACCCACGTTAATTTTGATAAATCCGGAAATTTTAATCCAAGTTTCGTATGTTTAACGTTAGGTGAATGACTAACTTTCTTTGTTTCCAACATTTAAATATAGAAGTCAAGTTTGTTACACCTGTGGCAGTCTAGGAGTGTGTGCCATCTGTGCCATCTTTGTTAAATGATAAATAGTCTAGGCAGTCTTTGCTGAAAAACAGAGATAACAGATGTGGCCTGAGATTCCCGCATCCGGTTCCGCTTCCCCGATTTCCGCCTCCGCCTTTGTTGCTCTATTTACATTCATTCCCCGGTGAAACAAAAAGACAAAGACAGATTTACTAATAAAAATTTATATATCTGGGTAGATATTTTAAGAAGTAATTAAAGAGTCGTGCATCATTCGCAAAATTGCCTCTTTGAAGCCAATACAGCGCCTTCGCATAAAAAATCTCATTGCCGAAAGAGACATTCTCACCTGCAACACTTTCCTATTGCCGAACACTTTCTTTCCTACAATTGGTCGATTGAAGCAGCTGACCAAAGAGCACCGCCCCCAAGCTGTTGCAAACGTTTCTCCGTTTTTCGAGTGATTGTTTGCTGGGCTTTCCTCTTTTTGGAGGAAAGGCTGAGCTTGCGAAGTTAAATGATGAATAAAGTGTGGGTCTAACCCATAGACTGTATAAAAATATGGACAAAGCCACTGTGACGTCACCCATTGCCTTTCCACGGCCTCGTAAAAACTGAATTGAGACTCCGGATGTCTTTTTCGCCACCCGTTTGTACAAAAAAAACTGCATCTGCGCCGTGGAGCCGAAGAGGACTCAACCTGTCCCTCTGATTGGTCCTGAACAAATGTTAATACCCTGTCCAAACGACACAATATTTTAAAAAATCAGCACATGCAGAGGCATTAGATGAAGGAAAGGCACCTATTGCAATTACATTTTTAGTAAATCCGACGTAGATATTGCGACCTAGTAGTGACAGCTTTAGCATCGGAAAAGCAGTCGCAATCCTTTAGTAGATCCGGCCCTAAGTGCTGTACAGATTTTTTCCAAGATTTGGTTTCGTAGATGTCAGTATTTCTTCCATTATCAGAATCTATTTCTCTCACAACAACACATATCAAGACAATAGTTTGTTTCTTTGTACCAAGCTCATTGTGGCCCATATAGCATGAGCACCTAATTATAGCCAATTAACTTTTTTTTTAAATAATTTTAGTTAATGTGGCTATAGATGCATATAACATATTTCAGGTGAACTTAAGGGTATCAAACAACAGAGGATAAACTTCAGCAACATAGAAAAAATCCCGGCAGGCTGTGTATCTTTCTCCATTCACTGTGTTTGCTCTCTTCTCGTCTTAGAGAGGACACTCGAGGTGAATGATCCAGAGGGCTTCATTCGGGAAGAGAGCAAGAAGTGCAAGGGGGAGGAGGAACCCTTGAGGAAAAGAGGGACAGAGATGAGCCTGAAGGAATCCCGGAAGCACTCAGGCTCCAACAGTCAACCTGCTGAATGCCCTACAAAGCATGGGATATCAGCACTCTTCCTCAGAATGGAATTTAATTATACTGGACAGCTGCAGGACTCTATCTCTCTCTTTCACTCTTGCCCCCTGCCTCCACTGCACAGTCCTGGCCAGCAAATATTTAGCATTTTGAAAATCAGCTCTACTAAAAACCAGCGCCTCTTCTGGACAGTTGAGGTAAAGCAGTCATGGACTGCTGTGACTTCTGAAATGTTGGTTCTGACTGCAATCCGATAGGCACTTTCTTGCAGAGGTTGCATTGCTCTCTCTTGTGGACAACTCAGTCATAACACCTTTATCTCACCATATCTGTCTTCACATAAATGAGCTGCACAGTATCACATTGCTTTGGCATCTATATGGCTTAACTTTGAGTCCCAGTAATGGTAAGTAAGGGATGTCCAGATCTTTTGTCTCTTGAGAGCTTATATTGCCTATTTTTGTCACCTTTTAGCTTTTGTTGTGAATAAGGACTGAATCTGAAGACTGTACAGACCACCATATGGGTTAGTAGCATTAAACACGCACATAGGTCTTGTTTACTGGGCTCTGTCTGGGTTTTCAGGAAAAGGATGATAGTGTGGGGTATTAGAATCATACATCTTTCCAAATAGTAATATGCTGCAAGACAAAGTAAGACATTTTGAAATCAGTGAGACATGAGAAAATTTTCAACTTGCAGCATTATTCATTCATAAGGATATTTTATCAATATATATGTTTCTAGTTTTATAGTTAATGTTTCTTGAGTAGGTTGAGGCTGAGTGGGAAATGTTGTTTTGCACAGTAAAGCTAAAGCTGCCCAGGTCCACTAACAGACAGTGATTTAGAGAGGGTGGGATATTGTAGTACAAGGCCTTTGACAGAATGCGATCTGAACAGGGTACCAAGTGAGGGGTGCCAGAGAGTGGGAATATTCTGCCAGTGATTGAGTCTGTGCAATGTGGTCAGGCATGTGTGTAAGAGTTTCCCATTGGAAAACGTCATCTTTGTGTGTAGTGAACATGGTGTAATACGTTGTAATGGACGAGTTGTAGTTTATTGTGGATGATGAGAATGCCCATTAGGCAGGATCGTCATTCACTAAAAGATGGGAAAAAAATTTTTTGTCTTTTGGACCTCTAGGTACCTATTGTTTGAAATGGCTCTCTTACAGTGTGCTTCAAGGACAATCTGTTTTAGTTCAATGATAACCAAATATTAAATATGATGACTGTATTCCCTCTCCGTTCCCGAGACCGAGGCCATGGAGAAGTACATCGCGGAATCCCTGGCTTCAGGAATCATTTGCCCCTCCTCGTTCCCAGTGGGAGCCGGATTCTTCTTCATGGGCAAGAAGGACGGCTCACTCCGCCCATGCATTGACTACCATGGATTAAATGACATCACCTGAAGAACCGCTACCCCTTACCACTTATTTCATCTGCCTTCTCCACCCTACATTGCTGTAACTTGTTTACCAAGTTAGACCTCTGCAATGCCTATCACTTGGAGATCAGAGAGGGGGATGAGTGGAAGACCCCTTCAATACCAAATTCGGCCATTACGAGTACCTGGCGAATTTGGTATTGAAGGGGTCTTCCACTCATCCCCCTCTCTGATCTCCAAGTGATAGGCATTGCAGAGGTCTAACTTGGTAAACAAGTTACAGCAATGTAACTTGTAATGGACGAATTTGGTATTGAAGTGGAAGACCCCTTCAATACCAAATTCGGCCATTACGAGTACCTGGCGATGCCGTTCGGACTCACTAACGCTCCCGTGGTGTTCCAGGCAATGGTCAATGACGTGCTCTGGGACTTCTAAATTCGTTTACGTCTACCTGGACGATATTTTGGTGTTTTCCTGTACCCTGGAGGAACACGTTCATCACGTGCGGCAGGTGATTCAGCGATTCCTGGAGAACTAACTTTACCTCAGTCCAGGAATGGCCGGAGCCCAACTGCTGCAAACAACTCCAACACATGTGCTCGAGCCAAAATGAGCAACTAACACCCCAGTGGCCTCCTCCAACCCCTGGCTGTACCTCTTCGCCCCCTGGTCCCACATTGCATTGGACTTTGTGACAGGACTACCTGCTTCGGAGAGGAACACTGTGGCCCTCACCATTGTGGATCGATTTTCCAAGGCCGTACATTTTATGGCATTGCCCAAACTCCCCTCCGCCAAGGAGACTGCAAAGTTAATTGTCCTGCACGTGTTCCAGCTCCATGGTCTCCCCCAGGAGGTCGTTTCGGACAGGGGGCCCCAGTTGGCCAGCAGGTTCTGGCGGGCCTTCTGCACCTTGATCGGAGCCACCCCTAACCTTTCCTCCGGGTTTCACCCTGAAACCAATGGGCAAACCGAACGCCTGAACCAGGAGCTTGGGAAGGGGCTGTGCTGCCTGATGGAGAGGACTCCACCTACTTGGTCCAGCTGCCTGCCGTGGATCGAACACGCATACAACTCTCCCCGGTCTCCTCCACGGGAATCTCCCCATTCCAGTGCTGTTTGGGGTACCAGCCCTCTTTTTCCGGGAGGAGGAGAGGGAGGTGGAAACCTCTGCCCAGGCCCTAGTCTCCAGAGCCCGGAGAACCTGGAGAAGGGCACGCGCCACCCTGTTATGCCACATCTCCAGGATGAAGAGCCAGGCCGACCGTCATAGACGCCTTGCCCCTCGCTACAACGGTCGGTCAATGGGTCTGGCTCTCATCCCGGGACATCCCCCTCCAGACCCCTTGTCGAAAGCTCACCCCCCGTTTCATTGGCCCTTTTCCCATCGCCCTTTTCCCATGTCATCAGCGCCACTGTTGTCCGTTTAAACCTCCCACCTACACATCCAACCTGTGTTCCATGTGTCTCGTGTTAAACCCTGTGTAACCACTCATTTCAGCCCTCCTGTACCTGTCCGCCGCCTCTTGGACGTTCGGCGCAGAGGGCATGGTCGCCAATCCTTGATTGACTGGGAGGGGTATGGTCCTGAGGAACAGAGTTGGGTCTCTGAGCGCAACATCCTCGACCGCTCCCTGATTCAAGAATTCCTGCGTCGACGTCCAGAACAGGCTGGTAGGGCGCCAAGTGTCGCCCCCTGGGTGGGGGGGGTACCGGCACATCCCGTGTCTCTGTGTCATAATTCAGTTCCTGATTTTTCAGTTTCTGTGTGTTTTCTGTATTTGTATTCCCGTTTCACGTTTTCCCTTTTTCCCATTTCGTGTCTCCGCCTCCCGCACTGATATGTTTCCTCATGTTGTATCGTCTCACCTTTTCCTCGTTGTCTCGTCATCAATCTGGCATATAAGCTCACCTCTGTTCTGTGCCAGATCGTCTTGTGCCCTGCATTTGTGCTTGTCTCATTACTTTCCAGTGTTTTTTCCTGCCTGCTCCTTACCTATTCTGAGTTCCTGTCTCCAGCCCTGTTTCGTCCTGTCCTGCTCCTGTTCTCCTGCCTGCCTTACCTGTCTTCGTCCAGCCCTGCCCCATTATTTCGTATAACTCGGATCAAACTCTCAAAGTAGACGTTGCACATCAAATATGAATCAAAATTCAGAACTGCATGGCCTATTTCTCACCTCAAATATTTTCAGAAACATATTTTAGTGGACTATTTAGGTGGAATAAGAGAGTTGAGCAGGACGCCACCTTGTTTTCCGGTTTAAAAACGTAGAGCCGAAACAAAAGTAACGTAGCAGGTCCTACCAATCAGGTGTCGGCTGTTTCCGTTGTGGGTGACAACAATTATCGATATGACGTAGAGGTACCTCCAAAGAGGTACTCGGGCGGGGGCAGTGTGGGGAGCAGAAAGGAAATTTCAACTGTTAGGGGCAGCACAAAGACGATTTTCTACCAGTTTCTTATGATATACAATATTATTTCAGAATTGTTGAAATAACGGAATGCATGAATAAGTTTCATTATAAGGTAGCCATACAAACATGTTTACAGCAAAAAAAAAGATCTAGGGTGTACTTACCCTTTAACAAAAAATTAAGTCGCTAGGAGGTGGCCCCTTTAGAGGGTTTGATAACTAACACTTTGATTTATCAAAATATATTTTCCTGGCATAATTGAGAGTAAAACACAAAAACAACAAATAAAACTAAATCTAAACAGAGGCTAAACAACAAGGTTTTGTCCCAACTATCAAGAATTGGGTGATTTATTTTCATTTGTGAAATAGAAATCTGTAGAGGTTAAATCGAGAACAAAATTTAAACAGGACAAGCAGACATCTGTTTATCTATGTAGGAACAGTATCTATATTAACCTAATCAATCCTATTTTGTAGAGCCATTCTTGTAACAAAGTATTTTCCAGAGGGAAGAAATACAGAAGAAAACCCCCACAATTATTGCTGGGTTCCTAAGGCATTACCAAGGTACTAACTAAAAGTAATTACATAAATCAATGCAGCTACATAATATTAGTTTAAAGGGGACATGAAGCACTTGGTAAAGTGGCTCTGGTTCGTTAGCTTTTTACCTTAAATTAGATATGACCGTGCGTTCAAATCTCAAACCAACCCGTATTTGCTGGAAAAATTAAGTTTTAAATTAAGTTTTGTTCGGTAATACTCATTTGAGCATCTTGGGGCAATAGAAAAAGACCGTCTGTGCATTTTTTGTTAAATTTTTTGCTCACGATACATCGTTGAGCTCACTGAAAGTCAGCTATTTTCCCATAGGAATACATTGAGCAGCTGAGGCCGACCAACCTAGTGACGTCACGACCGCAGTTGGTCCAAGATGGCTGCGCCCTAGTGGGAAAAAAAGCGAATTTCAACTTCTTTTTCCAGCAAATATGGGTCGGTTTGAGATTTGAATGCACGGTCATATCTAATTTAAGGTAAAAAGCTAACGAACCAGAGCCACTTTACCAAGTGCTTCATGTCCCCTTTAAATATTGCTCTGGTGATTAAAAGCTATCGTCTTTTGCAGGCAATAATAACACAACATTAAGTTGTTAGTAATAACTTATTGTTTTCTAAACAGGGTGCAGCACACTGGAAAATGCATTCTGTGATATTTCAGCTACACTGTAAATTTGGATGGGAAGTATTATTTTTTTTATTAATAAAAACATTATAATAATTTTATATGAATAATATTATTTGCTCATATAATATTATTGTATGCTAAATGCAGGTGTGATGGATTGCAATTATATAGTGCTCTTAATGTCATGAAATTTTCAAAATCAAGGACATTCAAACCACCTTCACTATTTGATTTACATAGTACATTTTTATTCAAATAATGTGGTTTGTTTCTCCATATGAAATTATACATTATTTTATTAATCTATGTGATTATTGTTTTGGGAACGTCCAAAACCATTGCTATAGATGCCATTCTCGACAATCCCTCGGATTTCGACAATAATACCCTTCCATTCAAAGATAAATCCCTCATTAACCAAATATCTAACTTTATTTTGCATTTTATCAATTAAAGGGAGACAATTCAAATTAATCCCTTCCATTTGATTTTTACATATTTTCATCCCTAAGTACGAGATGGCACATGGCTGCTGTTATACAATTCTACCAAATCATTAGTTTTTTCTTTTAAAGCAAACAGTTCACATTTTTTTAGACCTGATATTAAAGAAAAACTCTTAAGACATTCCAATGCTGTTCCTATTTCTTGCTCATTTCTTATAAATAGTGTTGTATCATCTGCCAATTGTGAACATTTAATTTCTTGATCAAATAGGCGAATACCCTTGAAATAGATTTTTTTTAACATGGAGGTACATCACTTGCAGGACTAATAAAAATAAGAAAGGAGCTGCTGGGTCCCCTTGTTTTATTTATTATTTTACTGCATATGTTAAATCTGGGGGTGGTCCCATAAGGTAATTTAATAGAACTATTACACCCATTATATAATGTTCAAATTGCACTGATGAACTTGTTACCAAAGCCAAAAAAATTAAGTCTCAAATAAGAATTTTTGGTCAACAGTGTCAAATGCTTTATAATAATCACTAAATAAAATATAGCTATTGTCATTAATTAAATAACTATAATCAACAAAGTCTAAGATCAATCGAATATTATTACCAATGAATCTCCCATTCATAAATCCAGATTGGCAATCATCAATAATATTATTTAGACATACTTTCAAGTATGAGTGACAATAGTTTAGCATCGTTATTTATTAAAGTTATGGGTCTCCAATTGTCTAGACTAAGTAAATCTTTTCCAGGTTTTGGTATTAAGGTAATTAATCCTTGAGACATTGTTGGAGTTAATTTTTGAACTGCTAATACTTCCTGATAAACATAAAGAAGGAATTCCAAAAGGTCTTCTTGAAATGTCTTGTAAAATTCACCACTTAACCCATCATTTCCTGGTGATTTATTATTCTTTAATTTTGCAATGCATTTTTGTATTTCTTCCAATGTTATTTCCTGATCACACATTCTTTTTGATTCCTCATCTATGACCTTGACATGCTCCTTAAGAGACTTCATTAATAAAGAAGAATCTATAACATCATTATTGTTACTATACAATTTCTCATAAATGTTTTTGACAAAAATAGAGATTTTTGGATCATCAATATATGAAAAAATATTTAAAATTTTTTTCACCTTCTTCTAACCATTTTCTTGTTCTTACAAATGCACCTCTTGCTTTATTTTCATATATATGATCCAATTCTAATTGTAATTTTATTAATGACTCAATTTTTGCTTTTCATGGATAGTGACTATGCTTTTGATTATGCATTCCTCTTTAAATCTTTTGGCTTTAGCTATTCTTTTCCTCTTCGAATAGCAAATTTCCTTATTTCATACTTCATAAATTCCCAGTGTTTCCCATAGAATTTAGATTTTTTAGCTTTTTCCCAGCAATTCCTTAATTATGAGTTTAACAGTGTTCCTAAGTTGTTCATCCTCAAGAAGTGTATTGTTTAATTTCCAATAATTAAAATGATTTCCTCTATCTTGTAAGTTATCAAAATGGAGTGATATATAGATAATTTTATGGTCAGTAAGGATAGAAGTTTCCATGTCAATTTTTGTTACTTCTACATCTTGTGAGATTAACCAAAAATCTATTCTAGATTTTATAGATCCATCCTTGTTAGGTAAATTGTGTCTTGTCAGAATTTCTATATCTCCACACATCAAGACAATTTAAAGATATACATAAATTATTTATCTCAGTGTAGCTGTTTTGCCTTGTATATCGTGGAGGTGAACAATCTAGTATAGGATTGTTTATTGTGTTCCAGTCACCTCATAAAATCAATTTGGTATTATTAAATGTTGTATATATTTCTGAAATTTACTCTGTTTTCCACATTATTATTATTGCCATAGATATTTCCCAAAATAACAATATTGTCATTTAATTTTAGTACCAACATCAACCATCTTCCAAAGGGATGAGCCTTTACTATTCAATATTTTCCCTTTAAACGTTCCTTTCAATATTGCAACCCCTGCCGAGTTGTTACTCCCATAAGAAAACCAAACATTGTCTCCCCATTGGTTTTTCCAAAAGTTATAGTCAGATTTTGATGCACTTAGATCTCTTTAAAAATAAAAAGATAGCTTTTCTTTTTAACAGATCATGAATGCCCCTTACATTGAGAGAGTATAGAGATAAAGAAATTTAACTTAAGAAAATAACAAATAGTGAATTTCAAGCACCACTGAACAACAATTAAACTGCTGTATTTCACAACATAACTAACTTAATATGGCAGCTGAACTAATGCTCCACAGATCGTCACAGATACGCAGGCCCTATCCCACCCAAGCACCACGCCTGGCTGGGCAACGAAAAACTGTAGACCCAGGGCACGCTGGCACACGGCCGCCCACTTCTAGTGGGTAGCAGTAAATGACCTGTTGTCACACTAACATTCTCTTCCAACGAGACAACCCCGAGCATAGGGTTGAGAAACATTAACCATAATTATAAAACAAATTGGTTATAGAATAACATTTTATAAGAATTCACATAGGCTAATGTTATGTATTAACCTCGGAACTTTGATAAATTGAACCTCCCATTTTAAAGTATAAGAATCATATTATATTAGTAGGCTAGGCTATTACATATTTTACCTTACTAGAATTCGGATATTTTCCATCCAAAACTAGTTGTCCCGTACAGTAATCCATGGGCTGGCATATTTTTATATAGGAGATAATTATAGTCGTTGTAATAGTAATAGTTGTAGTAATTCATATGATGCTGTAAATTGTGTGCATGTTATCATACATTGTTAGTCTGACTAGTTGGTAGTAAATGACTAGTTGGTAGTAAATTACCTTTTATGATGAGGCTGTGTTGGACATTTTTGGGACTGCAAACTAAACTGAGTTTGTATGTTTTTCTGGTAAGTTACATTTTTACATACTGTATATTTGCATAATATTTTAATACATCAGATGCTTTACTGGTAAACAATAAAAACTATTAAAACTATTTAAATCCAATATCTTACAATTCTGTTAAGATTCTACTAGATAGGCCTAAGGCAAATTCCAAACTATATGCTACAAAAACATTTGAAATACCGCAAAAATATAAAAATAAATTGAATATGAAAAACAAAATGTCCAAAACAACAATCAATATTTCAATAGATATATTTACACTTAAAGCACAACTGAAATTTGGTAGAACTTGGCCATGATATGAGTCCAAATGGTGGCGAAATATGTTCGTTAGTTGCTCTGTGCTCCCCTGGGGTGATAATCCAGAATAGGTATTTATCTCAAAATGACAAAAAACGGTCTCAAAATGACACTTCTAGCATGTATACGAATGCAAACGAAGTGGATTCTGTCAATACAAACAATAACCAGTACTACTCGTACGTTTTTTTTTCTTAAAAGTACTATTTTCTTCAATGTTTTTAGCAAGCTACCACAAAAGACTAGCGAAATGTTGGTTTGTTTAGCATAGATATATACTACCAGGAATGCTTGTGTCATGGGTATTTGCAGCCCCTGCTTTTTCTGCGGTCGTCTTTCTTTTTGGCGTCGTCGGGACGCTCTATCGGATTTTTTCTGCCTCCGTTCCGGAATTAGTGTTTTGCCCGACAATTATTCTCTGCACCTGTTTTGCGTTTATAAATACCTCAGGACTTCCGCATTTCCACACTTCGATATTGTCTTTGCTATGTTGACAACGAAGTCGGTGAGGTAAAAGATTTGGTCGCTGCATTTCTGGTTCGTACGAATAGGAAACGCAGCAAGTCCGGTTAAGAGTTAGGAGAAAGATTTATTTTAGTCTTTTTCTTTCCTTTCTCTCTTTATCCTTGTACTCTTCTGCCAGTTACCTTTTTGTTCAGCTCGTTTTCACCTAGAGCTGTAGTTAACAGGTTCTAATTTCTTTTTCATTCTCTCGCCCGTTTATACAGGGTGTTTCTTTTGTTTTGTTTTACTACCTCTTGTTACGCCTAATTATTTAGTGGGTGAGGTTCTTTTGTTAGTTATTCTCGCTGTTTATCGAAATTGCCTCAGTTTTTGGAGGTTGCTTTGTTTTGCCTTGTGCTAGGGAAGTTTTGCTCCCGATCCTGTGTTATCCCAGTCCTGGTGCGGCTATTTCCACATTTTGTGGCGTATCTCTCTTGATACGCTTTTAGAAATCCTTGTCGGTCGCGTTTGGTTCTCCGAACCTTACACTCCCCCTTACAGCTAGCTTCCATGTAAATTTGGACCAATGAGTGGTTTCTGACGCATCGGTGCATTAACGCTGTTTCTGGCACAAGAATTACCTACCGGATCTACGTTCCAAATAAAATACAAAAAAGCCAGGAAAGGGGCCATTTAATAAATTTAAAAAACGTAGGAGGACTGGTTATTGTTTGTATTGACAGAATCCGCTTCGTTTGCATTCGTATACGTGCTATTTTGAGACCATTTTAGCTGCCCTATAGAAGTGAATGGAGAGCGACAAATACCCTATTCTGGATTATCACCCCAGGGGAGCACAGAGAAACTAACAAACATATTTTGCCACCATTTGGACTCATATGGTCAGGTAACTACACAACCCAAAGTTCAGTTGTGCTTTAAAGCTGGTCAATTTTATTCTTTAAGTTAAATGCATATAGAATATAGACTTAGAACCCCTTTTTATGAGCTTAAAAATAGATTCTTCATTTTTACTAACGCTATGATATGAATACCACAAATCTACTAAAGGGAATTATGTTCTGCCAGGTTTAAGAGAAGTGACTTATATTTCATTGCATTTCAAAGACAAAATACACAAAAAGGAATTTTATGGGATAAAAAAAATGGCAGTTAAGGTTACATAAAGCCAGGAAAATGTATGGCGGACTCCCCATGGATTTTAATATCTACCTTGATGTGACCATTTACTTTGTGTGCTTTGTATCTAATTACACACTTTATCTGTAGCTCCATTTTCATAAGCACATGTACTTTACCCACAAAACATTTTGTTAAAAATACTTCCAAAATACAATTGGCACATAGCTGATTTTTTATTTATTAATTAATTTATATTTGTGAAGCCTTATAAGAGGTGTCCCATGATGTGCTTGTTTAAACAGAACAGTATTAGCAAGTTGAAATTGTCTTGAATAACACGTTGTTTACCATAACCAATACAAAAAAAGGTTTGCTGCAAAAATTCCATTGAAAAACGCATACATAAAATCGCCAAATATTCTTATTTTTCTTTAACTGCAGTATTTTATCTTCAAGAGAATAAATGTTTACTACCCCTAAGGGGCATACTTTGTGCTGATGCAACACCCTATCTAAATAAAACCTTACACAAACTTAATTTCACACTGATTATCAAAGGACGAGGAGAAGAAGAACTATTGTCCCATGACAAATTTCAGAGATCAAGGCACAAAGAAAATTAAGATCAATTACACATATTGAAGCTAATATGTAGGCTAAGACAGCATACACAATATAATAGACATATATAACTTCAATTTCATATAGCCTATATTTACATGTATGGATGGCAAATATTGGCAAATAATGTAATGATCCAACACAGTTTGCTCTAATTGTATGTTTTCTTTCAATAACTCAAGTCAACAGCTGAGACTATGCTGCCAGACAGAAAGACATATTTCCCCTCAGGTCAATGCTATTGGAATCTTTCGTTTTATTTTAGTTTAATAAAATATCAGCTCTTATTTGGATCAGACAGAATTTCCAAGTTAATTTTCAGACTAATTTTATGAACATGCTCTAGGCTATATGTACCCATACATTTGTAAATGTCCGTAAATTTTGCTTGGAAATATTGATTTTACCACTGGATGTCTTGTTTGTACGAACGTGGGGTATGTTGCTAGAGTAGCTGTCATACATGGATCGGTAAACTTTTCTTAATAGTCTAAAATTCTAAACTGCAGAGGTGGGGTGCATACATATTCATATTTTAAATGCCTAAACCAACCTAAAAACTAAACCATTTGACAAAACATAAAATAACTTTTTTTTAAATCTTTTCAGAAATATATCTAGCTTTATTCTTCATATATTATCATCAATATCATTACAACTACAAAGTAGTAGTAGTAGTAGTAGTAGTGTACTTTATCGCAACAATAAAGCCTACTCTAAATATATCTCGTTATGACAAAAATTGCATCTAGGCTACGCTTTCAGTAATCTACCTAGCAGGTTAAGCTAGTCACATATTGGAGACCCAATTTTGACCACGATGATCTTTTGTTAACCATCAACAACTACATATGATCTCATTGTTATTCATTCTTTACGGTGACTGTTGAAAACATGCATGCACTCCCTGAATAAATGTAGCACTACTAGCTAGCGTTAGCCAACTCTTCTGGATTGGTGGACGGTAAAGATCGGAAGTAGTTTATTTATGCTAATGAGGAGTCGGGGTTGTAGATATTTACGTTCAACGGGAGCCGCCCTTCACTCACCCACATGGTTAACACTGGGTGCGTTCGCGCCACTTTGTCAATTTTACTACAATTTACTAACTCTGACCAAAGCGAAATACCAACGCCAATTGGTGCGGTGTTTGAAGTGTAGATGAGCAGTAACGCGAATTAAAACTTTGTCTAGTTTCTTTTTCAGATTTGCCCTGAGCAGTGACAGTAAACGGTAAGTCTGTGTGTGCAAGTGAGTGAAGATGGTGGATTTCGCTGGTGAGTGTCTTACCACGCGCATGTTATTGACAAGGAACCTGTTGTTATATTTTCTGTGGGATGGGGGAGTGGAAAATGAGCCTTATTAATTTCAAAAGTCTGATTGGACAGTTCCTAGTTGTTCATTTCGGGGCGATGTTTTTTTAAAATGATCTATTTGGTAATAAAAACAATGTGGTGTTGAGGCGCATGGCAGCCCTCTCCTCCATAACGTTAGTTATTAGAATGAGGGAGATTTGAAAAAGCGTGCTGCTGCCGTTTCTCTGCAGTGCCCATCAGAACTCGTACTGTAGATGGGTAGCTTGCAACTGTACGGGAGTTCTTAATCGTTTGGCCTGCAGATCCGGGAATGCCATATCGGATTAGCTGTAGAAATTATTTAAATTAAAGTTAAAGTTAGTTTTCTTTACTCTGTTCTGTGTGAGTTAAAGTGCCTCCAGAACAAAGCAGCGCAGCACATGGGGCAGCTGCAGGCCGCGCGGTATGGCTAACTTAGCTGGCTTGCTAGCTTACTAGATGGCCATCTGAAATGGCACGGAGTCTTCAGAAGAGTCCCAATGTGTCTCTATTTGCATGACGGGAGGCAGCATTATGCTGTGCCGTAACCATTTTTAAATGAAGTTGAATTTGAATTGACTAATGCGAACAATGCGCAAAGCATCGCAGGCCGGTAGCTGGCTAATTAGCTAGCTAGGTAATATTTAATTTATCTAGCATGTTACCAAGCCAGTTAACAGCAGCTAGGGCCTATGTGTAACGATATAACAAAATAATTGTGATATCCGTTGGTCTTATACAATTCTTAAATTACCCATTATCGCGCCAACGTTGGCCATTTGGCTTCTCGTAACATGGGCATATTCGCTACCTGGCTAGTGCATGCTTTGTACGATTCAGTAACGTTAGCAGCAAGCTAGCTAATTTAGCTAACGTTATGCTGTAGTACGACAGGGGGAAGGGGCAGTTGGCTATCGTGCTTTTTTTATTGCACTTCTGAGTAAAAGCTATCCCCTGCTCTTTTATTTTGAAAAGGTCTTTACAACGCTGCCCGATTTCCACCTGGATTTAGCCAGTTATCTAGTCTTTAAAAAATGTTTTGTACGAAATGCTCAGCTTTGAGGACTCGGCGGCGCCATGTTAGAGCGGACGGTGGGGGGATGGGGTGAACAGGGATTGTTTAAGAGCAGTACGCATGCGTGTGTCTCACTGTCAAGGCGGGCCGCAAGCTGCGTATGTCATTCAACTTTTAAATGCATAGCCCAATAAGTTCCTTGGCGAGTCTTTATTAATCAATTTGCGAGTTTATATGTTCGTATGCAAATTAAAACTTTGCTTTTTACGATTTTACCAGGCTACTTTACCTGCTGGTATGTACTTTCGGAGCGCCCCTCAGTGTTGTATGAAAGACTATGATCTGATCCAGACGAAACGTGGTGTACCATGAGGTACTACCTACTGTTATAACTGTTCGCCGTTTTTATTACGAAAATGCCGCCCTTGACCCGTTTAATGAGGCTTACCCATTCTCACGTGCTCCACTAAGGAGGGACCTTGTTCTCACTTATTTTTCATGTGCATTTTCCCTCTCCCGGGTAGGTCCCCATAAGAACTGTGGTAAGTACATTATGCATCTGATGTCCTGGATGGAATTCCTAGGTAATGCTCTTGAGACTTTGATTTTAGCTGAAGATCTTGCAGTTTAAATTAATGGAACCTGTCTTAATGCACATGTAAATGTAGGCTCTTCCCTTAAATGATTAAGTTTATCACATCATTTTCGATATGCCATCGTATTGGAAAAAAGTGATGTAGGTTGTGGAGAATTCAGGTAGGAAGACAAAAATGCATGAGAGATGTACATTGTATTTTGGTTAGGCATTAACATGATTCTGCAATAGGAAAACATTTCTTTCCCTAACCTCCTTTTGTTTGCATGTTCTCTTACAGAAATGGTCGCAAAATGACACTGGGTTCAAGTCTACGGAGTATGCATAAAGAACTGTGAAGCCGCTTTTTCCAGAGATTACAAAAATTCTGTTGTGGACCCGTTACGTCACTGTAGTGTCAAAGTGCTTACAGTGCAGGTAGTACTATGTAATATCTACTGCAGTGGAGGCACTTATGGCCCTACATTGACCACCATATATGACCCCATTTGACACCCGTCAGACCCAAGTAAAACTACTGCTTGTGCTAAGGTGCATCTAGTGCAGATAGTGAAATAGATTAGCGCCTACTGCCCTAAGTGCTCCTTCTGGCATAAGGGCTGTGACTTGCATCTGGCATTACACGAGGAACCTTTTTATCTTTTTAATTTTATTTTTTGCAGTTCTCTGTTAGCTTTGCATAGTTGCACTACAAGAAAAATTGAGTTGTGCAAATCTATGCAAAACTGATGGTGGCCTGCTCTATCCTTCTATTCCCCCCCCCCCCCCCCTCCCCTCTCCCTCCCTCCAAAAACCAAAAATTAATAAAAATTGTATGCACACTCAGGGATGTGGCTACACTTAATGCCTCTGGAAAGACTCAAAATTGAGTTGGTGTATATTTGGTCCTGAACACCTCTGGCGATCTTGTGAATAAGTTTCAGCAGTATTAAAGTGCTTATAGTGCAGGTAGTTTTTAGTCATCTACTGCAGTATGAGCACTTGAAGTACTTCTAGATATGTGCGTCGGATTGAGATTTCAGTGTTGCATCTGATTTTTTTCTCTGGACTCTGGCCAGTTTTGCTGGTTTGCATCCAGCTTCAAGTCTGGTGCTGTGCAAATCCATGCAAAACTGACCATAGCCATGAATTACTTCCATTGAATCTTCAAGCGGTCTCGTTCTGTGCAGGTTGGGATGGGTAGCAATGCTGTACACTGGTAAGGTATTGCACTTGTCCCGGCCTGTTCAGGACTCGGGGAACAGGCTGTTGCTTCGTCTTCTGATATCCTCCTCTAATTAGGAATACCTGTGTGTAAATTCTTCAGTAAACAGTGGTTTGTCTTTTGGATATGGACTGTTAAAATCAATCTTTAATAAAAAAAGGTTCTTTCCACCTTGTCTCAATTGAAATTTAAGATTTGCCCTGAAATATTGGCTCAACATTTCTGAATTTAACATGGGTCAGTTGTAATCTGGTTTTCTGGTTTAAAAAAAAAAGTTAACTTTAGCGGAGAGCTTAAATTATATTAGAACTTGCAATCCAATTTATTTAACATATAGGGTCATAGGGTTTTTTTTATGAGTTGTTTTTAAACTGCACATCAATGACCTATCTGGGAGTTATAAGTAGTTTGAAGTATTTTATATTTAGTTTTGTGATTTCAATGGCAGCTAGTGCTGACTAATCTGTTAATCTACAAATAGTGCAGTGTGTATTTTTAATATTGAGCTGACTAATTGGCAAGATGTTAACTTCAGTAATTAGTAATGAGTGCCTGTGTTTAAGTGTGATGCATGAATTGCATCCATAAATGCTAGGGTGTAAAAATCTTCCAAGAGGCGAAAAATACATTGAAGTATTGGCTAATAACGTGGTAACGGAACATTGCGGTTTGAAGGAATATAGGGGTATGTAAACTCAACATAGTTTTGTGCAGTTTAAAATATTTTATGTTGCCTTGAAAAGACTCATTCTGAAACAGTAATTGATAGACTCAAAAAAGCACCTGAACATTTGACTTTGCAAGTCCAGGCACACCTACAAGTGACCGCAGTTCATGTTAGGATAACTGCATCAGAAATACATTGGTAGAAAGAACAAGTTAATTGTGATGTTACTAACATCTTTCGAGGGAAGATGTTGGTAAAAGGATGACTTAACCCATCTCACATCGACTTAAATCCTATTCAGGCGCATTACATTTTATCAATAGCGAGTGGTACTGTACTTGAATGTATACTCCTGCGCAGACCTGTAAATGATAATGTAATGGAGTAAATTGCCTAAATGGATGTATTTAACTTGTGCCAGATGGCTGTATCAGAGAGAACTTTAGGGAAAATGTTCATTGACCAGGTTGCGTAAGAAAAAAATTGGCATCAATCGCTACTGCATTTTTGAATTCCACAATGACCGTGTCGCATGGCAATTTTTGTTTTTGTTAGGAAATAATTCAACATTAAATAACATTGAGAAATTAATTTTTTAATCAAAGGGCATACAGAACAACAGCAACCAATGTGATGCATGCTTATGGGTTATGAAAGAAATATGATATTGCCATTGCATATAAATACATTTTAAGCCTTGCTTCATTGATCAAGCTTTTTCTGTAGCATTTCGATTTACTAAGACATTTAGCACACGCAGAACCAATAACATGACCAATGATTGGTGTAAAACAGATTCCATGACCAATCATAGGTCATGTTATTGGTTTTGCACCCGCTAAATGTCTTAGTAAATCAGGCCCTAAGTGTTTTGTAATAAGCAAGAAACTTGATAATTATCTAAAGTTAAGGGAAAAACTTTGCAGTTGCATTCAGTGTGGGTATGGTATTAATGTAGTCCAAGTGGCATAATACAGAACTAATGTCCTAACCAGTGTTTTCCCACTTCTCCCCAAACAGTCAATCGGTATAATTTCTGAATATTAACGTGTAAAATCACAGAACATGAAGTGCTCCTCATGTGTATTAAAGGGTTGGGCTGTGTAGGGCAGCTTAATATTTGTATTTGCCCATTAATAAATAGTACTAAACTTAAATATAGAATAACACAAACATAAAGCGTTTTGACTGAGAGGCTCAGATTTAAATCTGTGACATTATATCTATAATCTAATGTATGACATTTGATTCAAATATTAGTTTTTTGCCCCAATTTAAACCGCAAGAATTGATTCACCCCAGTCTAATTTGATCAGTTTTTAAAAAATGGTTTACTCTTTGTAATTGTTTGCAATATAGCACAATGTGAACATATGGGACACGTATTCTTCATGACATGCATAGCTATTTTTGACAATGTGGCTTAAGAGTGTAAATGATCCCTCTAAACATGAAAAACAATTAACACCTTGTTAAAATTCTGGGATTGCAATTGTGGTTGAAGAAAACCAGCATACACAGGGGTACTCCAGGACCAGGGTTGAGAACCACTGGTTTAGATGACGGGGGCCGGAAAGGCCTATGGCAGGGGTAGGCAACCCTGGTCCTGGTGAGCCGCAGGGTCTGCTGGTTTTTGTTGTTACTGAACACTTAATTGATCAATTAAAGCAGTTGATTATACAGTTAACTCACCTCCACCTGGTTTCTTTGGTCTAAGTACTTGCTGTATTTAAGGTGAAAACCCTGCGGCTCTCCTGGACCAGGGTTGCCTACGGGGCAGTTTAGATGAGTAGCCTATGTACCGAGTTTGTAGGAACTCATTTAAAGTATTTTAAGAAATGATCAACCTTTGTTTCTTGGCAGTTTACTATTGCATGATACGGTTACTACCATTAGAGTATTCTGGGGGCAATTGTAACGGGGCAATTGCAACACCATAAAATTGCACCAATCTGAAACAAGCTAGAACTGAGATTCTATCCAGCAAGCTAGCTAGTTTCATGTGTTCAGGGTTGGGGGCAATTGTAACCAAAAATTGTGTTACAATTGCCCCCAGAATACTCTACTCCTGCTTGTGGTTAAAGTGTATGCAAATATAAGCAGTAGACTACTGCTGGTTTGCTATTATACCTGATAATTCATTGATTAATGCTGCAGATTGGCCAAACACTAAACTCACCTGGTGACCCAGGTTTAAATCAATCCTAATTAGACGGGAAGAATAAAACCCAGCAGTATTATTCGGCAGATTTGAACATCCTGGCCTAAAGTATCCTATGAATCACACCTTTTAATAAGGTAGCCTAGTCCTAAAGGGACCTCGAGTGTGAGATCCTTGTTTGAAGGCATCTCCTCCAATAAAGGCTGATAGCTGTAGGTAAAGGTCTTAAGTTAATATGCAAAATTCAACTGCAGGCTATGTCGTTGAAAATGATTGTTTCCAGACAGTTAAGTCTTCAAAGTGCTGCATTTCAGCATTTTGATATGCGCAAATGCCGTTTCTGGTTTTAGCCAATAGCCTAGATGGCTTATTTGCGAGAACACCCGGGTAACTTAGCCTAGCGATTTGGAAATTGGATGTACTTAGAATTATGCTTGTGAAATAGGCTACCTCAATATATCTCTATTGAACATCGAAATATGTAGGCTAGATTATTTGTTTCCCAAATAGGCTAAAACGGGTCAAATAGCTGTCCATGAAAGTCAATAGTAAATGGTTTGCTTAAAAAAAAATCAAAATAAAAACTCTTGATTCATTCAATGCAGTCCGCTGTGTCGAGAGCGACCCGTGCTTTTGTCATATTCAAGCTTTTTTTTAAAAAAAAAAAAATTTTTAACTTTATTTTTTACATTTTTGTTTAGGCTACTAAACCTGTTGGCTAGCTAGCCTACTCGAGCAAAATAAACATTTAAACTTCCGCTGTAGCCTAGACTAGGATGCGTCTTACAGCAAGGTCTCTGCTCGAGTTGTAGGCTAGCCTACTAAAGTTACCACTTTCTAAGTCCGATTTCTCTAAATCGCCTGTGGAAATTCTCCGCTGAGTCTAGGCGTAAATTCGGCGACACTTTAATTCTGAGGGGTGGGAAATGTAGGCTAGTGCTTGTTTGGCATTGATTGCAGTTGGAACCACAAGCATAAGCTGGAGGAGGCTAAAACGGAGTTCCCACTATTTGAACACAAACCTAAGCGCCCGCCGGCATATAGGCTACCAATACAAAAGCAGCGGAGTAAAATTCTATTTTTAACAGAATATACAGGCAGCCCTAAATAAGTATCGTATGTGTGTAGCCTACTGATGTTTTGCGCTTTGGTATTTGGACTAGGCTAGCCTACTGGTTTCAGTTTAAGAAAGTCGGTTTTTGTGTGATGGAGTTAGGCTAAGTTACTGAAGTTATTCAAACGTGGCAGATTGGACCGGTCAAATCACTGCAGGATACATCAAAACCAGGTAAATGTTGAACAGTTTGTTTTCATTACATGTTTCAGTGAAAGGTTTTTTACGGGACCAAAAAAGCAAACAAACTTTTTTTTTTTTTTTTTTTAAAGCCTGGGCTTTCAGTAGCCTATAGCGCTTAGCCTAGGCTACACGAGAAGTCTGCCATTTTTCAAATTATGCTGGTTATACCTAGATCAGATTGTTATCATAACTGTTTCAGTTATTTTATAACTAACGTTAGATGTTTTTCTCATTTTACCTGAAGCGATAATATAAAATATTTATTAACAAATAGAAATGGTATGGTTGTCCTGTCTAATGCAAGTCAAAGAGGTAGGCTATATCATTCATGAGTGGTAAATTAGTATGCTTCGTGGTTCCTCGGCTAGCCTGTTGAAGGAGATGGATTGGATTATGTTTTTTGGTGCAAGATTTTGTAACAGTTATGTAGCCTTGGGACTCTTAAACACCAGCGAAAAGTTGAAGGTCTTTGAATATTCGTCGGAATTTTAATTAAGCATTAATTACAAAAGTAATTAAGCATTTCGTTTGGAACCGTTGTAGGTATGATTTAAAATTAAATAGGCTATAGCCTAGCTACTAGACGAACCGATGGTAACACGATTGAGCTTCTAATTCGTTTACTTTAAATGGCATATCATGTCCAGAATGATGTCTGAAGTCTTATTCTAAGAATTTGTGAAGTAAATTCACAAATTCCCACGCACATGGGTTTTTGTTGTGCATTTATTTCCACCTTGTACCTAAAAGTGACCCTTTCCCCTGGATTACTTTTGTGGTATTTTAGCCTGCGTACTTTGAAGACGGCAGTTTAATCTCAGCACAGGGACATGGCACTTGTGTTTAGTGTGCACAGTTGGTTGCTAAGGAGTTTTGCCAAGTGAACGAGAACTAGCTTCACTTGTGCTTTGCCGATAGCATGTGTGTATTGTGCTGTAGGCAGTGTTCCTGTTACCACAGTGTGACAAGAAAGAAGAAAAAGAAAGTTATAACAAACCTCATTCTTATTGATCCCATGGCAGTTCTGTGCGTGCTCTGGCCATGCGTTCAGAGACTTTGCAACACAGCTTGGGGGTGCTCACACTCGCTTGATTAATCAATCATCATTCCTGTTTTTATGGAAGTTCGTGCAAGTAGAAAGAGGCAGGAAATTTTTCCCTATTGAAGCTGAGGTAGCCAAATCAAGTGCTATCCTAGAAAATCATCAAGAGCACCATTGTTTAATTCATTAAACACTTGAAAATGCACCCGACTTCAAAGTATATTGGCAGGAATTGGTCAAAATTAGTCAGCGGTGTTTTCTCAACATGAAACTGTTATTATATTATATATATGAATTGCAGTCACATTACTCCTGGGAAGTTACACCAATGCTTTGGATGATGTTTCAGAGCCTGAATGTAAGCATTCCCAGGGATTCCACCTCTCAAGGAACATATATGGCAAGTATAAATGCTTATATAAGTCGCTTGTTTAAATGGATGGTAAACCATGTTTATTAGATACTCAGTAGAATATGGATGCAAATGGGCGACTCATGTAAATGTAGCTTTAGTAGCTACTACTGCACTTCGGCCATTAACCAACAAAGGTTTTGTTTTGCATAATGCATTGTTCCATTTAGATGGCATGTTTTCAAGTAGAAGGCAAACGTGTATTTTTGATATATGAACCAATTACAGGATAACACAACCTGGAATCCGGATGAATTGTCTTTTTTCTTTTTTCTCTTGCTGCCTAAATAAGTTCACTTTTTTTTCTATCTGATTTGTGGTGCCACGATATAGTCTGTGAATCTACCAGTGTCAACCTGCTTAATAAAGAACAATCAATTCACCAAACCATTTTCAGAAACCTGTGATTAGTAGCATCTTTTTATTTCCTGGCATTTAAATATAAATACTACATAACATGCCCACAAGTCATGACTATAATAATTACTACAGTATGTTAAAAATCTGCCCATTAAAGGTTGTATCAGCGATTTTGGGTGACGTCACTTCTGAAGCGAAATCCCAAACAAACAGAGCCAATTATGTTATGTTTTAAAAAATAGTGTTCAAGCATCCAGAATTATAACCACGTTAATAACGTTTGTAAGAAACCAAACCGTTTGTAAATCCGTCAAGATTTCAGCGAGATAAGAGTATTAGCGTATTAGTATCACCCACCCCTTGTCGGTGATTGGTTGGAATACTGTTTATTTTGGTTTTGAGTGGTTGGTAGTACCATTTGTTTTTGTGTACGATCTCGGAGCATAGGCTGCCTACAGAGACGCGGTTTTTTGACGGCCTGCTTATGGGGCGGGCAGCTAGCGGATCGTGAGGAAAAATCAGATGAATGTGATCATTTATGTTTCGACCCAAAATCGCTGATACAACCTTTAAGCGTTTTAAATCTCTGAAGGGTTGGCCTTACTGTTTTTCAGGTGTTCTGAATGAAATCTTTAGTATGTAAATTATTGCATACCAGACATGACATGCTGTGACGTGTCATTTTTATCAATAGAAAGTGTGCTCACCATTTTGTGATTAAAAACAAATACAGCCTGACTGACGAGTTTTAATTGTGGAAGGTACTTCTGGTTTCATTCCCATTCGGTTGACCAGTCTGTAATGCTTACCTGAATTAATAAAGAATTGCACCCTGATTTTGGAATTAAAACACTTAGGGTAACTGTACCAATTAAGCCCACCAAAATCTGTTAGATTATGATGGTATGTATCAAAAATGCAATCTGTTAAAACTCTTATTTGAAATTTCATGAATGCATTTGTAGGTTTTTTTAAATTTGACAAAGCTATAAAAGAAAGCATTAGAAGTCATGGGCTTAATAGGCATGCCTGAATGAACATATGTGAAAAATAACAAATTCTGGGGTACCAAAAACACCAAAGTTTTTTTTTGCAACTTCTGTGGTCACCAGGCACATGTGGATCCCTAATTCAGTATCAGCAAATCTGTTCAGTTTACAACAGCTGACATGCATGTAACAAGCAGATGTATTGGCAGAATCATTGCACAGCACAATTTAAAAAAATAAAAACATTTTTTAATTTGACTCCAAAGTTGCAAGTGGGCTTAATTGGTACGTGGGCTTAATAGGTACACTTACCCTAATATTTTAAATAGTAGAAATTACTCTGATTTTTTTTTAAAGGAGGAAATGGAATATAAGTAAAATGGTGCATTTGCTCTTAGTGGGAGGGTATACATTTTTCCTGTACCCCCTCCCACATGCTACAATGTTCTTTGGTCTGTACGCACGGCCTACAAGTAGTGTTCACTCAATTTAACCATGGCCTAATATAGAATACAAAAACGTGAATATTTAGTTTTGTAAGCTGGGATGATCCCCCATGTGCAAGTGTGTGGAGCTTTTTTTCATGCACTACATTATCAGTAGGGAAGGCCTTCCCATTGACCTTATTAGCAAACAAACAATTCAGAATTAAAGTAGCCTGTCAGCCAACTTTGTCTTTTTTACCCCAGTCTCCAAGGGAATGGCTGAATTATGTGGTTTCCATCTGCACCACATACAGAGTTGTAATTAGAGGCATTTTACACAAGAAACAGACATATTTCTTGTGCAAGATTATCATAATAATGCTCCTGTCTGAAGTTGTAATGCATTTTGTTCCTTTTCTTAAAATGTGTGCAGAAACTATCAATTCTTGACAGATTAAATTAAACCATTGTTGTATCTCTTTTCAGGGTGCTGCTCAGTCTTTTTCTTTGAATCATCACATTTTGAAAAATGTCCTCTGCTTCAAAGCTATGAATAAAATGTCGTGACATCTTTCATAAAGCCTTTTGAATGATAAAAGTGGGAAACACTTGGAATGGAATTGCCAGCCCCTGTCCTTGGCCACGGTAAAGAAACATTTCATATCCTCACTTTTAGGCTGAAACACTTCAACCTGAAATTGTGCTGCTGCAAAAGGTTAGAACAGTTAGTCTAAGGCATGGCGTTGATCAAGGACAGCTCGTAGAGCCAAGTAACAAATGTGTGCAACAAAAATTCCTATGACTATTTCTGTGTACTTTGAAAATAGATATATCCATGTAAATGTTGGGACCTTTCTAGAAATCGAAAGCGTATTCACACTTTGTATTTGATTTTCCACTTGTCCTCTGTGGGAAGGATTCACATTTACATTGAGGTGTATTGTGTCATAAAACTAATGTTTTGCTGAATTTATTTGTGGCACTTCCTATCCATAAGATCACTGATTGTCATTTATAGGCTACTTGCTTCCATCAGAGAAAAAAAATACCCGTTTTTGTCCACTTTCTGGGGATTCTGTTATGGTCCTGTTAATTGTGTATTATTTTCTGTTACTTTATTATTTTTCATATTCATTCCCATAGCCCTGGTTCCTGTACTATTTACATTTCCCTCTGATCCCCTCTGTCTGTGTGCTGTGTTCCGAGTTGTCACTCCCCTGTATCGTGCTGGCACTATTCGGGTGATTTTGGAAGTATTCGGGATTTCTGCCTTCCTTCGTGTCTCGTATTCTTTCTTCAGTCTTTTTGTATTAAACTGTAGATAATACTAACAATTACTTATTGCACTTGTGGTTATCTAGTTTAGATTACACTTACTAAATCTACTAATGTATATGTGTTACTAAACTAAACTAACCCCCGTATTTGAGTTATTTACTAATTGATACTAACATATCTTCTACGCTTTAACATTCCATTCTCGTGTGCTTTACCTGACTCCTGCTGCCTTCGCATATTGACTGCACCTGTCTCTAGCCTGTAACTCCGCCTACCAATCTGAGCACGAGTCTGCCTCTGGTCCAGGCTATGTTGTCTTCAATGTGTTTTCGTGAATCCGGTCCACGTCTTTGTTACTTCCCCATTATTGTATTATCTATTCCCATTGTTATCACCTTTGTCTTGTTTGTAACCCCGCCCTCTCTCACACCTGTACCTCCTTGTCTTATCCTTCCCCAGTGTTTATATACCCTCAGTGTGCAGTCATTTGTTGTCAGAACGTTGATCAATTTCATTGTGCCGATTATTTGTAAGCCTTTGTTATTTGAGATTCCTGAGACACCTTTTCGTACGACTTCGAGCCTGCCTTTTCCTTCTGTTTTGTTTGCCGTGTTTTTCTGGTTCTTTGACTCTTGCTACGTTTTTTGACTATTCTTTTGGATTTCGATTTTGTACTGTCTATCTCTGATTACCTGGCTTCTGAACTTGGACTGAATAAACAACGTTTTTTGCCTGCTACCTGTGGTCTGCGTTTGGGTCCTTATCAGAACTTAACAGATTAATTTGTTCTGTGCACAAAAACATAATTTATTAGACAAGTTTTGAATGAAATTTATGATAAAACAAATATATTTCCTCATTGTTGTCTGTATTCTTTTAGTATTTCGTTTATGTATTGCCTTGATTACCCCCCCATTTTAATAATCTGAACGCTGAAGTGCTTTTTGGAAAGTGGAATGAAATTAGCTCTGAAGCCTTGATATTGTACTTTTCAAACCCCCTCATGAAGAAAGTCCAATTGCATAGCAATTTCATTCAATTGTAATTATAGTTTTCAACGGAAGTGTTGCTGACAGTCCAACTCAGTAACCGTTAGATTGCTTAATAAAACCCACTTCCATATTGAATGATCGAGTATTGGATTCAGCAGCAGAGTGGTGTATTTGTATTTTGAAGCATAACTATTATCTTCAGTGTATCACCCAGCAATGTCAGTGTTCTGCCAATTTATTTGAACCCATTCCTGGGTTCAATTTACACGCATATTGTGATCAGCTTTACATATAAACCGTGTATACGTCACGTGGCGCTGTAATGGCGGCACGTAGTCCAGCTGTCTCGTGTTTGTTAATTTGAATGTTTTGTTGTCGGGCTTTTGTCTTTTGTTTTTTTCATGCGCTGTGTGTCTGTTGTGGGACGGGGAAGCGGACTGGACGTTTTTATAATATTGACGGGACTGCGGGCAATCTTCAAAAGGCAACCAGGGAAGGAGAAGATAATGCGGGGGAGGAGTGAGGCGGCGACTGGGAAGGCTGAGCTCCATTTCGACAGTGGACAGAGACCGCAACACTGCGTGTAGCCTATGGAGTAAAGTCGTGGAGGCGCCGAGGCGGAGTTTGTGTGTTGGACTGGTTGAAATTTATGTTTAATACATGTTTTTCCCTAGGTACCAAGCTGGTATCTTTGGATAGCACACAACTGAGAACCTGCTGAAAATAATGCCATGGATAGCATACAGTTCATAGGAACCATGTGTTTTATTTAAAACTACTTCCAGCAGCTTCTCAAAAATTCAATAAAGATGGATGTCTAGAAGCTATGTTTTGATGGAAAGACATAGAAATAGAAGATGCTTGACAGTAAGAAGCATTTTTTTAAAGATGGTAAATGGTTCATCACAGCTTGTAAATGGAAGAAATTTGTCCCCGATTATCTTCTGTATTTAATGCAGCATGGACTGTGTTGTGTTGTGTAAAAAGAGAATGAAATATTCTGGGGATTATCCAGCCAGTGATTTGGAAAGATGTATTCTTAACCTTTCATAGTCAATAATTCCATAACTAGTACCATAATGTTATAGTATCAGGTTAAACAGGCAGACGCACAATACTGGGTAATTATGATTGGACTCCTCCCCTTGGATGATCTGGCCAACACTTGCCCAGTTAAAGACCCCACACAATGGAAATGTAGCTCTTAAGTGAGGAAATTGTTCGCTATATGAAATGGTTTAATTACTTCAAGGAAATGATGTAGACCAAAAAAATAAATATATTATTCAAAGTTGATATTTGCGCTGCAAAATATTTTCCTCGCTTCTTCCTGTGAAACGGCAGTGTGACGTTTTGATGACGCGTACCTGCACTGTGGAACAAAGTATTCCCTCCAATTACATTGCTCAATTTTCAACTTGTCCTCAACGTCAATGTAAGTGACAGCTAGCTTAGGGTACTTAGGTTGCTCACAATAGCAGTCAGTGCGAACAAAATGGGACAAAAGTGCTTGTTTGGGTGTGTGAGTCCTCACACCCTATTTAGTTTCCCCACAAACACATGGCTACACACAAAATGGCTCAATTTTGGCCACATGAAGGAGTCTGCAATATCCACAGGAACACCTGAGGTAAAAGTATGCATAGTGTAGTAGCCTAGGTTATCAAGCATGTCTTAGTAACATTAGCAGAGGCTGTCTATCAACTGGTATAATGGTAGAAATACAAAACGGGATTCGAGATTCAAATTAGCGAGATATTGATAATTACAAATATTACGACTGCCGTCAGTGGCAGTAGTTGTGGCTGCCCAGCAATTTGTACACAGCTATCCTGTTATTGCGGTAATGGTAACGTTAATAGAAAAACAAAACAGGATTCCAGATTCTAGGCAAATATTTGTTACAGATGTTGACGTTACATGCGACTTATCATACCACTCAGAAACATCGAGATTCTCTCGGGAGTGGACCGCATTTTCCGCAGCTCCGGCAGCAGCAGCAGCAACGGGGGGTTGCTCAAACATATAAGGCCGCAAAGGAGCGAAGCCGTCCACATACTCATAGTCATTTCCCTCCATCCTCGCCCTCTCCGTCCTCCTGCCCCTCGTTGTCCCACAGAAACAATGCCTCCTCCTCTGGCATTCCTACATCTCAAAACTAGGGCTCCTAGGATTCCATTTTCGCTGAATTGCGGACGGAATCACAGAATTGACCTTAAGCAGAATCTTGGCTTTTGCGTAGAATTTCTGTTTTTTTTTTGTGGGTCAGATGGTTTCCAACACACTGCCCGCCCTTAAAACCTATTACAAAGTGGGGAGGGTGGGAATAAACATCTGATTGGCTGCATACTAAACTCACCTATAGAGCTTTTTATTTCAAGTTTAAGGAAATCATGTTCCCTATTGCATTTTCCTTGCCTCAGCTAATGTATGGTCTTGTGATCATATAAGCACTTTATTTTATTTCATCTGCACTTTACATAATTCAGCATTGGATTTAAGTCTTATCCTTGCATATAAAGCATAATAATAATAATGTATTTCTAATAAAAGAAATCGGGATCAGTATCGGCCGATCTTTAAAAAGAAGTATATTGGTATCTGCCCCGAAAAATCTTGATCGGAGCATCTTATATAGGCTATTATTTTCTTGTCTTCATTTAGTTTACCACAAGTTTGAATGATTATATACACATATTTTACGGTAGCTTGTGAAAAAAAAAGGGTTGAAAATTGGGAAAACTGAAAAAAAAAATGGCTTAAAAGAATCAAGAAAACGGAATCATGCCCTACAAAACAGTTAGATTTTTAGGGAGTCTTCCTATTGAAGTGAATATCAAAATGAGATTAACTACAGAAAATAATCATGAGTATTGATGACGGGCATCAACTGCAACGTAGTGAGTGACATCAGTGGTTTTCAAATCCGGTATTCAGTTATTCAGACATAAACCACTGTTGAAGGAGTGCATTGTCCCATGCCAATTAAACTGTAAACTGTGTTGCATCTCATCAGAACTGATACTGAACGTCATTATACAGCCTGCCACTGTCATAACATGATCAAATTTGTGATAATTTCTCACAGTGTTTTGTTAACACATAAATGAGATGGGGTTGTTTGCCAGCCAGCTCCCAGTTACCAGATTCTGTTTGTTTAGCCTTTTTGAAAACATTTTTTTGGTATTTATCTTTTTTTCCCCCACAGGCACATCTTACGTGAAGTAAAAAAAAAAAAAAAACCTTAGAAAATGTCCAAGATCACATAACACTAAAGCTCTCTTCTAGTTGAAGGGTATGTCGATGGGTTCTGATGCCAAAATTGCTCCCTAAGTGGCGATTCTACCGTGATTCACTGTAGTCACATTCAACATTGGAATATAAATGCAGATCTCAATCTCCAAAATGATAGGACTGTGTCCAGCCAACGAGTGAATGAGAAAATATTTGGCGGTACCCCCAAGAAAAGTGGTTCAGAAATCCTTGGATTTATAATTAGCATTATTGAATTTTTATTGTTTGGACAACCTAATTTTTCCTATGTTATAATTTGTTAGAAATATCTGTTTTCTAATACTGTTCTCTTCTGCTTTGTAGGTAACTCTGAGAGATGCATACAAATATTAAATTATATTTCGCAGTTGAGACAAAAATAACTTTCACAGGAGAATGAGTAGGAATGTCTTATTTTTCCTGTCACAGACACAAATTACTTCTTTAATTTTAATTCAATTTGTATGTTTTTAAATTGTGAATAACTCGATAAAATCAAAACACCTAACAAAGCTACCTAACAAATGTGCAAAAATAGTTTAGTTTAAAATGAGCACATGACCTCACTATCACCATCATGCATGGCTTCAATAAAGTGAACCTTCAATTACAATAAAGTGTCATTTACAATAGTTTAAACTGTGCTCTATGCAGGATTTTTACCTAGAAAATATTATAAAATAACCTTGTTCAGTCAAATCTATGGTGCACTGGCAATCTGTCAAAAACAATTGTCGAAACCTTGCTCCTCTGCCTGTATTTATTTAAACAAAAATGTTTTAAACATACAAACAGGCCAAGTTACTCACGCATAGCCTGCAAAGCACTGTCAGCAAGTCATTAATTAAAACTTGCAAAAACTAGGCCTACCATTAAAATTATTGATATCAAAATGCAGCCAAGTTACACCAGACTACATTGCTCATCGTAGCTAACACTAATTAAACTATCTCTATTCCAAAGCACCCCAATCTTTCCTAAATTATTTCATGTAACTTGGCCCTGTTTTTTTTTTTGTTTTTTTTTTAATTCTGAATGGCCTACCTTTGGTCATTTTGGTTGGATGACTTCAAACTACAAAAAATGTAGGCAGTATGCTGTGAAAATGTAACCCTGAATTGGTAATAAACGAAGTTTTAAAAGTCATCCATATAGAAAAATGCACTTTGCTAAAAATGTTATTTTCATTTCGTCCTCGCTTGACGTTTTGCTCGCTGTGCTCAGGTGTGTTTTTTGCCCTCCATGGAGGTGAGTGGGCGGGATGGAGGAGGAGACTTATTTGATTGTAAACACACACGACCACTGCAAGGCTAAAGATCCCGCGTATAGTGTACCTTTAATTCATATTAGCAAGTAGCATTTGTTTGGTGCAATGTCCACATGTAGCTGGTGAGTCATTTCCTTTTCTGCTGGGTTATGTGCCTTCTCAGCGTGATTTTAAACTTTAAACACTTCGCCGTGTCTCTCGTGTTCCTGTATCATTGCTTTCTGTGATCTAGTTCCTTTCAGGTGCAGCAGCAAGTCCTGTACTGCCTCGTCAAATATTGATCTTAAGGCCTCCGGCACTAGAGGGCAGAGTGTGAGAGACAGAACAGTTTCCCTTGGCTTAAGCGAATCAAGTCAGACTTTGTTTTATTAAATATGGGCCTATCACATACTGTTAGTACAAATATCACCTTAAAAATCAATTCATTTAAAATAATGATAAAAAATAAATCTGGTGGATTTTCTCCCGAGTAAATGTATGCCACGCCCACACAATACATTTTTAATCGGCCAGAAGAGACATAGGCAGGCTCCTATGATCAATCCCCATTGATCTTTCAAAATGTTCAAAATCTTTGCCTTCGATTTACAATACCTTTCATTCTTGTCATCATGTTGTTGTTTTTTAGGATGGCAATTTGTAGTTACTCTGTAAGTGAAGTTAAATTCAGGGTATGGTCTGTTAATGAGCCAGCTAGCTTATACGTAGCCACAGAACCCTTCTGTCTGTCAGGTTTGGTGAGGCTTGTTGAAGCTTGGTGATTTTTCTCTCTTTTCGCAGATATATGGTACAGCGCACAGTGAAGCAATATTTTGGCATTATCATTTGCGAATGTACATTTAAAAGTAATGTAATTAAATGTATATGTATTAATTAAATTGAATGGACCCAAATGAGCCATAACATTAGCTAGATTTACTTTAATGTTATTGACTGTGGAATGGGGTATCCTATGCTTCCACGACTGGTTAAAAAAAAAACAAATAAAATTAAGGAATGTGTTTAAGCGACAACGTAAAGTGAAAAATCTCATTGAATTGAAATTGTTTAAAAAAAAATTTGCCAGATATGGTTGCTTTTAAGTTATAAATTGACAGTCCATTTGGAAAGCACAGGTTACTGGAATTGTGGTCTGGCCCAGCCACCATCTACTCAGTGACATTCTGCCCTGGAGCAAAATGTAGCCTAATTGCCAACTCCTGCCCTAGAACACATAAGCTCCATAATATAAAACTACTTTAATTAAAGCGAACGTAACAGTTCGCAGACCTTTAGGGATAGCGTGATCAGTTCTGCAACTCTTCTAAATTGGTTTCTTTTTCATTCAATGCACTCCACTGTTGTGTGAAAAGTGAAAAAATAAAACAAGTATGCAACTGAGAAAACTAACGGCCTCCTCACAGTCGACTGATTCAGCTCAGGAGGACTGTTTGTTTGTTTGTTTGTTTGTTTCTCTCTCTCTCTCTCTCTCTCTCTCTCTCTCTCTCTAGTTTTGTGTTTGGCATGTGAGGCAGACATGCCTGTACATAATCTCAGCTTTAGGAAGACATTGTTAAAAAGGTGACCTGGGACCAACACTTGAGCATCTTTTTTCCCTTAATTCATACTTGTGCTTTACCCATAATGCTGTTAGTTTAACAGACTTTCACTCACATGCAGCTGGTACTTCTGTCCTCCTTCCATTCCCAGGCGTTGCTTTACAGGTTCAAACGCTCCCTGTGGGGTTGTGTGTAAAATTAATGCTGACAGCCAAAGTACACTGGTGCCTCTTAGTGCTTTTTGAGTTCAGTCTCATTCCTCATTATTTCACAGTGGCAAACAGGCAAAGGTAATTAATGGCTCCCGCACTTCACTGAACCTTGAAGCGCCAGCAAATGGAAAGCATTTTTCTTGGTTTGTAGACTTCGCTGCTTTAACCGTATGATAATGCAGTTTAAATAGGCTATACACTTTCTCAAGTCTTCGGTTGGATCTTGGCAACTTGATGACGCTCTCCAAAAACCAACAGTGCATGTTGTTCGAAAGTATACATAATTTCATAGACTTGGCTCTTTGAATATGTGCACAAGGACAGGACAGCACTTGCAAATGAATTCAGCTTGGTAATGGATGATGATACAACTTTAGCCACAGAGAAATGTATTTGTTTTGAAAGTAAATCTATGTCACCTGCTGACTAAATTGTTCCATTTGACTCGTCTTAAATTGGGAACTAGATTCAATTGATTTATTCATTTAAATAATTTAGTATTTTAATAAAATTACATTTGTGGGGTGATTGAAACAAAATCAGCTGGGTTCTTAGGATCATGCAAAAGTGATAATACTGTTTGCCCAAGGAGGGTGGCTTTCAGTCGTCAGGATGACCACTTTGCTTACTAATAACTTCCCAGGTGATTTTGTGCCTGCAAGCTGTCTGGGATGCCACTCCAGCTGTGACCTTCATTTGTAAAGTGAAAAAGATTGCACACTTAAAGATGTGTGCAAGTCATTGCCCTCTTTAACTGACAGTGGGGTGGGGGGTAGGCCTGAGGTTGCAGTTGTGAATTCTTAATTAGGGAGGAAATTGGCACAGAGAACTGTTACACCTCAGCATTATATTGCTTATTTTTTATATTTTCCCAGATTGAGAACTAGTCTCACTAACAATGAGGTTTAGCTAAGTCTATTCTCGTGCATTTTTTAAAAGATCAAAAAAGTATTTTACTTGCAAAGTAGAATAGCCCATTGTGAATGAGTGCCTTTTGTGAGGGTCGAGTCAGAGAGGCTAAAAGTTGCTTATATGGTGCTCGACGGCCCTATCTTGATGCATACGTTTCTGCAGGCCAGACAAATACTACAAAATAATTCAAAAAAATGCTTTCAGTTTTTTAATGTTTTGTTTATTAGTGTTTCTTAATATTGTAAACACTTAGAGATCTAAAGCATAACTCATTTGTGATTAAGTGTTAAGTTTCTATATTGACTGTCACAACCAGGGGCGTAGGTTTCATTTGAACATTGGGGGGGACCACAAACAGTAAACTTTCTTTGTGATGATAATGGAGGGGGACACTAATAATATACCATCCAACAGTAGTGAACCATGACTATTGGACCGAGGCCCTCAACCATTCCCATGAGCAAAGCAACAATAATATGGGGGGGTCTGGGGGTCCTCCCCCAGAAAAATGTCTCATTTCATGCATTTCTACACAACCTCACACAGGGCATTTTCTAAAATAAAATGTTTTATTTATGAACATTTTGGAGAAGTTTTTTTTTCTCCAAAGCACTAGGCGAGATTTGAGATGCTTTCATACAAATCTAAAGCCATGGTAGGCTAATCAGTACATTAGTGGATAAGATAAGTTTATAACATTTTAAACTCTGTGGTTCTCAAACTCGGTCCTGGGGGTCCCCTGAGTATGCTGGTTTCTGTTGTAACCACAATTGCAATCTCAAAATTTTGACAAGCTGTTCATTTTTCTTAATTAGGTGTTTTTCATGTTTAGAGGGATTATTTACCCTCTTAAGACAAATTATGTCAGAAATAGTTATGCATACCATAAAGACTATCCCATGTTCACATTGTGCTTACAGTGCTATCTTGCAAACAATAATACAAGGTAATTTTTTTTTTTAACTGATCAATTTAAAGACAGAGGTGAATCAATAGGCTCCTAATTCAGTAGATGAACACTTGTGTTTTAGGTTCCTTAATTTTTTCCTTAAACTTATTAACACAATGCAGGTTTGGCTCATTATCATTTGCTTTGTCTTTTTGTAATTGTTTGCAATATAGCACAATGTGAATATTTGACTTTTATTCTTCATGACATGCATAGCTATTGCTAACATAATGTGGCTTCAGAAGGGAAATAATCCCTCTAAATATGAAAAACACTTAAGAAAAATCAACACCTTGTTCAAATTCTGGGATTGCAATTGTGGTTCGAACGAAAACCAGCATATGCAGGGGCCCCCAGGACTGCGTTTAAGAACCACTGTCTTTAGTGGTAGTCGTCGACATCCCAATTATGGTATTCACATTTCTCTGAACTTCTAAATTAGGCTACAACTTTAAGAGAAGCCTCATAATTCCGATGCTGGATTCTTAGTGTCGCCGCTTGCGAATACATCAGCCTCTCATGTTGCACTGCGGGGCAATAAAATAAACATTTTAAGGAACCAAATAACCTACCTTTAAGAAGCTACAACTGTTTTCTGATGAACCCAGAGATTCTCTATGTTGTCCAGCAACGTCGACATTTCCACAGTGCTACCTAACGTTATCGCACTCGCGGCTGTAGTGTAATACATTGCTTGTTGTTATGAAAAAACTTTTTTTACGTATATATACAAGGCATAAACTAGAAAAATAAGGAGTAGTTAGGTTAGGAACAGCGCCTACAGTAGCCTAGCCTACCTGAATGGGGAAACTTCTGGGTCGGCGGTTCTTTTATTCACTGTGGGGATTTTGATTTGATTTTCAGTTGAGAGGACCGTTTCAGGTGAAACGAATGAAACGTAGCAAAGGCCGCCTATACACCAAACAAACCATCCGCTCTACCCCAGTAACGTGCGTCTCGATTTCATACTCCGTGAAGTTTCTCGTCTTTTTTTGCGGTCTGACTTCTCCATTAGGCTACAACCAACCTGATTATAACATGTCCATAACGTTACACAAAACACTGGGTTATGGGAATTGAAGTCCATAGTATTATCGGCTTGAGCAATCGCCTTTAATTGTTGACTACATATCCCATTTGTGCTTTCATAAACTCGAACTTGTCGTGGCCATGAGATAAACCATTGCTACCGTTTGAAGTAGCGAGGGGGTGGGTCGATAATTCATCCTATGTTTACGGGCGTTACATATCTTTCCGCATAAATTTAAGTAATTTTTTTTTACCACTGTTGCAGCCTTTATTGACGGTAAGCTCTACATGGGAGAGGGATCAGTTATGGTTGGGGGGGACAATTCGACTCTTTCCAAACATAATCCTACGCCCCTGGTCACAACCTTTTTGTGATCCTGACCTTGTATTTTGTGAAACCTGCAAATATTCAGACTAGTTTTACCATTAATATATAGTGGTTAGGGTCAGGGATCACGTACATACTTTGAACTTGCATGATTTCCTCTTCGGGTGTTTGACATGATAGAGTCAAACAGAGAGCGTTTCTACAAACAAAAGTGGGGATAGGACACAGACTGGCTCATTGCCATTTAAAATCTGGAAATTACGAGTTGAATGTCTTTTCAAATTACGTACAGATTTGCTACATTTTTGATTTAATCAGCTTATTGCAGCATATTTTTTATTCTTTTAATGCATTATAGAACCAGCATCTTCCCAATGAAATGTGTAATGAAATCACACTGCAAGCCCTTTTACAGTACTGGTGTTGGAAAAAGCAAAAAAATAATAATAATTCAGTAAAAAATCATAATAATAATAGGGCAGAGCTTAAAAAAATAAAAACTTAAATTAGAAATCTATGAAATTTTATGTCCATCAAAAAGGTGACTTGAAAACTCAAACTTGTGTGGCATACCTGATAGTCTAATGGTAGTCTCATATCTAAAGAGTACAGTCGCCATCTAGTGGTGAGATTACTTATTGTACACTGATTTTAAAGGGTAGTTTGCTTTCTGAAGAAATCCCAACTGAAAGTTTGGAAGTGTTGTCGCCATGCACACGGCTGCTAAATGAAATTTCTCAATCAATTCTGATTCACATGTTCTGATTCTGACAGCAAAAGATTTTAACTGTGAATGTCAAACTCTCTTTGGGGAAATGCTTTTTATATAGTTTAAAATTTTATTTCCTCCTACATATACAACGACATAGCTGTTGTTCCTTTTATTTGAAAAAACACCTTGGGGGAAAAAAAGTGAATCCATTTTCTGCATATTTCCAATATTATTGTCCTAATGGTCATTAGTGGGAGTATGTTGTTTTTGTAGTGTTCTCTGATGTATTCTCTGGTCAAACTATCAGCTCTACGTCCAGCCTTGACGTGCAATCATCTGTTGTTAAGCACTTGGATTAAAATGCAGATTATATTAAAACACAGTCATATCATTTCAAGTTTATTCAATTTTCACATTGTTTATTCCAGTTAGCTTCTATGAATTTTAAAATGCAGATTTCCGGCTTGCGCAGCTGACGGAAATTGAAAAAAAAGAGAAAATATTCATAAAATAAATTATTTTTTATAAATATTTGTATTTTTCATAGAGCTTGCAAAAAAATCAAGCTATGCATACAAGGTTGTCATGCAGAGAAAATTTGTACCACAATTAGAAACACATTCAAGAATATCCTCACATAGGTTAATATAATTATAGCACAGTGCCACCATGACACAGCAGCTCATTGGTGCAAGAAGGTTAACCACTCTCTTCCGTTTCATAGTTAGACATAATTGTAGCTTCAATTTCATTCTGAAAGCACCTTGACTAATGTTATGCATGCAGTAATGGGCAGTGCACTATCCCCCCCTTGGCCAGGCCAGCTGCATCTAATCCACCCTAATCTTGGGAGCAAAGGACCTGCACCACTTATGAACTGAGGAGAGAAGTACTGCCACAAAATGAAAACCAATTTCTATGCTTATAAGTGTGAATAAAAGCTAGAAAATGAATGTGTTCATACAGTATGCAGAAAAGACAACATTGAGGTTATAGTGCCCATTAGTCTTGTTTAGATTGTCATCACAGAGTGTGTACTTTAGTTGCCATGATGTCATTTCCAGTTGTCCATTGCTCACATTGGCGTAAAGACACATATTTCAAAAGAAACTGTGCCCTTACCCTCCCATGACCTGTTTAATTGTCCTCTTTGTAAACAAAACACACTTTTTGACAAGCAAGATTCCTTATCTCCGCACTCTAATCTTGTAAAAGCTTTAAGCAAGATGCCAAATCTGTACCTCTGTACCATAATAAAGGCATATTTATTAGATCATTCTTTTAAATGGACTTTTAGAAGTTTGTGTCTGCCTAAGGTGAAATCCCCCCCCCCCCCCATAATAGTGCACACGTACAAGAAAATTAATAATATTAAAACTGAATCGGTTGCATCATCCATGCTATTTCACACCATCAGCCAACTTTTCCACATAAACACAGATGGACCCTTGAAAAGGCAGTTAAAGTATCAGCAGCATATGGCCAGATTGTGACGATTATGGACCTTAATTGGAGGTACATTTCAATGTTGTTAATAATCACTGACTACTACTTGTAGAAGTCACTCTTAGACTTTGAGGTGTGAGAGATGTACTGTGAGGTCCAGAATTATCAGCACCCTTGATAAAGATGCACATAAAAATAGCACCATTGCTTAAGCATATTGTAATCTTCCCACAAATGGGAAACATTTGTAGTTCAATATATGACACATTTTTCAACTTATACATTTATTTACAAAAATAAAATGCCACAATTTCATAATTAGTCGCACCCCTGTGATTGGTACTTGGTACAGTCTCACCTGGCAAGGATAACGACACTGAGCATTTTCCTAAGATATTTGCTGAGGTTGGAGAACACATTTGGAGGAGCTTCAACCATTCCACAAAGAACCATTTCAGAATCTTTAAATATATGCGTGATGTCCTTCGGTTTGTACTTATGGACTTCCCTCTTCAATTCAGACCACAGGTTTTGAGATGGCTATTACAAAACAATGATTTTCTTTTACAGAACCATTTCTGTGCTGATTCTGAGGTATGTGTGGGGTTATGACTTGTTGGAAGGTCCACCATATGAGAGAAGTTTACTATTCACTGGCAGGATAAGTCCCTTGAGATGCAGTACACGAGAGTTATACTTCAATAACCAGTCAACATTTTGGGTGGTACATCATTAAAACAACAAAAAATAAAGATTTATTAAAAAATGATATATATATATATATATATATATATATATATATATATATAGTAAAGTACACAAATAATTAAAAACATGAGCAATTGGTTTTCAGATATGAAAATAAAGTAGTTTTAAACAAACCAAAAGAAGTAAGAGATTGCAAATAAGAAGGTAAATTATTCCAATCAGATGGAGATGTTCTGCTCATGCGAGTAATTTTTTTTGAAAGCAAGTAGCATTATGCAAAAAGGTCTCAGGATTTGTTCCCTAATCCTTGACATGTAAAACTACTTTTCATGTGGGTCTACCTGTGTTCATTGAAGCTAAGCATTGGTCAATGTGTATAATATTTTACCCCGTCTTAATTTGGTATTAGTGCTTTTGATTTGGTATTAATGAGCTGGCAAGAAACATGGATGGGAAGCGGTGAAGTTGCTCTGAAAAGACGTACGATGCCCAAAATGTGTTTTTTGAGTGTACTAACCTTTCAGAAGCATTTGTGGACCAACAGGCAGAAAAAAAGATGGGCCAGTTGTTCCTCTGCGCTCACAGGAACATGGCTGTCGATACCGCTGACCTGGTCAGAAACTCTTTTGCTAACAGTATGGTGGCGCTGGGCTTTGAACTCAAAAGTGGATGATTATATCCAACGCTGCTTCTACACACTCTTCCATTGGTGCTCAGCCAACTTATTTCCCCGGACTACGCCCAATGCTTCTTGAGGGCCTATAGGGAGCTGGGGGCGTTCCCGAGCAGCTGGCCAGGCGAAGCAGGGGGCTGCGTTTCCCGGGCGTTTCTTTTTCCAGGCGCTCAACCTTGGCATTGATGTCAACACCACGGATCATGCGCAATGCTTGAAGCAGTGCGAGAGGGCCCTGCTGAAGACGCTGCGCTGCATAAGAGATGCTGTACTATATAAGAAGCCTTGCGTGGGCTACTGACTGAATGCTGAAGGTGATGCGAGGGCCGTCGAGCCGGAGCGGGGGAGACGGATGGCCACTGGAGGAGCTTGTCCTCTCCGTGGAGGAGGTGTCTGTTAGAATACGCAGGACCCACGGCCTGGAGCGAGCGCTGCGCCGCGAGCGTTCTGCATGTCGACAACGCACTCGGGCGTGTACAGAAAAACGGGTTGAACCTCTTGCCGCAGGTGACACCGAGAGATTTTCATCAAAAAATCTCCCCCTGTCCCCCCTGCATGGGGAAATCGTCAAAAAACCCATATTTATTATGAAATTTGCCCTCTGGTTGACAGAAGGCTAAAATGACTAATTTGAACGTCTCTAGTAATTATTGTTGCTCAAGCCACAACAACTAAAACGAGCACCAAAAGGCTGTACCTGCGCAACCTTTTGAGGCGACTACTAAATTAAAACACTGAAGACATTGCTGGAAAGTTCCCGTATTTCAAGCAAAGGGAGAATGTGATGCAAGCTACACAGCTGTGGTTTGAAATCACACATACCACACAATAACAGCATGCCCAGAACGTTCCTAAAATACACTTGAGCTGGCAGCTGCGCCGGGCTAAAGCGCAGCCTGCATGCTAGCTGGTGCAAGGTGCGGCATTCGTCAGTGATCTTCTTCTGCAGGAAGGATCGTGAACTCTCATCACGATGTCACAGATCTTTATAGCACTGGCCCACTGTCTTTGATATATTTTCTATTGTTGACACAAAAGGTTGACGGAAAATTATTTAAGTAACATCCAGAGCTCTTTGAGATATACGTAAGCACATACTGTATGTATCGAGCAGACCGAAATGACTGCTCAGTAAATCCTTTGGGTTTTCTACAAGCCCTGATCTCCTAACTCAGTTGTTATAAAAAATAAAATGAATATTGACATATAAAAGACCAGGTATAAAGTTCATTTTTCAGGAGTCTTCAAAACATACCTGACTTGTTTCAGAGGGCAGGGCAAGGGTACGGGGAGCAAGCTTTTCCACAGCAGGAAAGATAATATTTTAGTTAATTTTGGATCATTCATATACATTTTTTAGCATGTCTTTTTTTTTATGTTGATGGAAAATTGGCCATAATCAGATTGGTCATGAACCACAATGCATATCCTGCCCCAGTAGTACCTCTCAGTGCTTGACTCCTTCTCCACGTACTTCTTAAGCTCAATACTCCCATCTGCTGGGGTGTATGTATCACTGCATTGCCAAAAATAGCCTTTAACCTCAGGAAATTGAATAATTTATTCTAGAAAAGATGATGCCTTGAGGGATGTAAACACAGAAGAGCTTAAGGTGGATAAAAAGCAAAATGAGTACGTATTATACCAATTTAGAAGCAGCACACAACCAATTGCCTGCTGCTTGATCAAATACGTATTGCATATAAGATAAAAGGATATCTATGCATTTTACTATCCCTGCAATCTACTGAATGCTAAACTGATATTTTGGATATCTAACCAATTAATGGTAAAACTACTCTAATTGTCTGTAGTTGAATGCAAATATTAATATTTAAGATTGGGAATATTAAGAAGAATGAGGAAAAACATAAATGCTAAGTCACTGTTCATTGATTGTTACACAGAAATCACGTTGAGCGCGCTGACAACAGCGTCTGAAGTATTGCAGCACAGCTCCAAACTTTGCCTTAACAACGCCTTTATGATACCCATTGTTTTCACATTGCATGCTCATTCCAAAGTAGCATAGTGCAATACGAGCAATTTTGGGGCAGGTCTGTTTATTTATTATTGTGCACAACTTGAAGTTGGACTACATTGTAACAGAAATAACATAGAAAATTGGTAGTCAAGTTGCATAAAGCAATTTTTGTGATACCAGCATTAGCATACTGACTAAAATGAAGTTCTTCCATTTTCTACCCCAACACAAAATTAGCCTATTAGTATGGATGCACTGCATGATTTTATTAACTTGAGCATTATATACTGGCATTATTACCACCTTACATCTGCATATTTCTTGGAATTAACTGCTGTTGCATGCTGTCAGTGTCAGCACATTAATGCATTGCCTTTGCCTTATACCATCTGTGTACTTTATTCATGAACCAATCAACGGTGATCAGTGAATTCTCCCAAAATTATTCCAAACCTAATTTCTCCTTCAAATGAAGAAATGACACTCATTAAATGCTACTAGCTGAAGTCTCAGACACTCATTCAGAAGTACAGTCCATTTCATCCACAAATGAATTTGACCTTTAAGTTAAGTTAAGACAATTCTGGCATTTTGTATGATCTCTCGTGGCAAAGGCCAAGGTCCTTCTGAGGCACAGTGGTCTCCTGTGTGTAGCATCTGTGCTAAAGTATCGTCAAAGCAACCAGATATGCTTACACAGTTTAAATGTATCCATCTTAACTGTATTCACAAAGATGTCATCCTGCATTATGAGTGCCATTGCTTCACTTCTTATACTCAACTTTTCTGGTTGGCCTTCATAAAGTAATGTACATGGCAAAATGCACCCGAGAACTTAGTGTCCACACAAACAAATCCTGAGCATCACAATTCAGTTTGTGGAAGCACCCTGGAGGCTTCAGTCTGAACGTGTATGGGAACTTCAGTCAGTAAACTTCTGCCAAGATAACTCACGGATTTAATATATTAATGAGTATCTAATGTTTTGGTTTGGCGCTGAATGGATCTGCTCTATGTACTTCTAGTGCATGCACCAGCGTGCACTACCTATCAAACAGGGAGCACAACACATCTCCCCTACTAAACAGGAGATATACACCAAAACCCCTCAAGTACATAGAATCAGATCCAAACAATAGGTGGAGCCTGGGGTGGTGGAGGGTGAGCAGGAAAATATATTTTTTTAGAACAAGAAGCAGCGAAACAAGAGCAGCACAGCCAAAGCAGTATGGGAGAGATCTGAATGTCGCTTTTAAAAGGGTCGCACCATTAGTGATGTGTGCACGTGATTGGTTGAGTGTGAGAACATGCGTTTGCTGAGGCTGACAATTGGTCGGGCACAGCAAGAGTTATTTGACAGAACTTGCTCTGCACACTTGTTCACGACGCTCATTTCTCTTTATCGAAGTGAGTATAGGTGATATAGGTATAGCTGTGTATGTGTGAGTGTCTTTCATTAATATGGCAGTAAAGGTATTCACATTATCACTTTCACAATCATAGCTTTCAATTCTGAAAACTTTATTATATTAAAAATATATTTTGCTCATGGACATTAAACCCAGTAAGATTTTCTTATGTGCAGGTAAGTTGCAAATTTAGAGGAAACTCTAGTTCTGGGGTACTCGACATGGAGTTTTATTGTGTCAAGAGCAACATGATTCACACTAGCTGACAAGAGGTTGGTATTAAATATTTTACTACTTGGAAATGTACCAGCTCCGCCAATCAGAGAGTAAAGATTTTAAAAAAGTGTGAATTCAAGGTTCTCTTGTTGTCTTACCTTTCACTGGTATGCACATACAGCATGATGCAGACAATCAAACCTTTTGTAAGATTTTTTTTGAAGAAACATAACAGCAGAATGCTAAGTCACTGTTCATTGACTTGATTCGTTTAATGCTCCAACATATCTTCTTCTGCCACAAATTTAATCATTGTCCCGCACACTCTGTACGGGGGTCTGGTGTAAATAGGCGAGTTACCGACCTTATTGTGGTTTGACTGGTTTGTCTTAAGTGCATATTGCTGTTACTGCCTTTACACACTATCTAAAGCCCTTTCCCTACCTTGTCTATTGGGGGTGATAAACCGGTGATGTATGACCAGGTTTTCTGTAGAATGCAAGCTGCAGGGTGAATGATACGAATTTCACTGCTGGTTAAGTTTGGTTCACTGAAGGTCCATCAACCTGAAGCAACCAATAGACTTTTGGATTATCCCTATTTTTCCAATCCCTCAGATCGTTCCTGAGGGAATACCTTTTTAGTATAAGCCCATCTGGCTGGCGCGGGAGCCTTACCCTGGATAAAATTATCTGTCAAAAATGAAACAATAACTAATAAATAAGTTGAATCATAAAAGTCCAATAAAGATACCGGGTGCCTAAAAAGACCTCTACAAAGACAAAAGCATACAAAGGAAATATAATAATTAGAATATCTCTATTCCATACTAATACAATGGCTGCTTGGGCCCTATTTGTCAAATAATCATGGATACACTTCCTCAATCACTTGCACATGCTGTGGTCTATCAGAAATAAGCAAGTTGTCCGAGGGGAGCATGTTTCCCTTGAAATGGTACCGGCTCATAAAACATGCAGTTTAATGTGGTGTGTGACATTAACAGATACATTTATGCATTATCAGTTCCAGAACTGGCTGGCATTTAGCTAGGTTCAGTAGAATCCACCTGCTCATTTGGCTGACTGCTGATCAAATGTTCCCTCGCCAAAGCCATGTCTCTAATGACACTGCTAGAACCATTGTAGCTTGTGTTTTTTAGTTTGTTGATTTCAGTTTATCTGGAATTAACATGATACATTCTTCTAACATAATTTTATTTTTTAAGACAATACATTGGAAGCCACAACCCTGTTACTAGTTACTAAGAAGATTTTATTTTATTATTTATTATTATTATTTCTTCAGATAAAAAATCAACATCAAAAATACACACAACAAATAAGACAGTAGCTTACACAGAACAACAAACACAATTAGCTCATCAACAAAAATAAACATAAAACAGTATACAGTTGATTTCATCTGGGGATAACACAAAAAGCCAATTAGACAGGCTTATTTCTATTGGGGTCCCGATGAATCATAGCTACGTTACAGTATTTTCATGGATTTACAGTAGGATATTTTTGTAGCCTATATAGCTATCTGACAGTTACACCTACGACCTTATCATTCGTCCCAATTTATTACCATGTCCACCAAAAAGGGTTAACTTTGTTTTTCTCTCAAAGCATGTAAATTGACCACAATCAGTTAGAAATTTGTCTGGACCGCGCAGGCTACATAGAGTTCGTTGCGATGTGACGAGTCAATTTCGTTTCACATCAACAAGTAACTTAGCTGGTTAGTATAGGCTACTGTACGTACAGTCAAACCAGTGAAACAATGAACGGGAAATGAAAAGCTTGTTTTTTTTATTGGAGGTGACAATCATAAAAGCGAACCAGATGATTGCATTGGCTGCTGTAAAGCAACACTTCCCTACGAACGAGTTTCCGTTATATTCCTCAAATTATTTAAATTACTTATTAACAGGCTTTTATGTCTGCTAGAAAACTTAACCTTAGTTTGTTCGGCAATTTTGTGCTAGTTATTTTGACAGTCAATGGACTAGCTTCTCGCTAGCACTCTCTCGTCTGGTCTTCTTCTTCTTCTCTGGTTTATTGGCGGATAATAAACACCGTGTATAGGTGCATACCGCCACCTACTGTACCGGAGTGTGTAACATCAGGGTTTGACATCAGGTTATAGCAAAAAACTCCTGTAGTTATCCATCCATATCTAATGTATTTCTGGCAGCAGAGTGATGGTTTAAGGCTTGTTTGATACGTCAGACCCTTGATGACTTATAGCCATTTAGCCAACCATGTGTTCCATACTGTTCCAGTGTAATTTACAGCTAAATCTAATCCCACCCCCCAATACCCATAGAGATCCATTCGAATGCAGAAAGGTTATAGTATCGCCTGTAGGAGTACCAGAAAATAAGATATCATGCCGTGCAAGGGATATGTGACCAAATATTAAAAATGATTACTTTATTCAACATTATGTTAAACTGTCCAATATTTGATGCCCAAAATGGGGGGGGGGGGGGCTATGTACAAAACGTTCTATAATTTCTAAACGGTTCATCCGATATGGGTGAAAATACCATCAAATTAAAGCTGACAGTCTGCACTTCAACCTTCATTGTCATTGTATCCTTTCAAACTCAAAGTGCTAGAGTACAGAACCAAAATAACAACGAGATAATCAATGTTATTCACGTCACCTGTCAGTGGTTTTAATGCGGCTGATCGGTGTATATTGATAAGGCTCCTTTTGTATGTCTTTGATGCGATATAAAGTATAAACTACATCCAAACTAGACACTCTCTTGGTTTGAACAATAGACCTAGGAAGTGTCTTCTTTGGATATAGCTAGCAGAGAACTTAACACCCCTCCCCCCTATGGCTTCTGTGTAGAATTCAACTTTTTTAAATTATGATATCTATACCATCACTATGTAGGTCATCCTCCATCTGTGACCTCCAAAAGTCAATGAAATGTTTTCTTAATCACATTTCCATCACAACTTTGATAACCCATTTGCAGTGTCATTTTATCTGCAGATATTGAGCTTCTGCAGGAACTACAATTACATTAGTCTATAGAGCTTTTCTTGTCTGATAAATACTAATTACTTTAAATCTCTGAGTGGATGCTTTGCATTTAAAATAGACACCTGAATATTATATGTATTAAACCACCATAGGCCAGAAACAAATTAAATAAAGATAGAAACAATTGAATACATTGTTTCCAGCTACATTGCTTAATTTCAATCAATACCGATTATACCCCAATAAAAAGTGCCGATTTATGATGGATCAGTATTACTGAATAGCTGCTACATACACTGTGCCAAGTTAATGAAATCACTCTTTCTGACCTTCCTCATTCAACATTGGTATATTTGAAGAAACGGAAGGTTGCTTTCCATCTTTTCGATCATACAAAAGGCATATGTTTTATTAACATTCAATTAGTATTTGTATTCAAAATGCATCGGATGTGCGTTAACTGATTTTGCATTTGAATAAGCAAGGGATTTATCAATAGTAATAACACAGGGGTGTTGTCTGGCCGTGGCATTTTAAATGTGACAATTTGATTTGTTTGTGGCAGTTACTGCACGTCAGGTTTATGCCTAAATATGGGACTGGGGATGTGATCCACATGGGGAGGAGCCATGGATGGACACATCAGCACCAACTGTGATGATGAGGACTGCTTTGGGGGTTCAGGTAATGGAGAGGTAAAGAAAAGCAGGAAGACCTCCATATGTAGTTGTTACGCCCCTTTGCCAGTAGGGGGTGTTATTTATTTATTTTTATTTTTTTAATCATCTTGAAATGCCACATAATCTGTTACATCACATATGAAGTTCCTACAACACTGCGAGCTGTTGTAAAAGCAGTGTGTCTTAGTTTAGTTTCAAAGCTGTTGTTCTTTTATGATAATTTTTTTTTTAAATAAAAAATAACACCCCCTACTGGCGAAGGGGCGTAACAGTAGTTTTCTGCAGTCACACATGGATCAAGTTATCGTGTCATGACCACTTTATACAAGCCACACACTGTGGAGCCCGGTGGGCCAGTGGTGCTATAGTGCTACCAGATTTAGGCATATTAATATATTCCACCCATGCATTTGAAAATATAGGCTACAAGTCTTTTCTTTTTTTAAATGTCTTTTGACAATATGGGCATTATATTTATTCCACAGGGTATAATATTTGAGTTTTAATGCATTTCCAGATAATATGCTCCATAAAGCAGATATTGGCTGTAGAAGTTTATTAACTGTGATGCTTTCTAGGCCCTCCCAATGTTAGTCCTGTTCTGCAACAATGATGCAAGCTAATGTGCACCAGGCAGGCAGAAACATTAGAGCTATGAGCAATGTTATAGCTGCCCCATAAAAGAAGGATAAGACGGCTTTAAATATTTCAATAAGAATACTGTAGATTCCTTCATGTGAAACACAGCATTTTTTTTTGTTGCTGCATTTTGCAAGCAAACAAATTGATAATATATTATGTAAGAGTAATTGTTCAGCTAACCAGGCTCCATAGTGCACACGGTCCTTCGTTGTGCTATTGTGCAAGCGTTTTAGATTAACAGGCCAACTCATCATTCAGGTTAATATAGTCATAATCGGACGTAATTGGGGAAAAGAAGAATCAATGTCATTATATGGTAATTCAGTTGCAGGGGGAATTGAATCTATAAGCCAAGCTAACACAGTTTGGTGGGGTTGCTTCCACAATGTATTTGCAAAATGCAAACTTGCAGCTTAATCACGCTGTCCCATCTGTTTGTGGGTGTGCCCATGGTGGCAAAATCATGCCACTATCTTGCTATATAGGTTCTGTAAGCATATTTAAGTAGAAAATATAATTTTCTAAATGACAGATTATTATTAATTAACCTTGTACTCTATTATCAATAAGGATGTTTGTTCCTCTCAGTGTGTGGCTGTAACTAGATAATAGACATGAGGTGCATTCAACTGACAAATGTATAACGTATTAGCTCAAGATATAAGGTATTTTTTTCAAAACGTACAGTACAAGCTATAACTATAATAGGATTCTATTGGATTTTTAAGGACGGAAGTCACATTTCCACACAGCATGCTTCTTCCTACAGTTAACCGAGCGATTTTCTCAGATTCATTTCACCACAGTAATAGTTAGTCCTAATTGAAACTAATTTGACAAAATAAGCAGAACATAGGCTAATGGCAAACAACTAATCAGTAGTAGCTCATTAAAAAGAACAATTACATGTTGTCATGAACAAATATTGTTAATGTATGACGGTAACATGCTTTGTGAAGCCGCTGTCTTGTAGTCATAACAGAGAGGATATTTTAGTTCTTTTTTGTATTTTTTTTTTGTTGCACCGAAATACATTGAAACTCATGGTGTAGAAAAGCAAGTGTTATGTGAAGTAGCTGTTAAACGGTGCCCTGCTTTATCAGATGCCATTGGGATGCCAGTGTTTTAATTATTTAAGAGGAAGAGGCATATAAAGTGTACGGCATGTTAGCGAAAATCTGTACGCTGATGGTGAACGCGATTTTAAATGTGTAATTTGAAATTGTAAGGAATTGGTGGTTTCAAAGTGTGTTTTTAATTTTTTAACTAGCCATTCAAACGGGGCCAGTTTTGCCAGATATTGCAATGGAAGGACAGAGCGTGTTGATGTAAGGCAGGTGGAGCAGAGGCCTATGAGTCACAGTCGTGTGAGAGCAGTTCTGCTGAGAACGATTTTCGAGATTTTTTACCAAGAAAGGTGACATTGTTTTGAGAAGTTTAACATGTATGTGTACATGCCTACCAAAACCATTGAAATCCAAATTGAAAAAACTGTGAGACAAAGTTTTTTGACAAATGTCCAATGCCTGTTTTTTTTTTTTAGCAGTGCCTTGCTACTGTAGCTAGCCAGCCATACATTTTGTACCATTTTACTTGGAAAGAGATTTAGAAAGAAAGAAGTTTTATCTCCTTTTGCTTTTTGCCACTCTGTGACCAATTAAGTGAACGGGGGCACCAGAAATGACACACCTGGATTTCAAGACGAGGAAAAGATCCTGCTTTAAAATGACGTAATGACCCCCGTGGAATTATTGCTCGGATGAAATTGCAACTGAGCACCCTTAAGCCTGTGCCACCTCCTTGATTTATGTATTCCATCTGTGGTGTTGAGGACAATGTTCTGGGCGGGAAAGAAACACAGCTTTATTGATAGGATCTGTGTCAATACAAGCAGAGAACTCGTTTTAAGAAACATGACCTGGAATGCTGCCTGCTTCAGCTAGTAATTTGTTTTTGAGATTTTATAGGAGCTGACTCAGGGATTTCAGGAATATTTTTGCATCCTTTGAGTAAGTAACAGAGGTCTCCCTCTGCTTGTGCGATGTGGTCAGCACTTTATTTTACTGAGTATTCTCCCTGACATCATACAAAGTGTCACCTTGGCTTCCAAATTACTGATCGTCTTCTAATAGCGTCGTCTTCTAATACTGCTGCTAATAACACCAAAGGGAAGAGCTTTGGTTTGTTCTTCAGAACATCAAATGTTTAGTTCATTTATTTATTAACGAAATGCAATAAAAAGGTCTGAAGTATCTGACGTGAACTCTAAGACTGCAGAGCAGTGGCATTCTGGGTAACCAGTGTGTGACCTTCCCTGGCTCAGTGAACGACCCGCAGCCTACATCCAAATTCTCTGTGCGCCTCACGGACGTGGACCGGGGGGGAACAGCAGAGTAGGGGTGTTGGAGGAGGAGGCTCATAAATCAGGTTTAAATAGTGAAGAGTTCAGTCCTGCAGCACTCCTTGAAAAGAATACTGTGTGTGTGTGTGTGTGTGTGTGTGTGTGTGTGTGTGTGTGTGTGTGTGTGTGTGTGTGTGTGTGTGTGTGTGTGTGTGTGTGTGTGTGTGTGTGTGTGTGTGTGTGTGTGTGCGTGTGCGTGTGTGTGCGTGTGTGTGTCAAACGTTCAAGCCCGATTCTTGTCACCCAGTACCTTTATCTTATTTATTTTCCGAGCAGCCACACTAATCTACCGTTATTCACACCTTCGAGTGTCAATCAAAGACTGCTAAGGAACGGAAAGCATTAAAACTCCATCATCGGCCCTGTCGCCATGGCGAACATTCAGATTCCTAGTGCGAATGCGGCTACACATTTCTCACAAATAAGAGCCATTAACGGGGGGTCTTTTTCACAAATAAGAGCCGTTACTGGGGTGGGGGGGGGGGGGCTGCGTGTCCTCTTTTGAAAGGCCCAGCCGTTCCACATGGTATTCTCGTTTGCCCTGCAGGCAGAGTAACTGGGCGGCCCTGCCCCGTCCGTCTATATTTGAGGGCCAAGCGGCGTTCGGTTTTCCTGTAACTGTGGAGTCAGCTGTGTCTGAGGGAGAAGCCGTAACCCGAGACGGGCCTGAGCTCACTTCCTCGATTTACTCCTCTCCAGACGCTCCCTTGAAACCCGTGTCCCCCACCCCACCCCCCCTCGACCCCCTCCTCCACCGTAGATGACCTCCTGCCTGTGCAGAGAGAGGGACCCCTCTGTGTTCTCTGTGTACGCCGTAGGCTGCGACAGGGAGAGGACTGGGAGTTAGCGGTAACCCTGTCCCGCGCGCTCATCTTCACCCCATTGGAATAAGTACCGGCTCATCGGCTCCGCTGCTTGCAAGGCGATCCTCTGGTAAGACCCCCCTGATTTCACACACCGAGCTCGGCTTTTATTTTTCCCACAATTACCTCGGAGGGAGAGAAGTGGGGTGGCTGCTTGGGGGGGTTAAGGGCCAGTGAGTGCGCCACAGGATCCTCACTTGTAAACCGGGCTGTGGTAAAGTGTGCGTTTCACAGGGCTCCGTCAACTTGACTCCTTCAACTTGAACCATTTTGATAAGTGGAGAAGGAGCCACTCAAGTGTGCTCCTTAATTTGAGAGGCCATCTTAGAACCTAAGTGCAAAATAGGTTTTTATGGGATACAGCTACAGTGTCGGGGGAAAAGAAAAAAATGACATGGCTTGACATTTCTAATGGAATGGATTCCAGCTTGTGGCTCAGTGAGGTCATAGATCTGGTGTATGAAAATATGTTGCATCCACAAGGAGATATCACTGGTGCTTTGAGATAATGGACCTATAATGCGGTGAGATTTGTGTTGCAGAGGGTGAGGCGACGGCATTGCAGGGTGGGGTTCAAACAGTTTGGGAGGGTGGGGGGGGGGGGGGGGGGTTAGCGAGTAGTAAGGGGCGAGAAAGGGGGTGAAGAAACATCCTTTTACTTTGCTTTTGCAAAGCAGCTGCTGCTATTGGCCCCGTCTGAGATCACATGACCATATGTCACCTCTTGTGTGCGGACACAGAATACAGGGGCTTTGTAGTCAATGCCTTGGGTATCTATGATGCAGAGACCAAAGTACCGTAAAAACCCTACGGTGGTTAAGACTGAGGGACGCGTATGTGGTAAGTTGGACACAATGGATCTCTGAGGCCCAGAGAAAAGTAGACTACAGCTAAATATGGTTTTGGGTTCTCCTTTCTGTGCTTAGGCACATGTAAAATAAATAAATTCTCTAAAGCAAAGATGCTTTCAAGAATTATGAAATTTAAAGTTTCTAAATATCAAACAATTGACTATAAAGAGCAGTAAACAGTAAAAGACTAAATAAAGTCAATATTCGGTGTGCCTTTAAAACTGCCTCAATTCTCTTAGGTACACTGTAGGACAGTCTAATAAGAAAGATCAGTTGGTAGGTTGTTCCAAGCACCTTGGAGAACTTGCCAACATTCTTCTGCACAATTTGGCTGTCTCGTCTGTCCAGGTAATCCCAGACAGCCTCGACGATCACTGTTGCAGAACTCCTTGTTATTCTTTTCGCTGATGATAATTCAATTAATTTTTTGGAAAATTCATGCTTGGAAGTAAAAAATTTGCACAAATGCAGAAGACAAAAAAATAAACATCTGAGAAAAAATGTATATAATAACTTGAGGGTGCCTTTTGCACAGTACTGTAGGCTCATACACCGTATGGTTATGAAGGATCGTGAAAATTGTACTGCGACGAGAGGTGACAGAAACCGTTGTTAACTCCCAATTTGTTTGGAGCCCGAGTATACGCACGAGCGAGCCAACAATTAGCGGAGCGTCGACATTTACTTTGCTCTAATGTGTAGACAAGGGCTTTGTGAACTCGTCTTGAGTGTGACAAATTGCACTCGCAACTATGTTCATTTGCAGCCTACTGGGACCTTGCCACTCAACAGGGGGAACCACTATGGCCATATCGTTAGCCATACCGTTAGCCATCTCGCTCAGCGTTTTCTGCAGGGAGAGTCCATTAACCCACACTCAGGGGATATTAGGGGTTCCCATACATTAGCAATGGTCTCATCACCATGTCTTCTCCTTATCTCCATGCCTCTAAATATGCTCAAGTACATCCATAAGATTACTAAATATAGCCAAGGGAGTAGGGGGCTGGGGGGAAGCAATATGGCTGCTAACGCATGCGAGCAAAATGGAAACTCTTCCAGTTAATCAAAAGGAAGACAAGTTCTTTGGAGACCGATACAATGATTCAAGTCTTATTTTTGGTTGGATAGCTCCTCTTCAGTCAAGACAAAACATGTTTTACAATTACGAAACATGTAGGCTATTACAAGTACATAACATGTTTTACAAGTATAAAACATGTTTTACAAGTACGGAACATGCTTTACAGCTAAATATGGTTTTGGGTTCTCAGCTAAATATGGGTTTGGGTTTTTTTTTTTTGTTTGATAATCTTGCTTGGCATTTGCAAAACACAGTGTTTGTTTGCAAATCATAGGACATTTGAAAAGCGTGTTCTGTTTGTTTGTTGGGTTTTGGCACTAAATTAGCCCCCTAATAGTCACATGATTCACAAATGGAAGACAGCATTTTCTTATACTTGTAAAATATGTTGTATGCATATGTGAAGCGTGTTGTACTTGAAAACTGTTCTGTGTGTATAATAGGTACGTTTTGCTTTTTTTTTTTTGCAAAACACACTGTGTTTGTTTGCGAATCGTGTTTTTCATCATTTGCAAAACACACCGTGTTTGTTTGCAAATCATAGGGCATTTGTAAAACGTGTTCTGTTTGTTTGTTAAGTTTCAGCACTAAATGAACCCCAATAGTATGCCTTTAGCTTTTGAGACCAGCCCAGTGGATGCTTGCTTATGCTCCCTTTAACTTAGTAAACTGTGTACAGACTGAAGGCCAGGACATCAGCAGGTTTTTTTCAAAGAGCACTCTATTTGCTTCAGTCATCCATTTGCTTGGAAGACAAAATGCCCATCAGCAGTGGGCCTTCTGTGGAAGACATAGCAGCTCTTCAGCTTGAGGCTGAAGTCTGTTATTTCACCTAAACTAACTAAAAGTCCAGGTGCATGCAAATGGCATAACAATATTCAGAATGAGAGCTGTGATTCCATTACCTCATCTTATTTTTCGTGCGCATTGTCCAGATCTTGGCCTGTGCCTCCAAGCTCCTTTGCTGGACTTTAAAATAAACCGAGAGTTATTCAATGAAATGGATTTAATTTCACATTTGTGACCATACAAAGAAATCCAGGGGTGGTATGTGCAATTATTGAAAGACTTCAGTCGAAATCATGGTTGATATTTCCATGAGACTTTGGCTTTTGAAAATAAGACCAATGTTCTCAAAGAACAAATGGCAGGCTATTAGACCCCTGTTAAGGAACTGGAGTGGTATTGATTGCCAAGCTTATGCCCAGGGCATACTTCTACATAGCTGTATGAGCATTGGAAATATGGCAGTGGAGGATGAGGCTTGCAAACGGGTCCACACCAGTTACTGTGCTATGTGTTACACTGCAAAAGACATCTGTCTTAACATGTTTCAGTCTTGTAATGAGACTTAAAATCTTATTTCTTTTCTCTGAAGTAGAAAATATTAGATTGTTTTAAGTCACTTTTTGCTTGACAAGTGTAATTATCTTAACCCATTGGCAAATCTTGAAATGAGTAAAACTATCTCACCCCATTGACAATCTTTTTGTCTTATTTAGTAAAAAAGTAATAGAACTAAGATTTTGTCTAAATATAAGACAAAAAGTCTTGTTAAGTTTGACTTATTTTTTGTTTTTTGCAAAAAACAAATGGGTGGACACTGATTCTGTAGTCAGTGTGTTTCAGTTTATGGTCAAATTTTCTAGTCTGAACACCACTGAAATAATTATGATCAAACAACACTATGACACCTTTAACATCACCATAAAGTAACTGCACTAAAAAGATTTTGTAAAAAAAGATCTAATTTTGATCCTTTTTGCTGTGTGTTCATCTATAACATGTTTATAACAACTGTTTCAGGTCTCAAAGCAGCCGTTCTGTTTTTGTTGTTGATCGAGAGATCACATTCAGCTGCACCTTCTGAAGGAATACCAAGCTATTTCAATTGTGTTGCGGTGGAATGTGTTCTGTCACTGGAAACTGATATATGGGGCCATATTAAAGAAACAGCTGTTGAGCCGGCACAAGCCTTTGACCATCGCCAGTCTGGCGAAGGCTAGACAGAGAAGTTCAGGCAGAAACTCTGGGGGCTTGATACAGTGTTAGATACTGTCTAGTTTGGAGGTAAACGGTGTAGAGTGAAGATTGAAAAGAATACATTTTTTCTACTGGGGTCCCCCTTCTCTGGGGTGGCAGTGTAGTATAATGGGTAAGGAACTGGGCTTGTAACCGATTCCCAAGTAGGACACTGCCGTTGTACCATTGAGCAAGGTACTTCACCTGCATTGCTTCAGCATATATCCAACTGTATACATGGATACTATGTAAAAAAAAATGCTTTAAAAAAGTTGTGTAAGTCGCTCTGGATAAGAGCGTCTGCTAAATGCCTGTAATGTAATGTCTACTAGATGGAATAAGATGGAATAATGTAATGTCTACTAGACAAACAATGAACTAAGAGTCAGAACAAATGCACCCCGGTTGAGTTGTCAGCGTGGTATAACAGGCAGAAGGCCCAGCACAAGGTCAGCAATAACAGTTAAAAAGAAAATCCTCACTGGAGGAGTGCCCTAATTCAACATGATTGGGAGCACTATTGCAGCAGAGGGCTTTTGGGGCAGCTTGTAGTTTGCCCTTTCTCTCTCAAAACTTACAGTTAGAGGCACTCGCAGTGAGGGAAGCTACAAAATCTGCGCTCTTATTCTGTCTTCTCCTCGCCTTCCTCACCCACCCCCTCCCCCCCAATCCACCTGCACTCACCCCTACAGTCTTAGAAAAACAGGGTTCTTTCGCTTATCTTCTGAGTACGTGTGAAAAGTATGAGAGCTCCCAGGTTGAACCATTGCACCTGACAAATAACCCTTGAACTGCAAAAGGGTGCCTTTTGGAACCCTTTCTTCTGAGAGTGCAGATAGGGTTCCTCTATGGAGACACAGAGGAGCCTTTTGGAAACCTTTCTTCTGAGAGTGCAGATAGGGTTCCTCTATGGAGACACAGAGGAGCCTTTTGGAAACCTTTCTTCTGAGAGTGCACATAGGGTTCCTCTATGGAGACACAGAGGAGCCTTTTGGAACCCTTTCTTCTGAGAGTGCACATAGGGTTCCTCTATGGAGACACAGAGGAGCCTTTTGGAACCCTTTCTTCTGAGAGTGCAGATAGGGTTCCTCTATGGAGACACAGAGGAGCCTTTTGGAAACCTTTCTTCTGAGAGTGCAGATAGGGTTCCTCTATGGAGACACAGAGGAGCCTTTTAGAACCCTTTCTTCTGAGAGTGCACATAGGGTTCCTCTATGGAGACACAGAGGAGCCTTTTGGAAACCTTTCTTCTGAGAGTGTAGATAGGGTTCCTCTATGGAGACACAGAGGAGCCTTTTGGAACCCTTTCTTCTGAGAGTGCACATAGGGTTCCTCTATGGAGACACAAAGGCGTCTTTTGGAAACCTTTCTCTTGAGAGTGTAGCCTAGGGCACGTAATATTTCATGACGGTTTATCCCACACGGCGCTTGTCTGAAGCAAAAAAAAAAGGGCAGGGCCACAGGAAGGACCAGCGTGAATATGTGCGCAAAGCCCCCTGCAAAGCACTCGGTTGCAGCTAGTGACACGCCAGACCAGAGGGTGAGGAAGATTTATCATACGCCATGTGTTTCTAAATCCATCGCAGAGAAGGGGACCGAATTAGATACAGGGCGGCTCGGGTTTCCCGGCTCAGATGGGCTGTACCCCACTGGGCTCCCGAGGCTAAATAACTGGTGATGGCCAAGAAATCAGATCCCCCGCCTCCGACCCCTTGAGTGGGGCTTACAATACCACAATGGCTGAAGTACCTCAGGCTCGAATGCAAAGGTGTGTTCACCAAGTGTTTTAAAAGCGCCGCTGAAGTGTCTATTAATTTACTTTTGGACGCGAGCCCCGCGGCAACAATCGGGGATAGCGGAGCTTCCGTTGCGCCCTTGCGCCCGTGGGGCGGAATCCGGGCCGAAAGCTCTGTGCGTTTCCGGCGCTCGTCCAGGTCCAGGCACACCGTAGCGCACTCGCCTCCCGCACGTTCCTCAAATGCAATAGCTTCATCGGTGTTTATGGTACCTGTCAAACAGAGATCATTGTGTGCTCAATGGCTTTGACGGTGTTTATGGTACCTGTCAAACAGAGGCGCGCCGATCATTGTGTGCTCAACGTAGATCGTCGTGTACCCGGGGCTTCGGTCCGTATGCGGCTTTGTGACAGATTTGTCAACCATTTTGAAATGCAGATTCCAGTTCACACTTGAACTAAATGTCTTCTTGTCCTTTATACATGCACGCACGCACACACATACACATACACATACACACAGATACACACATACAGACGTATGCACACACATACAATCAAACGTACACATCTACACAAATCCTCAGTGGCATCACAGACATCTGTTAAGTGGTATAAATTCCAGTCTAGAGTCAGCAGCTGTAATCTGTTAAGCTTCTGAAACGCTGAAAAGCTTTATGATTGAAAAGAACAAATGTTACAAATATGTGTTAAGATTAGCTATTAATAGAAATTATAGGGATGTTTCAGTAATTTTATGCCCAGAGAATTTTACATGAATGAATAAAATGTTACTGAATTAAATGGTCCCTAAATATTAAGTATTTCACCATTTCTAATGACATCATATACTGCAGATATTACAAATCATACATTTTTAAAATGAAATATTCATTGTTTACAATACTGTGCACGAGCGTGTGTGTGTGTCTGTGTGAGCTTGTGCGTGGGTTTGTGCATTTAAATCCAGAAAATGTTCTTTTAAATCTTTATTTTTATTATTATTTTGCAGAGGTGGAAATGCAGGGGACATAAAGTAAAACTCCTACCATGTGTTTTTTTCCACCCATAGACTCACTAATTTCACTAATTAGTTCTACCTCCTCACTGAATAATTATGTTACTTAGCAAATTCAGGTGATTGGAGCAAAATACTGGGGAGGACTTTTACTTTATGTCCCCTGGATTTCCACCTGTTATTTTGCTCATATTTCAAATATCATATACTCATCTACTTCAGGACATTTTTACGTATAAGTATTAAGGATATAGTGCATTTGTACAATTTATAGTTTGGCTGGAGGCTATTACACTTCAATTCACTTAATTAGTTTGATTAATGCAATGATTATATTGAATGTCTTTGTTTGATATGTTTGTGTGTTGTGGGTCTGCCCCACTCTCAATGTCTTTTTTGTTGTTGCTGGGGCTGCCACTGAAGTTCCCTAGCGGGAAAATAAAAGTTATTCTATTCTATTCTATTTGTGTGACTGGGAATTCTACTTTTTCTACTTTTCTCTATTTTTGCTTTGTGGACCACGTGCCTTACTGCCTTGGTACTTTGAGTCTAACTTTGATGAGCTGATTTAAGCAAGGATTGCAAGCTGTTTATGCAGCGACAGTCTTGGTATATTCTGAAATTATCCCCACAAAAAGAAATGGATTACGTAATATTTCAAAAGACAATCACCCGCTGTAGTTTGATTGAATAGCCCCTCCAGTTCTGTGCCTTTAAGTCCAAAGTGCTGTAGTTTGATTGAACAGCACCTCCAGTTCTGTGCCTTTAAGCCCAAAGTGCTGGAGCTCGTAGTGTGTTGTTGTTTTCATGCTCTGAATTCTAAAGTGTCTTGTTTCCCCGCTGCTGGAGTGTTTAGAAACACGGGTCTAATTCTGTCATAATGCAGGGTGGGAGGTGAGGGGGTGGTGGTTTGAGGGGGGCACAGGCAGCGAGTGTAAACTTTGTGTTTGGTAGCGCCTTCCTCTTGCGTGAACAGAAATAACTTCAGCGGAGACCGCAGGGTTCTTTTCAACGGTTTTACTCCGCCTGTGCATACGGAACGTATGGGGCGTCTAGCTGCCGCCATCTTGTTTTCCCATCTCTCCCCTCTTCCAGCATGCTCCTCTCATTTAAGAGAACATCAATCAATCATAGGGTAACAACTCTTCATAGAGATTCACTGATTCATTCAATGAACATTACTCTTACACTAACATGCTCAAGGGGATTGGCTCCATGGAAAAAACGGAAGAGGGAACGCATAAGTGTCATGCATTGAACGCAGGTGCACTGTGCTGCATTGACACCACCTGAGGAAGGTCATGTGATCAATATTCCCCTCCCTAAATGTCACCGGACAACGCTTTCTTCTGTGGCTGGTGAATATCGCTAGCTACAGCTGAGTTTAATCATTTTTACGGCAGATGTTTCCGGATGCTTGAGCTTTCCGTCGATGATGACTAATGCTAAATGACTAATGTCACAGTTACGTACTGTTATATTGAAGATGACTGTCTGTTCTTGACAGTGATGCGGAAAGATTACACACGTGCGGTGCATTTTGATTCGGAGCGGTACGAGACGGCTTCTGTACAACAGCTTCCGCCCTGAAGAGAAGATGTCTCCATGTTTACGGGGCACAGCAGCCACAGTCAGCCCGAGATCTGTCAATCTCAGGCTGGATGATGGCATGAGGCGGCATGCGACGCCGTCTATTAATACAGAAAGGGGATCCCACTGGCAACTGGGACCGAGCGCGGAGGCGCAGAAGCCGCGCCCTTCCAGTCCACCCATTGTAACGCGGGCGACGGGCTGACCAATCGCAGCCCAGTCAACACATGCCTCTGTCTGCTGGGGTTTCCTGTGGGGGCCGTTGGTATCGCACAAAGACTCCCCGCGGCAGTCCAGTATATTTACTGTGACATCTCAGAAATGCCAGGGTGCTCTGGGTTCGGCTGGGTGGGCTCCAAAAATGCTAGAGAGCGGTTTGATAGCAGGTATAACCAGAGGAAGCCCTGTTGATTCATAACGGTTAATTAACTGGATTTTTGTTTAAAAAAACTAAAAAAACTATAGTGATGAAATAATTTATAGTTTGTGTTGTTGCACTGTGGTGATTAAAGAATGAATTCCAGTTCCAACTCACCCTCATTAGTGCCTCTCCTCCCTCTGTGAAGATATCGACACCAGCTGGACACGGCCACGCCCCTGATCACTCCTGCAACATGGCACAGTGAGTACGCCTGACTGGGTTAGGGTTAGGGTTAGGTAGACACAGGCAGTGCTTACTTTTATTTCCTTCTTTATTTACAATTTTGTATTGTCAGGATTATGTTGATAATAAAAAGAGAATAAATATGGTTGGCATTATGTGACGCTGTCATACCCCCCCCCCCCCTCTCCAGTTTTTATTTATTTTATTAAATAATTATTTTATTGTCAGGATTATGTTTATAATGAAAAGAACATAAATATGGTTGGTATTGTGTGATACTGTGGTATTTCTCCCTCTCTCCAGGGTCCAGAAGAAGACCACCAGCATGTCCCTCACCATCTCCTCCTGCTCCAGAGAGTCCTCCTCCAGCACCGTGGTCCAGCAGCGGCACTCCAGCCTGGTGCAGCCGCTGTGTATCAGCCCACAGAGGGTATGCGCCTCCCATTCACCTCCCTCTTTCTGCACCTCCTCTACCCCTCTGTGCTCCCCTCTACCTCCCTCTCTCTGCACCTCCTCCACCCCTCTGTGCTCCCCTCCACCTCCCTCTCTCTGCACCTCCTCCACCACTCTGTACTCCCCTCCACCTCCCTCTCTCTGCACCTCTTCCACCCCTCTGTGCTCCCCTCCACCTCCCTCTCTCTGCACCTCCTCCAACCCTCTGTGCTCCCCTCCACCTCCCTCTCTCTGCACCTCTTCCACCCCTCTGTGCTGCCCTCCACCTCCCTCTCTCTGCACCTCCTCCACCTTTCCCCGATCTACAACTCGTACTTAATCCTCCACCCTTCCAGCTGCAAAATATGCTTGTATGTACAGCATTAGCATTGTTTGCTAGCAGTATTCCTGATTCACTGATCTGTTTTTTTTGTTTTTTTATCCAGATGCAAAGCCCATCATACAGCTCGCATTATTCTGGGTATGGAGGTGTGGCCCCAACATTTGTAAAGGTAATTTTCTTTCTTTGAGGATGATAGAAGAAACGTCTTTGTCTCCCTCCAGTGGTATAATATGGAACTGCCACAACAATGGATTCAAGGAATGCAAGTGATTTTAAGCAAACATGTGACCATAATTATCCATTATGTAATTCATATTATGCACAGAATGTTGTCAAGTCCTGTCCCTGTTACTTCTGACTCAGAAAAAAATATATATTCCACACTCGGAAAATGAAAAGATGAAAAAGTGTTCTTTGATGACATTTATAAATGCCAATATTCCTCAGGACCCATGCCCCAAGACAGCTGGGTAAATATTGTATTTTTTGGATACTGGTTGTGAGGAGAGAAGCTGTAACAGAGGAGGGCATGTTTAAAATATTTGACTCTGAGACAGAATCCTCGCCCATGTCCAAATCCTGTTTTGTGTCCCCAGTGTCTGCATGACATCAGCACGGTGAAGGGTGAGCTGGTTGTTATGGAGTGCCGTATCCGCGGGACGCCCCCGCTGCAGGTCCTGTGGCACAGGGGAGGAGGAAGAGATCGAAGACTCTGCAGATTTCCGTATTCTCAGAAAGAGTGAGTGAGAGCGCTGCATTCAAATCCAAAATTCATCCTTTCTTCCTGTCGTTCTCTTCCCTTGTTTCAAGGGGGGAATCCCCCAAAATGCAAGCTTCCAGCAAGACGGGAAATCCCACAATGCAATGCTCCACATGGAAAAAAGTGGGCGGTTACCACAGAACTATGTGGCGGTCACATTTCAACTCTATGGTGTTGCATTTCCGAAATGCTGCGAGGGTCGGTTCGGTTCCGTTTTTGTTTGTTTCTCGTCAATCCTCCCTTGCAGAGCACCTTTTAAGTTTGCTTGCTGCACGTAGCAAATTGCATCACAAGATAGCTCCCTCGAGGGAAGACAGCAACGGAAGGGAGCGTGTTTAAATTGGATTCGAATGCAGCCCAGGTTGCATACACGCAGGCTCTGAGGCTTAGTAAAACAAGACAACCCTACGCAAAGATAATATAACCCTGCATCCAAGACGAAATCAACCAAATTCAGAGGCTTGCGGAGAAATGACACGACCCTGCATGCTAAACAAACTTAACAAGTCCTTTACAAACACAATCCAGTCCTGAGGTCTGCACAATCTAGCCTGAGGCCTACACAAGCACAATCTAGCCTGAGGCCTACTAATACACAAGCCAACCCTAATGAACACATTGTACATAAAATTACATTTTCATTTTTTAAAAGCATACTTTAAGTACATCAAGTTTATTTTAACATGTATTTGAAATACTTTATAAAACTAAATTGGCCCATTTTTAGTGCACATAAAGTATTTCCTGGAACTATACTATTAGCATATCATTTATGAACTGCTTATAATCTTTGTATCCTCAGTTGGTAGGCCATAAGGATTTTAAACCATAATACAGATTCTAATCTTACTTTTGGAAAGCAAAGTGAAAGTGCACTTTAAGTGCACTACATGGGATTTAGTTCAGAAAAGGTGTAAATAAGGCATACTTTTATAAATGCCCTAACCTATATAGTTACTTTACTATTTTACTTTTGTGAATGCTATTCACTGTGTGTAGTGAAGGAGTAATGGAGCCAGTGAGGTTAGTCTTTGAATTGATACTGACATTTATGTGAAAAAAACTGCCCAAAGAATGCAGTTATTCAGAAAATATAATCGTCCCGCTTCCTAACAGTGGTCCAGTATGTTGCTCCTTAGATTCTAAGCATTAAAGCATTTTCTACCTTTCCTTCTCCCTCCAGAGGCCAGTTCTGCAGCAGTACCCGGTGAGTCAACGTTCACCTCTTTGCAGATTCTATATTAGATGTAAAGACAATCACAAATTGCAAAGTATGGTCACTCCAGTTAAAGAAACACACCATCGCCCCTTTTAAAATATTTTCACTCAGTCATGTTTTTATGGTCGCTACCATTGATCCCTCTTTGTTTTCTGCACATTATGTTTCGATTCTTCACACAGTGAAGTGCTGAACCTGATAAACATGGGAGTCACACTGAGGTGAACCATATATTTATATCATGTTCTCCTCTCTCCAACCACAGAGGAATTATGCACACTGGTCATCACAGAAGCCTACCCAGAGGATTCTGGGATATTAAGTGCATTGCGGGTAATCAGTATGGCACAGTATCCTGCAGTGCTTTACTCGAGGTAGACAGTGGTAAGTACCCACTCTACAGGCTACGGTGGCCTTGCACCCAATCACGCTGGTGCCTTATTGAACCTGCCCTAACGAAAATGAACTATAGTAAAACTATAGTATGTTGACAACATATACTATACAAATACTATAGTATTACTGTAATTTGTTCGTACACACTATAGTCATACTATTGTCCTATAGAGATAAATACTAAAGAATTATTATAGGGGGTGAAAATATTATAGTGATACTATTGTACTATAGTGACAAATACTATAGCATTATTATGGTGGCGTTAGGGTGAGAAATATTCCTCTGGCTATGCTGTTGGGTATTGTGTGTGTGTGTGTGTGTGTGTGTGTGTGTGTGTGTGTGTGTGTGTGTGTGTGTGTGTGTGTGTGTGTGTGTGTGTGTGTGTGTGTGTGTGCGTGTGCGTGTGTGTGTGTGCGTGTACAGAATATATTTTCTTAAATGCTCAATAAAAAAACTAATTAAAAGTTCTGAAGCATTCACAGTGCCTGCAGTAACATCCGGCCATGATGTGTGTGATGTCACCAGCAGACCTGGATGAAGTGTTTGTCCAATGAGGAGCCTTCAGGAGAGTCCGTCGGGCAGGACCCCCGACGACTTCCCATCTTTCCTTCGTGACGCGGCCGAGATCCCCGCCCCCCGGAGTGGCCAAGCAGCCCAGAGGAGGAGATGGCGTAAGTCTGACCAACTGACCTCACCTTGCAAAGATAGGTTTACATCTGCCCACCTGACACAGGTTAACCAACTGACCTCACCTTGCAGCCACAGGGTTTACACCTGACCACCTGACATAGGTTAACAAACTGACCCTCACCTTGCAGACACAGGGTTTACACCTGACCCACCTGACATAGGTTAACAAACTGACCTCACCTTGCAGACACAGGGTTTACACCTGACCACCTGACACAGGTTAACCAACTGACCTCACCTTGCAGACACAGGGTTTACGCCTGACCACCTGACACAGGTTAACAAACTGACCTCACCTTGCAGACACAGGGTTTACACCTGACCACCTGACATAGGTTAACAAACTGACCTCACCTTGCAGACACAGGGTTTACACCTGACCACCTGACATAGGTTAACAAACTGACCTCACCTTGCAGAGACAGGTTAAGACCTTTGCACATGTTCAAATCTCTGATCATCTCTGTTTGTTCAGTCACTATCTGCAAAGACCAGCCAGCAGTTCCAAAGAACAAATACAGTAAAATCTGTTAACAGATTACTCATCATTTGGAACATTATTTTAAATACAAAATTACAAAATGTCAAAATATTTCTAAAAAATAATTGACTGTGTGTCTTTTTTTAATTCTTCTTGTCTTTGTAACCAACAATCGCACATTTGCTTTAACTACAGCCACCATATCATCACTGATGCTAGGCCTTCTACTACAAAGGTGAATCACTTATAAAGCGGTATTAAGCATTTAATATAAAGACATCTGGTAATGTAACGTCACACTAGAGCACAAGGTATGGGTAACTTGCTTGTAGTATACCTACGCCATTTTAAACACGGGAAAGGCCTACTGCCAAATAATATGTAGTGGACACATATGTCTAGTATCAAAGCCCATAGAGAGAGATACTATACAATCTCTGCTAGTACCCTACTAAACTGTCAACAGCCGAAGCCCGCTAACGCAGTCAGTACAGATTCAACACATTTTGACGCAATTATGGTGGCAAGAGTGGTCAATATTCAATAACTTCCACAAGATGGCGCACAGATCCAGTCCTTGGTGGCTCCCGTTAGCTCTCTGTGTGTGTGTGTGTGTGTGTGTGTGTGTGTGTGTGTGTGTGTGTGTGTGTGTGTGTGTGTGTGTGTGTGTGTGTGTGTGTGTGTGTGTGTGTGTGTGTGTGTGTGTGTGTGTGTGTGTGTGTGTGTGTGTGTAACCCCTGAAAAAATGACGTTCACACAATTAAACAACTGTCACAGCGTGCGGGTTTGCAAACGTTTGCTAACACCATGCGTATTTTCCACCCTGAAGTATCGTGGTAAGAGTTGATCAGATCTTCTCTTCTATACTGTTTCACAGATCAAAATATATGGAAATGCAATATGTACTTTTAAACAAATGTTAAATAAATGTAGGCTATGGCAAATCGATGGCTACATAGGCTACATGAGTATTAATATATGAATGTTATATTTATTGGATACAGTCGATATTATAGCTCATCCATACCTTTATTTATTCGGAATCGTTTAATTCTGTATTTGCATTACAAAAACGATTTCGCTGCCAGGAGAGGGAGCCATATTGCAATACAGTAGACTACGTGGCTTCTTGACAAGTGACACTGTATAAGGCTTGGCTATTGTTAAATAATACCGGATTATTCTCGTCAATTAAGGATAATTTGTTGTTGTGAAATTGAATGCTAAAAAATTCTCAAATGTCTTGATCACTTGTTTATTTTTGGCGTCTGTGTATTTGCGTCGTTGCTACCCTGCGGCTCAAACAGACAGATGGGAAAAATTAAGAATAGATTAACAAAACTGCCAATTCCGTTAGCTAAAAATATAAAATGCTTTAGCACAGTCCAAAAATAAGAAACTATTTAAAAGTGCGATGTGTAACTATTTGTTAATATATTGTGGCAGGTAGCTTTTTTGTATTTAAAAAAAAAACTTTTTTTTTTACATAGTATGAAGTTTTAACTAGTCAATGAAAACTTAGCCAGACAACTTTATGTGGAATAAATCGGGGGCGGAGAGGCAGTGATGCAATGCGATCCAAAATACATAAATGGTGAGGTCACGTGAGGCGGGGGGGGACCCTACTTTGAAATGTGGAGGAGCATTGGAATCAGCTGGGACCTGAACGCTATAGCGTCATTCCCTTGGATAGTGCTAATAAGAGGAGCCGACCAGCTGCAGTCTCTGGACTCCCGATCGTATCCAAGGGCCCCTGCTGCGGATCTTAAATCAGTCAGTGTAGGCTATCTTACTCTTCGGTTTTCAATCGAGCGGCAGTGGTTAGGTAAGGTAAGCCTCAAGCTACGATTGCATGTATCTGTGAAAAGACGTTTTCATAGTTGTTTGCCTTCACGCTCTGGTGAATTGAGCACAAATCCACTGGCAAGGTGAAGTGAGAGGCTATCGGATGTTTTCTTTGAATGTATACAGTTGCAACTGATTTATTTTAGTCATACTCGTCTTCTTAGTTATACTTTTAAGGAAATGTTTTGATATATATTTGTTTATCTTGCAGTGATCTACAAGTGGTCTACCATTCAACGACAGAGACATGGATTATTGCATGGAAATAGTTTCTGTTTAACTACAAATATGTGACGGCTTTATTTTAATTTTACAAAGAGTAGGCTGTTCAGCGTCCTTCGAAGTCGCTCATAAACTGCAGTTTTATTTCTTGGTCTGTCTCAATGCCGCTGTGGTTTAGGTGCGGTTAATTTGCAACGGAGTTGGTCGTTTTAGCATCTGCGCTACCTGCAAGTGAGTAACGTATATTGCTGACAATAATGTTACATTTGAACGGAAGAATTTATAAAGAACTTATTGTTGCTTGTGCATTTACAGTAATTTTTCAGTTCTGACACAATATTGGCGATGTCCGCTACGGAGGTGTCCGCAGTTTGTGATTTAGCCTGAGGGAGAATCTGATACGAACAGTCCATTAGGTATCCATCAGAAGTCCATCTCTGATGAATTACCGCTGTACTCAGGAACGTGTGATGTCATGGAATTTAAGGGGGCCCGTGTCCAGTGGGTTCCTTGGTCATCAGTGACCCGTGGTTGAAGGGGACAGACAGCGTTTCGTTGTCATGGTGGCTGATATAGTTGACATTCTCGGATATCCCCCTGGGAAACTTTGTTCTGGTTGGTTTTTGGGATGGAGCACATTAGTTTGTTGATGGACTTTCCTGAACACCACTTGTTGTTTATGATGGACAGATTATGCATGGTTCCTACTACATATCCCAAGAGATTTCACACTGTTCCCTTCTGGAAGCAGTGTGTGGGGATAACCATATTATTATTAACATTTCATAAAACGTTTTTGGTACAGAAAATGACAGTTTACAGTTACAATGTTGTCCCCAAAACACTGTGCAGGCATATTTTGCAGATACATTACCATATAGCATTGGCAGGAGGTCAGCAGATCAAGAGTTGCTAAAAACTGATGCAACTATCTTGAGCTGCTCTTCCCAACAGCCACTCAAGTTACAATCTACTGATCGTCCACTGCAACACACCTGTTGTTTCTGGTGATTGTGTAACAGGTCAAGTGAATGGCATATTTTAACAACAGAACAGATTAAGGCAGCTCCACTGCCATGTTGCTATTGTGAGTAGTCGGTTACATTTATTGCATTCTAAAGGTCTGTTCAATATTTAAAGCTGTATATATGTTGGTCTGTTCTGTATTGAGGGCACAGAAAATTGCGTTCTCTATCTATGCTGCTTACTTTGCGTACTTAAATTCAAAGATCCGTCCCCAGCCATTTTAAAGTTAACCTTATGTATTATTACAAATTCTGCCCATTACTTCCACTTAGAATCAAAATTAGTTCAGCTTAGTGCAAAACGGTTTGTAGCGCCAAAAGTAAACTCTCTTTATTTAATCTACAGTTCAGTCACTTGATTAAATTGTAGCTCTAGTTCCTTTTTTTTTGAAGCTCAGTCTCGAATCGGAAAACCGAGAGGGCTCTTGGCTCTTTTTCACTCGGAAACGGAATTTACGGCCCCTGGCTGCGCTCCCGTGCGGAATCGAGTCCAGCGTTTACAGCCGCAGAGAGAAAAAGGCGGGCGAACAACTCTGGGCTCTCGCAGTTTATTGATTTTCAGTTTCGGTGTTGCTGCGCTATAAAGGTGAAAGAATGTGCTTGTTGGTATTCCTCCCCCCACCCCCCAAAGAAGAAAGCTGGCAAACGTCCAGCGATCGTTTTAGAACAAAGCTCGCAGAAAGGGCCCTGGCTTGGGCCGCTCAGACCCCATTGCATGTTTTTTTTGTTTTTTTTTTGTTCTGCTGTCCCCCTTTCATTAGTCCCTGTGTACCAACCACATTTAGGTTTCCCCTACCGCCCCCACCCACCCCGGCTTGTTACATAATGGGCAGAGCCACCCCTTGTGTGGGTGGCAGCAGCAGCAGCAGCGGTCACTCCCCGTCTGTCAGAGGGAGCCGCATGTGTGCTGGACACGAGGCCCAGAGCCCCCGAGAATCTGCTTCACCTTCCACCCAAATTCAATTTGTTATGCCTCACTCGAGACACTGGATCGTGCGTTCACTAAGGACTGGGGCTTGTTGACTGTCCGTGTGCTGTAAGCTCCCTTGCTTTTTCTATTCTACAACATTAGTACCACAATTTCACTTTTCTGTCATTTCATTGGAAACTTAATTACATTACATCACAGGTATTTAGCAGACGCTCTTATCCAGAGCGACAAACAACTTTTTAGCACTTCTTTACATATTATCCATTTATACAGCTGGATACATACTGAAGCGATTCAGGTTAAGTACCTTGCTCAGGGGTACAACGGCAGTGTCCTACCTGGGAATCGAACCTGCAAACTTTCAGTTACAAGGCCAGTTCCTTAACAATTATACTACACTGCCGCCCCAGTGTAGTATAATGCACTCGTGTTAATTAATTTGCATTGGTGTTAGTTTCTGAAAAATGTGTGTTTGTGTGTGTGCGTGTTTTGGGGGAGTGCGGATTTATACAATCTCATTTGTCACGTGAAAGTGCGATTGAAATGTTGTGCGATTATGGTATGGCTCAAAGACATTGAGATCGCTTTGTGCTTCCACGGAGGGTCACGAGCGAGTTTGTATGCGTTTCTATGCCCATTACCCACAATGCACCCCCCGTGAGGTCATGTGCGTCAGAGGCGGCTGTAATTGAGCTGCACCTGCCAGATGATGTCAGCCCGCTCCGCAGGCTCCGGTTTTATTTGCGTGGGGCGCTTTAAAGAGGCGCGCGGGGTCCCGTTCATTCCATTGGTCTCATTTCGGTTACGCACTCTGGGCCCTAGCCTTTGGACACCCGAGAACTATTTTTAGCAAGCCGAGAAAGCTTATCTCCAGCTAACCAACCGATTGTTGGGATACTGTGTCTATGAGTGTGCTCGGTGCTTTCCTATGCGGTAAAGGGGTCCCCTAAGATATGCATTGAGTTAAGACCCCTTTTCTAGAGAGGCTCAAGACCAGGATCAAATGTAGACCTTGCCAATGGCAACTGTGACAAGGAGTCCTAATTTGCCATACGGTCACGTAGGGAGGAAGGGTTTCGGTCAGCAGTATAGGATAATGGTCAAGGAACCGGGCTTGTAACCGAAAGGGTTGCAGGTTTGATTCCCAGGTAGGACATGGCCGTTGTACCCTTGAGCAAGGTACTTGCTTAACCTACATTGCTTCAGTATATGTCCAGTTGTATAAACGGATACTATGTAACAATGCAAGCTGTGTAAGTTGCTCTGGATAAGAGCACCTGCTAAAATACCTGGACTCTCTCAGTAGGGGCTCCCACGGTCAGTTGGGTCCCTGTGATGTGCTCGCATCAGTTGGGATGCCCTCCGGTACGGTAGCTCCGGTGACCTAACGGACAGATTGGCTTCAAGCGTTCCAGAGAACATCTGTGCTAGTCCCCTCCTGCCGAATTGATAGAGGATGCGGATCTTAAGTTGGGATGAACTAGAGTTGTGATTGGTTATTCCAAAATGGAGTGATAAAGACCAATAGCAGTTGGATGGAGAGCGGCTTCTGCAGTGGTTATGATTGGCTTTTGTCAGACTGAGCAGAATGCATTGTGGGCACGGACTGAGCCGGTGGCTCGCTGTGGTTCTCCATCTCATTGGAGCGCGTTGTAGAAACGGGGTCTCGTTTCCCTTTCGCCCTCCAGATCTCCGGAATTGCAGGAGTTGAGTAAGGGCGCGGCCGATCCCTACAGTCCCAGCGGAGAGAGCAACCACAGCTCGATATCCCAGAGCCCGCCGGAAGCGCGCTCTCCCTCTACGCCGCCGCCGGACGAGGAGCGGACCCCGTCGCCCGAGCTTCCTGCCAGCGCCAGCCCTCCCAGCACCCCGCCCGCCAGCCCGGCCGATAGCCAACGTGACCCCGGGGGCAGCATGAGCGTGGCCGACCTCCCCTCGTTCTCCCCGACCCTCTACCCCCCCACCGCCTTCAACTACGAGCGGCCCCGCCACTTCATCCAGTCCCAGCCCACCTTCCAGGCCCCCAGCTACGAGAGCCTGCAGCAGGGCCAGGCCGGATTCCCCAACGGCGGCACCCCCTCCTCGTCCACGCTGAGCTCCCCGATCTCCGCCCCCCGCGTCCTCCGTGGGCTCGCCCCGGGACCCCCTGCCCCTCCGGGAGCCCGTCTCCCCGTCCCGGGGCCCCATGCGCTCCAGCGTCACGCTGATCCCCAAATCCGCCGGCGCCCAACCCCAGCACCCCTCTACCGCCGCCTTCCTCTCCTCCATCCTCCCGTCCCAGGCCATCCCCCAGCAGCCCAAATCTGCCCCGAAACCCACCTCCCCGACCTGCTCCCCGCGTTCCCCCCTTCCCCCCAAAGCCGTCGACACGCCTCCCGCCTCCCTGTCCCTGCCCGCCAATAGCTCTCCTCACCCCGCCACCCTCCCCAGCCTGTCCCCGTCCCTCCCCAAGACCACAGCCACGTTGCAGCAGAGCGTGGCCCCCTCCTCCTATGTGTCTCTGCCTACCAGCTACAAAGGCTCTTCCAACAGGTGTGTACTACCAGCGCCAAAATGGCCACTGCTGTGTAGCCAATGTCTGTAGTGTCAGTGTTCTTGTATTTCTTTAAAATTTTTAAAAGCTCTCGCAGGCATTTTTTGTTGTTATGTCTGAAATGTAATTTGCCCAAAATGTCCCCCCTGCAGGATGGTTATTCTATTCCTTTCTGTTATTTTTCTATTCTGTCCCATTCTTTTCCAGTTTACTCAGTGCCACAGGGCCTCTCCCAAACAGATAGCACTGCGTTGTTTGCGCTATTAGCATCTTTTAGCATTGTAGCGTAATGTGGTCTTGTGGTTTTTGGGGGGCGGTTGCAGTTACTTACGGCAGCCGTCCCTCTCTACTCCTCAGTCTCCCCAGGCCCATCCTGAAGAAGACGGCCTCCCGGCCGGTGTCCTGCTCGACCGACGAGGAGATCCAGGGCTCCAAGGACGCCCTCATTCAAGACCTGGAGAAGAAACTGCGCTGCAAGGAGGCCCGGAGGAGGAACAACAGCCAGGTATCCATGACTGGGTGGAGACACGGACATGCAGTCTCTCTGCAGGGGGAGGAAAGCTTGGAGTGGGCTACTCCGGGGTCCTGTTGCTAAGCGCCAAGTGGAATGCTCAAACTGTATCCCTAAGTAAAGGAAAAAACTGGATTTATTAATGTCTCAGACCATTTTGGTCATACATTTTAAAAGTGTGTGCCACGCCTCATCCCTTATGGAAAAAGAATATACTGCAGTATATTGTAAATGTATAAAAATTATCTTCACAATATATTTAAAATATACTGCAGTATATTACATTTCCATGTGGGATTGGTGTTCATATTTAATGAGATGCATTTATGGCACGTGGAACCCAGTTTATTATCATCTTCTAGCTTGCTTTTCAAAGCCGATGTTGCAGTACATCATTCTTAGTCGTTCTAAGATGAATGAAAATTGTGTGTAGTTCTTTCCCAGATGTACATTGCATGTGCTGTAGTTCACGCTAGTGTAGACAGAGCATGGAAGAGATTTATCTTGGAAGGAAAAGCTCTGTGTGTGTGTGCGTGTGTGTTTTCTGTTATACGAGGAGGTATTAAGAGGGTTAGTGTGTACTTTGAATGGCTGGCTCCAGTTAAAACCCGACTGGCAAGTTGCCCTTGGATGAAAAGGCTTCGCCCCCATTTCAGAAAGCTAGTCTCGGTGGGGTTTACGCTGTGATTAATTTACCATGCAGCTGCTGTGTTAGATAAGGCCCATTGACTGGAATCTGAACTTCACATGGGTGCGCTATAAAATTCCTGACCTGTGACTGATATCCTGTGCCCCATCAGAAGCTATCGCATGAGGAGCGCATGGCTCGGCGGTTGCTGGGCCCAGACAACGCAGCCTCCGTCTTTGATCTTGAGAATTTCCAGGAATCCCGTTCTGAGCAGGTATAGTCCGCGAATGTTACCTTCGTGAACCCATTAACCCCCTTTAGTTGATGAACTTGAATAATTTGATCAGGGTTTAATGCGGAACCCGTCGTTTAAATGTTGCGGAGGTGTTGACAAAGTCGGCAGGCTCTGCGGGCGCTAAATAAACGTGGTGTCAAAACCACGTGCAGCTGTAAAGAAAATGCTGGTTATTTCATAGCGGCAGCCATGTTCTTAATGAAGTGTTATTCAGGAGATTAGTGTGCTTTCTGAAATAAAATGGCAGTGGGGTGACTAAATCCTAAAAAACAAAATCTCTCTCAGAAAGCAGGAATCAAGCAGCGCACCCTGAGACGATGGAATCCGTTTCCATTTCCTGGTTATTTTGGCCCGAAATAAATGCTGGAGGGCTGAACATACGCGCTAACGCTCACCTCTGCATTGTATTCTCAATTAAGCCTTAACAGATGTCTGTCGTTTAAATTTAACTGAATTCCCATAGGCGTGTCACGTGTGTCTCTGTGTGTGTGTGTGTGTGTATGTGTGTGCTGTGTAACGTGTGCGCATTGGCGTTCGGCGCATGGCGTGTTCTGTCCTCGCTCTCTTGTCATTGTCCATCAACGGGGCCCACCACACAATGGGGGGGGGAGGAAACATTTCGGGCTTTGCCCGTCTGTCATTGGCCTCGCGAGATAACGTGCGGACCAAACTGCGTCCCTCTTCCAAGAACGGGGCTGTAAATAGCAGGCGTGAAGTCCCAGCAACGCCGCGGCGTTCTTACAACAACGGGGTAGCGTGGGATGCCAGGAGACTCCACCCCCTTCTGTACACGTGCGGTCACCTTATGTCGGGGGTGTGAAGGCCGAAAACGAATCCGTACAGCGACAAAGATGTCCGCCGTCGTCCTCCACCGCCGCCCAAATGTCAGGCAGTGAACGTGAATGGATCTGTCCGTCGTGCAGTCACGCTCGTATAGACGAAAGGTTTTATCTATAAATGCTTATGGTGTGAGATCACGGTTCAATTTGTCTTTTCATATTTTACATGTAAAAACGTACCTTAATTGTTGAACGATCATTTCCTTTTCTTTTTGCAGCCAGATTCACCAGAAGGAAGACACACTGGTGGAATATGGTAAATATGGCTCTGGGAATGAGATCAGCCTTCAACGACTCCACTTAGATTTTTTTTTAAACATTAACAATCACAATGGTTTTACCCCCTGCTTTGTGAACTCATGAAAACATCACATTTCCGTTTCTTTTCATTCATTAGTTACTCAGCAGACGCATGTATCTATGGCAAATTGTGCATCAATTAAATAATTCTTGTATATTACCCTTTCGTGCAAGTGGATATTTACTGAAGTTATATACTGAAGCTTCGGTACCTTGCAAAAGGGTGAAACGGTGTTGTCGTTGCGTTGAGGAAAGGGACAGACGTGGTTAAATGTGTGGCAGCGACACACTGAGCCTCTGAGTGACTGACAGAGGGGCTGTTTTGAATCAGTCAATCAGTCAGTCAGTCAGTTCCAGTGATACATGTGAGAATTACAGAATGCGTAAATGGCCTTGGAGGAGGGCAGGGGAGGAGGGCAGGGGAGGAGGGCAGGGGATGGTGACAGTCGGTGGTGGGGGGGGGTTTAGGGGGGGTGGTGGGCGCTTAGGGCGCTATCTGGATTTAGTTTCCTGGCGCTAATGTGTACCGTTTCCACCCCCGCCGGCTCCACTCCCACCACTAGCATGCGGTAACTGGGTAACTAATGCCCCTTAGTGAGAAGATTGCCTCCACACAAACGCCCCTTTGGTGAGAAGGCTGTCGTGCCCTTTAGCAACAAGCTTTGCGTGAGCATCATTAAGTTAATCAGCGAAAGGCCAGCTGCACACATGGGTTATATAACATGTCATGTGCTGTACAACACGTGAGCCTATGAGTAATGGATACTACGCCGATTAGTAGCATCTGCAAACCTAATAAAGGCGCGTTACTGTATAACTGGACTGGAAGGGCACCCCAGCGTGTTCGACCATTTCATAAAGAGCAGACACAATGACCTACGCTACACCGCAACTTGGCATTTTGAGACATAAACGGGTTCCTGTGGAAACGCTATAGGATGGCTCTGTCTGACCCTCTCGGCCCCTTTCACACTTTAGGGGTGGCGGCCGATGCGGGAAACGACCCCCCCCCCCCTTTCGTTTAATCCCCATCTCCCCTCCCTCTCTCAGGAGCGCACACCACTCCGGCACGGACGGGAACGAGGGTCCGGCGATCCAGGAGAAGTGCTACGCCCCGCGATTCCTGCAGGTGCCCCAGGACCTGACGGTGGAAGAAGGCCGCTTCTGCAGGATCGACTTTAAGGTGTGCGGCTTGACCGGTGTATTTACGGCACGCAGAGGGTCGACTCGTCTGAGAAACGGAACGTGTTACACTTATTATGCCCAAACATTTGTAGTTGGGAGGAAACATTTAGCGAACATGCAGTTATTGAATAGAACACTGTTGACCTTTGGGTATAGTTTTAGGTTCTGGAAATTCATAATATTGTTATGCAGCACTAAAGCAAGACAACATATTCCTTATGAATTAAATTGGAGTTGATTGATTTTATAATTTTTTTTTAAATGTAGCGGAATGTATTAGACTAGAAAGATGAAGCAATCTTAGTCATGAGAGGTGCATGTTTTGACCTCTACTTTTGTAGAAATCCATAAACCCACTTGTTTGCATGACTAACATTGTTTCATCCTTCAGATTAATTTGCCTGTATGTGCTTTTCATTTTTCCACCACCTGCTATTTTGTGATACGGATTTCACTTACAAAAAAGTCTGTAGCCTGAGGTAAGAAACCTTGTAAGGCAGAATTGGCCAATTCCCAGGCGGCTGTAAAACAGGAAACCCAACCAGTTTTAGTATTCACCCTTAGTCCAAGATGATGGGTCCAAGTAAAAGATGCAAGGATGATGGCCAAATGATAAAGAAAAATATAAAAATATTTCTTCATATATATTTTTTCTTATTCATTTGTTTATTTATACAGGGTACTTTCTCTTTCACATCAACGCCCTGCTAACGCCCCCCCCCCCCCCCCCCCCCCCCACAATTAGCCTAACCTGCATGTCTTTGGATTTTTTTTATTAATTACCTATTAATATGATTCAATGCTTGAGTGTCATAAAAGCAAGAAACACTGTTGCCCCTAAACACTCCAGGGGCTAGGCTAACATTTGTAAATATTTTGAAGTAACCCAGGCTCTCAGCCAATCAGATCCTCCATACTGCTATCAGCGAAAACCCCAGAAATTAGTATATAATTTTGGGGTTTTAAGTGCACTACGTTTAGAGAACATTTCACCAAATGAGCAACGTTCTCATCCAGTGTACTCAACTAGCATAGAAGGGGGTTGATTTTGGACACGGCCTAGCTCACTCCTGGGCTAAGCCTGTACAGGGGGAAATGGCAGGGCCCGTTCCGCACTTTAACCCGCTCTCGTTCCCGCAGGTGGGGGGGCTGCCCATCCCGGACGTGTCCTGGTACCTGAACGGACAGGCCATCCGGCCCAACGAGTACCACAAGATGCTGGTGTGCGAGAAGGGCGTGCACTCCTTCATCATCGAGGTCGTGACCGTGGACCACGCCGGCGTCTACGAATGCGTGGCCAAGAACCGCGCCGGCGAGAGCCGCTTCTCTCTGCGTTTAGACGTCATCGGTGAGGCCGCTAAATGGCTTCTTTTTTTTAATTATTATTAAATGTGTGCAAGCGCCACTGGATTTTCACGTTTCCCCACTAGCAGTAAGTTACTGTGGGTTTTGTACACCTGCACAAAGGTGCACCAATCACACTGCATCTGTGTTTAACTTTCTGTAAGAACATACAAACTTTATTTTTTTTAAAGTTCATAATTCTGCACATACACTACTCACAAAAAGTTAGGGATATTTGGCTTTCGGGTGAAATTTATGGAAAATCTAAGTTCACGCTACAGTGATATTATACGTATCATGAAAGTAGGGCATTTAAGTAGAAGCATGCAATGGTGATTTCCTCATCTCAAACAATTTATTGAAACAAAAGCCAACAACAGTGGTGGGTATACCACAACAAAAATGTCAATGTCTCAATAACTTGTCATGTGCCCTTGAGCATCAATTACAGCTTGACAACGACGTCTCATGCTGTTCACAAGTCGACTTATTGTCTGCTGAGGCATGGCATCCCACTCTTCTTGAAGGGCGGCCCTCAGGTCATTGAGGTTCTGGGGTACAGAGTTACGAGCCTCTACACGGTGAGTCAGCTGATCCCATAGGTTTTCTATGGGATTCAGGTCTGGAGAAAGTGCAGGCCACTCCATTTGAGGTACCCCAGTCTCCAGCAGCCTTTCCCTAATGATGTGACCTCGATGAGCTGGAGCATTGTCGTCCATGAAGATGAAATTAGGCCTGTGTTGTTCATGCAGGGGCACAATGACTGGATTAATGATGTTATTCAGGTAGTATGGGCTTGTCACTGTACCATTCACAAAGTGTAGGGCAGTTCTGTATTGACTAGACACACCTGCCCACACTGTAACACCGCCACCACCAAAGGGTCGTCTGGTGACAACAGTGGCTGATGCATAGCGCTCTCCTTGACGTCTCCAACATCGTTGGCGGCCATCATTTCTGCTCAACGTGAATCGACTTTCATCAGAGAACAGCACTGAGGCCCACTGGTCCCTCGTCCAGCGTAAATGCTCCCTGGCCCATGCAAGACGATGACGCCTGTGCCTGGTGGTGTGGTCAGGTACCCTTGCAGGTCGTCTAGCACGCAGACCACGCTGATGTAAACGGTTTCGAATGGTCTGACGTGACACTTGGGTGCCTCTCACCTCCCTTAAATGTGCCTGGAGTTGAGTGGCATTCATCATCCGGTTCCGCAGGGCACTGTTCACAATGAAGCGGTCATCAGTGTGGGATGTGGCCAAAGGACGTCCACTTCTATGCCTTTCTGTGACTCTTCCAGTCTCTCTGTATCTCTGTTGCAACCTGCTGATGACACTCTGTGACACTCTAAGCTCAGTGGCCACTTCCCTCTGAGAACATCCTGTTTGAAGCCTCGCAATGGCGAGGTACTGTTGATCAATTGTTAGGTGTCGTCTTGGTCTCATGATGTCAAAATGTGAACAGCATGATGAAGAGGACTGTTTAAATACCAATTCTAATTGAACCAGGAAATGTATTGGTCGATTCATGGATCAAACACCTGTTGTGAATTTTGCCATTCAGCTCCTTGTTAGAGAACAGCAAGTTGTGCAAAAAGTACTGAAACATTGAATAGTTGGACATGTGCATTCAAAAGTTTAGAGAAGGTCAAATTAATTTCACCTGTAAAGGTTATAGTGCATTTTAGGTTCATCCTGAAATTTCACCCGAAAGCCGAATATCCCTAACTTTTTGTGAGTAGTGTATTTCACTAACGCCAGAGACGCCATACACAACATTGTGTGTGCAACTCCCTTTCCAACAGTCGCAGCAGAACCTACGGAAAGTGACGGATTAACATAAGGGCTTCAGAAGATCCACTGGTCTTCAGTACAGTGAGGGGGCCATGGTCAATATGATTCTAAACCCTAACTCTGCCCCCCCCAGCCCAGGAACTGCTGCGACCCCCGACCTTTGTGCAGAAGATGCTGAACTCTCGGGCCCTGGAGGGAGACACCATCAGGCTGGAATGCCAGGTGGTCGCCTCCCCTCCCCCCCAGCTCTACTGGAAGAAGGACAAGGAGATGTTTCAAATCGACCCAAGCAGGATGAGGTGTGTGAACGCTGAGGCCGTGTCCGAATCGGCCCACTTGCCTACTATTGAGTATGCCAGTTGAGTATGCGTTGTTAAAAAGCTGTTAAGTACGCGACAATTGAGTGTTCTTTATATCCCCGGATGATGTACTTAATTCCGGGTTTTCGCTGATAATAGTATGGAGGATATTTTTTGCATACTGCATGTCACTAAACATTATGCAGTAAGCAGTACACAGTAAACAGGACGCAGTAGATGTGGCTCTGATTCGGACACAGCCTAGCAGTCCAAATGTGTGCATTTAAAAGGTGTGCATTTGCCCTGGGTTGGACTGTTGCAGTCCACTGGCAGCAGTGACGGGTTGAGCTGTAATTTGGACATCCTCCATAGTCTCCTGAAATCAATTTGCAATTTTGCAATCTTGTCTAAGGCGGTTGATTTAATCGCACTTGCTTTAATTAACAAAGCAAATGCACTTCCCAACACTTTTTTTCTTTTTGTAGATTTTGTTTGGCATATGCAGAAAGTGGGGATCAGATGTTAATGTGGCACGTGTTGGCATTGTCACCTGTGCTTTCCACGTTCCCAAGCATCGTTCTATTTTGACAAGTTGGCTGCATTTACATTTTCAGTGCACAGAGGAGAATGCTTGGCAGGTCCATAAATACACAGATAAAATCTAGAAAATATTCAGTAATGTGCCAAACGGCATATAGGTTTCACTTCAAGCGCCAGATAATTAGCAGCGTGTCATGAAGGCATCATCTTGCCTCCAAGTATAAAAGAATGCCATTACAGTCAGGTTTATGAATTTATAAGTGTCAGTGCAGTGTGCAGGTCAGAGTTTATATTACATTTTTGTTAAAGTGGTCCAAAGCTGGGCCAGTAGCGGCGCCAGAGTTTCAATCATGGGTGTAGCAGATAACGTTTTGGGCAGGTCACGACTGGCAGGGGAGGGGGGGAATTTTCGGCTGCAGACCCAGGGGTGCGGGGGGCAGATTGCAATCACCGACTACGGGTGGGGTGGGGAGGGGGGAAAATTGGCAGAACCTTTGTTTTTTTTTTTGTGTGTACCAATTAAAAACTAGGAGTACCTAGGTCACCCAGAATGCATTGTGCCGCAGCCAGTGCCTGGTTTTAACATGGACATGGCTCTTTCCCAGTATGTACCAGGACAACACGGGGAGACTGTGCCTGCTCATCAACAGGGTGGAGAAGGCCGACGCGGGCTGGTACACTGTGTCCGCCATCAACGAGGCCGGCATGTCCACCTGCAACGCCAGACTGGACGTGGGAAGTGAGTGGACACTTGATTAATTGCGTTTATAGAACGTTTTACACGCTGAAGCACCCACCTGCACAGTTTGTGCCACAACGGTTAGCACGCTGCAGCTAGGCAGAGCACAGAGGACGAGGGAGTCTTTTATAGTGACCTTTGCACTCTGTCATACCCAGGCTAGGCTAAACCAAGGCAGGTCACAAAGAGCAGCGTCCTTTGTTCAGCTGAATCTGGAGATTTCCGTCTCTGGGCAGTTTGCGTCTCTCTGTGTGTGATGGACATTTCAACGTTGGCTGTGTTTGTTATCAATAGATGCAGAATTTGCGCTGAAACATAGCAGGGGATAGCCTCCTTTTAAAAATTCTCACAAAAAACGTGAGCTCTTTGGTTTTCAAGCGCATTATTTCTGACGCAGCTTGATTCAATTAAATCTAATGTATACATACTGTTTAGTGTGTATTATTTAGTCAATCCGTATTTCCTGGTCTTCAGTATGTATTCAAACGTTTTCATAAGCGCAACAATTTCAACTCTTGTTGGGAGCAAAACAAAAAATTTACATTTCAATGTTGAGCTGTTTTTTCCTGATGCTTGGCTCATTCATAGTTTTATTGTCATTTCCTGCTGACCACTGTATGGACCTGACAAAGACGGGGATTATTTATCAAAACACATTCTGCTTCCAGAACTACCTTTTGATTACCGGTGTTTTTTTTTGTCCATGCCCATGACGCAGAGGGATGTTTACCTTACTGGCGGTAAATTCCCAAATGTCCGCCGCAGTAACGCTTGACAACCGGTAGCACAAATTGAATTAACGGTGTCATTTCACTTAAATATTTGCAGAGGGGGGCAAATGTTGTTCCCTGGTAATATTTGCAGAGGGGGCAAATGTTGTTCCCTGGTAAAATTTTTGTGTGGAAATTTTAAATGGGGAGTCTTTGCTTAGACTGTTGCTGTTCTTTGGCTTGCAGTATATCAGTATCTCTGGTAACTATCCAATGCACTATTAACCACAGTGAAAGGGAAAGGTGCCTAGTTGTTCTGGGAGAGACCTATCGATGCCTATTGTATTTCATCCTCTGTCTCACAGCACACCATCTGTCATGTGTGACAAAGGGAGGGAATTCAATTTGCTTTGTCTATTTACACTTTGCTCAAGTCCAACCCCCCCCCCAGCAATATTTTTCCACCGTGTAAGTTTGTTCAAATTCTTCCCTTTATCTTGACGTTTCTCTAACAGTCCGCAGTTTATTTGTATTGCAGCGGATTTGAGAGCGGCCCATGAGCGAGCAGTGAAATGTAGGCTTGTACCCTACGTGCAACGAAAGATTGCCTTTCAACCCCCCCCCCCCCACCCCCTCCAGAGAGCTGTAACCGGATCCAAGCTTAGTACAGCCACAGCAATGCTGGCTGAGAGGGACGGGGAAGCTGTACACTTGTGTGTCTTAGGCAAAACCATTATCCCATAGAGCTGCTTCCTTTTGTTCAGCTGATTCTGGACAGTTTGTGTGTCCCGGCGTGGGGCACAACACTCAAACTTTAGCTGCGTTTAGTTATCGGTAGATTCAGAATTTAACATAAGGCTTTTAATTCTCACAAAAGGGAAGAGCCTTGGTTTTCAAGTGCATTATTTCTGATTCAATTAAATCTAATGTACTGTATACATACTGTTTAGTGTGTATTATTTAGTCAATCCGTATTTCCTGTTAACATGGTCTAAGTAAATACGGTCTTGTTAATGGGCATTGCTTTGTCGTTATATATTCCTATAATAACATTACACATTCAGTTGTTTGAAAGGGGTAAAACTATCCGGAGCGGTCTGCGGAACGCTCGGTAATCCTGGTATCGCATTTCCTCCTGTAATTGCTCTTTTCTTCTTCCACCCCCAGCTCGCTTGAACAAGGCTGCCCCCGCAGGCAAGCACATGAAAGTGCGCCCGGTCCTCAGCAGCCTGTCCGTCCTGAGCGCGGACACCGGCCTGGAGAAGACGGCCCCCCTGTACGAGAGCGACGAGCTCTAGGCCAGACGAGGCGGTCGCCATCGCAACTCTCCCCACCCCCCGTGTTCGCGTGCTGCCCTTCACACCTATGAGTGAGCCTCCAGCTGTTCCTGTCCCCCAAAAAGGAAACGGGTGGGGGGGCGTGCTGATAGGGCAGGTACCTGGACCTCCCGGACAACCAACACTGCCTGAAACGCCACCCGCCCCCCGGAGCGCCTCACCACACCCCGCATTTCTCAAATGCACTTTAGTTTGAGGCCGTCCGGTTTGGTTCCAAACAACCGTCAACTGCCCCGTCCCGCCCCCAAAAGGAAGCTCTTGGCTTCCTCTGTATGTTTGTGCTGAAAAGGCCTTCGATCGAATCGTCCGACGCCGTGCCCTGTTTTTTTTTGCTGACGTAGCGGTTAGAGGATGACTTGTGCGTTTGTTGGGTTTTGAAAAGGTTGTCACGGCAACTACGACATGTTTTTATGACACAGAACTGCCTCTAGTGAGAATGTATGTCCAATGAGCTTTCTTTCTATAAAAAAAAAAAGTAATAAAATGATTCTAATATATTAACTATTTATTGGGATGCTGGAACTGACATGTTTGACCATCTTTGCAAATGCTACCCAGTTTTTCCACTAAGGAAAGGATTTGAATTCTGCCCACCCCAAACCCTACGATTCGGAATGATAGCTGAGCTACATTGGTTTGTGTATATGAAAAGAGTTTGGATGTGCTCTTGACAGCATTGGACTGGGCATTTTGGGTTTGAAGGGAAAAACATCACTGTTAGGATCACATTTGCCTGTTTAGATTCTGATACGGCGAATTTCATATACACACTTTAATAGTTTAATTTCGGGTGAGGCTTTTCCTTTCCACAAATTCGTTTTGGGTTATCCATCCCATTTATTTGCATTTCTTGTTACAAAACAGTATTCTTGTCAATAAAAAAACAAAAAAAATTAAACATTCTGACTTGATATAGTGGAAGGATGTCTTGTAACCTGTAACCTGTCTGTTGGGATAGACTCCCTGACACTGGTCAACGCTACACTCAGTGACCACACTACTGCCGAGGGGCGAAACCAGCGCTTACTGAAACCGTCCCTTGGAACTTCAACCTCGGAGGACGACGTCCCCTCCTCCCAGTCCAGGGTCCCTCAGACAGAGACGACAGGACGTACAATAGCTTCAAAAACACATGGGTTTATATCTCCGCTCACTTTGTCCAATTAAGGCCACCTCTTTGCCTGTAACAGGTCAATCAGCTGTCTGGGGGGGGTGAAGTGCTTTGTACAGTAGGAGACTACCATTTAGGTGTGGGGGGAGGTCCTTTACATATTTAAAACAATACAATATACGTACAAGAAAAAGGACAAAATTGAAAGATCAGGTTTCTAAGATGGCTTCCGTTACCTCGCTCTGGTTATCTTGCAGTGAAGTCAACTTGGTGGAAGGAGGATTGAGTCCTGTGTCTGTATCGAGCGGGACAGAGAGCGAATGTTCTTGGTTCATCTAGTGTTCGATCAGTAATGTCTGCTGGCGGACCCCCCACCCGCGGTCCACACACAGAGGGAAACGCCTTCAGCGGGGGCCGACCAATTAGATCTCCACGTCGCTCTCTTTGTCGTTGTCGTGGTCGCCATCGTAAAACTCGTTGGCTGCCTCTGGCCTGTCAAAAGGAAGAGCATTTATCAGGCTAAGTAATTCTTTTTTTTTTAACACAATAGAAAAGGACAGGATTGAATTATGGGAGTTAATATAAAGAGGATTTGGATTACGATCTTGTCTAACTGCCTCGGGCCATTGTAAACGCACTGTAAATTGATGGATGGAAAATGTCCATTGTTTAATGGCAGCCACATTCAGGATGATGAATATCAAAGAGCGGGAAAGACTGAGACTACAGTCCCCACGCTACCGCTTCCTGTGCTAAACAGGTAATAGTGGGAGTGCTTGAAAAGAAACAAAACCACAGAGCCACTTGTTATCCAGTTCATTATAATAGTTTTTTGACTTTTGTTACACAAGATAAATAATATTCGATGACAAAGTGTCGCATTGAGCCCATCTAGGATCATCATTTAACTACTGCTCTGTGAGTTAATGGAGTCTTCCTGCAGCGCGGGGGTGTTGCTCACCTGGAATAGTTGTCCTCCGATCCCCTCTCGTCAGGGTCGGCCTCGTCCGTTCGCTCGTAGCTCAGCAGGTCCGAGGGAACGTCGTGGATCTGGACGCTGGGCGCGTGGTTCAGCATCTTCAGGTTCTCGAAAACGGTGGAACGGATCTGCTCCAGGTACTGAAGGCCACAGGGGAGAGAGGGGCAAAGGTCAGGGGACGAGCTTAAGGGGTGCGAAGAGAAGAGGGCGAACCCCAAAAGCACCCAGGGGGTCCCGCCCCCACTGACCTGTCGGGAGTTCTGGTTCTCTATCCTGGTGCTGACGTCCGGGTGAAGCGTGAAGTCTGGGGCAAAATACTCAAAGTACTCTGAGGGAGAGAGGAGAAGAGAGGGGGAGAGAGAGCAAGAGAGTGAGGGAGGACAGAAGAAGAGAGGGAGAGAGGAAAGGAGGAAGACGGTGAGGAGACAGAAAAAGGGTGTGGGAAGCAGGGGGGTGGTGGAGGGGGAGGACACACAGGAACAGGAGATAGGAGGACAATAGGAGGTGGAAAGGGAATGGAGAAGGAGGGAGAGGAAGTAGAGGTGGAAAAGGAGGAGGACAGACAGAGAGGACAAAGGATCAAACAGGTGATCATATTCCGTCCTACATGCATACCAAGGAATAATAGACCCTTTGTTACACCATCTCCAAGCACAGAAACCACACAATACTACTGTAGTTTCTCTCGTATACATACTATACATACATACATATTAATTGTAGAACTAAGCAGCCAATGCTCGTCTGTGCTCCATTATAACTGAAAAGCATTTTCACACTCACCACTATAAGGCAATTCATCACTGATGGACTCGTCAACTAGCAGAGAAGTCTCGTAGGTCCTGAAATTGAAAAGGCGCCACAGCACAGTTCAGAGAATCTCAAGAAAATATATGAACCGGAAAATATAAAAAGTTCCCGAGAATATTAAATATCATTCCTCGAAATTAAGCACATGTGGCACAGATGGAAAAGCACGGGACGTTAACAGCAAGTCATTTCAGAGGGGCAGAACAATAAAATGTGAGGCTGGCTTGTAACAAGGAGATTCAATTATAATTTTTTTAAATGCTATAGTACAATACCCTCTATCCCTCTATCACCCCACTACCACTTAGGTTACGAGTGCATTGTTCTAAATAAACCTTATTTGGGCAAATAACGGACTATGTCACCACTGACCCTAGAAACTAAGACAGTGGTGTTATAACCCATAACAGTGGTGACAGATTTGCGTCTCCACTGCCCGTCACAGAAGCTACAAAGTCACTACTGTACATAACAGCAATGACATCATTACTACTGCCCATAACAGTTATAGCACATAATAGTGCTGCTATTTTTCCACAAGTGCCAGTAATGGTAATGACAGACTTCCCATCACAACAATGACATTCGCACAGCTGCCCCTGACAGGGACGACAGCCTGACTGTGCCAGTACTGCCCACCACAGCCAAGGGAGCCTGCTCTACCCACCAGCACCGGGCCACGTTGCGTACTGTATACCCCCCTCCTCCGAGCACCAGCAGGGGGATCTTAAAGCTCTTCACAAACTCCACACATTCCCTGTGGATAGAGCAGGTGGTCCATTACATCACATCACACCGCCTGACCGCTAGGTCTCATTCAACATGCCCGTTTACGTTTCTCTGGATTTAAGTCTACCTGGATTTAATGTCAAAAAGCATTTAAAAAGCTACATCACAACTCACAAAACCTGTTTAAATGCACAGAAGTACAATCAGTTGGGGTTTACAGCAGGAGTACACAATCATTCTCTGGGCCTAAAGAGTGACCGGTGTTACACTTGAGATATACCCTGGCTAAATAAATTAATTAGTTGCTTGATTAAATGAAAAATACTTTGTCTGAATGGTCAAAATTATTTGTCCACAGTTCGGAAGCAAAGGTGATATAAGCTGCCTGCATTGCTGCTCTCTAGCACCCCCTGGTTTAAATGGTGAGACTGCAGGCCGGATTACAGATATTTGCAATTTTTTTCCTCAAACTTGCCATCGTAATCTCCAGCAGGTGGCGACATAAGTTCACAACGACAGGCTCATTTGGTTTCCTAAAAAGACACCGACGGCTAATGTGGGGAAACTCACCCGTGGCCTCTTATGCTGAGGTTAAAGCAGCCCAGCCTGTCACAGCCCAGGGAGTCAGCGCCACACTGTGGGAGAACAGGGTTACTACTACCGGCGCCAGCTCAGACACGGGAACAAACGGGGCTAACCGCTAGGACGCCAGCAAGGGTTTCTCACCTGAAGAACGATACACGTGGGCTGGTAGAAGTCCACCACTTGCTTGATGACGGGCTGGAATAGTTGCCTGTAGCCTGGAAGACGACAGAGACCGACCATATCAGCATTTACAGAATAATCTGCATTCATAAAATCACAGACAGTACTAATGAATTCAGCATTCGTGCTAGTTGATGGCTGGAGTCTTCTTCTGTGGTCCTGAAAGGCCAAAGGGCTTCTGGATTTTATTCAATCGAAATAGGCTGTTACCAGGTAATTCATACATTTTATATATATTTTTTCCTAACACAACTTCAATTTATACAAAAATGCATGTAGTAAATATATACTGAGCATGCGGTGTCTAAACTCATAAACTGTAGTACTGGCGTAGCAGTGTGTGGTTCAGTGTTTATGGGATTTGGTGTATAATGCACATGTAGCCTGTGAGCTGCTCTGTACTCCTGCCAAGCAAACGTGATGTAATAAATAATTAGATGCATTAATTAATATTTACTTTGAGGCTACCAACAGAATGGCAGTGCCTTAGATGAGGACGGACCCCAGAAATTAAGAATCGGGAGGATTAAGGAACAGGGGGACTCACTCTGATCATCGATCCCGTCACGCAGTGGAACGTTCAGGCAGTAATACCGACCGCTCTCTGCCCCCACCTCGTACATGTCACCTGGAGGAGACACACACACGCACACACACACACACGCACACATACACACACACACACACACACATACACACACACGCACGGTACGGTTACCGAGAGCCCTCAAACACCTGCCTTGCTCGCTGATTCTGCTCCTATGCATGTGTGCGCGTGCCACTTTACCTGTCCCGGGGAAAAAGTAGTTCCCATACTTGTGGAAGGACACGGTCATGACGCGGTCCGTCAGATAGAAGGCTTCCTGCACCCCGTCGCCATGGTGAATGTCAATGTCGATGTACAGGACGCGTGGGTGGTACCTGTGGGAACCGCGTCGACACGCATTATCCCCTCCTGTCAATCAATTACTACGCATTCACAAACCCGGAGAAATCTCGAATCTCCTTTAGGACCTGGGAAAATTCGCCGAGCACATCCTTTCACCCACTGGCTTCTCTCCTCGACATCAACAACGGCCCATCAATTACAAGGCCGAATAAACTGACCATCTGCGGTAGAATTAAAGCAGACAGGGTAATCAATGAGCCCGGTGTTTGAGTCTCATCTCACGGTTCATTTAATTCCTTGTGCACTCCGCACTCTTCTCCAGTAAATTCTGTGTTCAATAGGCCCTGCTCAGTGTCCCTCTCAGAGCTGTCATCTTTAATTTTAAATAAGTGCAACTGTCGAATATCAATGTGGACGACTTTGACTAGTTCAACATGATTTCACTGGAGAAAAACATCCTTTCTGTTCACTTTGATTTTGTTCAACCACAATAATTAAAATGACAGAAAGTCATTGCATACTTACTTCAATAGTTCCAGGATACTGATGACAATGTCGTTCACATAGCAAAATCCGGAGGCCTATGGAGACATGTAAAAATTATGATGGAATTTTTTGTTAATTAAATATATTAAATATACAAACCCCAATTCCAAAAAAGGTGGGACAGTATGCAAAATGCACATAAAAGCAGAAAGCAGTTATTTGTAAATTCGCTTTTACATATACGTATTTAATTGAAAACAGTACAAAGAAAAGATATTTTATGTTTTACCTTATGAACTTTATTGATTTTTGTAAATATATGCTAATTCTGAATTTGATGCCTGCAACACGTTCCAAAAAAGTTGGGATAGGGGCAACAAAAAAAAAAGACTGGGAAGTTCAGAAAACACCTGTGTGGAACATAACACAGGTTAACATGTGATGCTTTTGAACTTCCCAGTCTTTTTTTTTTTGCCCGTGTCCCAACTTTTTTGGAACGTGTTGCAGGCATCAAAATCGAAAATTAGCATATATTTACAAAAATAAATAAGGTAAAACATTAAATATCTTTTCGTTGTACCGTTTTCAACTAAATATATGTAAAAGAGAATTTATAAATCACTGCATTCTGCTTTTATGTGCATTTTACATACTGTCCCATTTTTGGAATTTTTGGGTTTGTACAAAAAAGCCTTTAAGTCCAGAAAACTAGCAGAATGGTAATTGCGTAACGTGTTTATTCATTGTGGTGAATGGAGTTGAATACCTCAAATTTCTTGGCGTGATGTAGACCTCCAGCCCAGTTGATGGCGATGTCACATATCTGTCAGGAGAAAATATTCCCATATAATTTTAACAGCATTAGCCATTGTGAAAATGCTTTTTTTTTAAAATATATATATATATATATATACAGTCAAGCCGGAAAGTCTCCCCACCCCTTTCACCTTCTCCACATTTTATTACGTTACAGACATATTCCAAAATTGATTAAATTCCTTTTTTCCCTCAAAATTTTACACACAACACCCCATAATGACAATGTGAAAAAAGTTTTTTTGAGATTTTTGCAAATTTATTAAAAATAAAAAAATAAAATTTCTCATTTACATAAGTATTCATACCCTTTGCTTTAACGTATTTTTAAAGTATCATATTTCATATTTGGTCGCATATCCTTTACATGCTGTTACTTCCTGAAGTCTGTGACCATCAACATAAAAAAAACTGTTGATATCTTATTTTCAGGTACTGTTACAAGCGATACTATAACCTCTCTGCATTTGAATGGATCTCTATGGAAATTGGGGGGTGAGACTAGATTCAGCTGTAAATTACACTGGTACAGTATGGAACACATGGCTGGCTAAATGGCTGTAAGTTATCAAGGGTCTGAGCTATCAAACGAGCCCCAAACCATCACTCTGTTGCCAGATATGGAGTAGATGTGGATGGATCACTGCAAGGGTTATTTCTCCGGACTCATTTTCCTATAGAACTCTATGGGGAAAAAAGTCAGGAGAAACAACCCTTAAAGTGATCCATCCACATCTACTCCATATCTGGCAACAGAGTGATGGTTTGGGGCTCGTTTGATAGCTCAGACCCTTGATAACTTACAGCCATTTAGCCAGCCATGTGTTCCATACTGTACCAGTGTAATTTACAGCTGAATCTAGTCTCACCCCCCAATTTCCATAGAGATCCATTCAAATGCAGAGAGGTTATAGTATCGCTTGTAACAGTACCTGAAAATAAGATATCGACAGTTTTTTTTATGTTGATGGTCACAGACTTCAGGAAGTAACAGCATGTAAAGGATATGCGACCAAATATGAAATATGATACTTTAAAAATATGTTAAAGCAAAGGGTATGAATACTTATGTAAATGAGAAATGTTAGTTTTTTATTTTTAATAAATTTGCTAAAATCTCAAAAAAACTTTTTTCACATTGTCATTATGGGGTGTTGTGTGTAGATGTTTGAGGCAAAAAATGAACTCAATCTATTGTAGTATAAGTCTGTAACGTAATAAAACGTGGAGAAGGTGAAAGGGTGGGGAGACTTTCCGGCTTGACTGTATATATATATATTTTATTTTATTTTTTTATTGTGCTATTTCTGACTGATGATTTAACTGAAAATACAACTGATGAATAGGTTTTTATACACTTTTATAACACTCCCACAGCAAGATCAAAGTTAAAATAAAACACAAGTGATCTACAGTTGAAGTCGAAAGTTTACATACACCTTAGCCAAATCCATTTAAACTCAGTTTTTCACAATTCCTGACATTTAATCCTAGTAAACATTCCCTGTCTTAGGTCAGTTAGGATCACAACTTTATTTTAAGAATGTGAAATGTCAGAATAATAGTAGAGAGAATTATTTATTTCAGCTTTTATTTCTTTCATCACATTCCCAGTGGGTAAGAAGTTTACATACACTCTGTTAGTATTTGGTAGCATTGCCTTTAAATTATTTAACTTGGGTCAAACGTTTCGGGTAGCCTTCCACAAGCTTCTCACAATAAGTTTCTGGAATTTTGGCCCATTCCTCCTGACAGAACTGGTGTAACTGAGTCAGGTTTGTAGGCCTCCTTGCTTGCACAAGCTTTTTCAGTTCTGCCCACAAATTCTCGATTGGATTGAGGTCAGGACTTTGTGATGCCCACTCCAATACCTTGACTTTGTTGTCCTTAAGCCATTTTGCCACAACTTTGGAAGTATGCTTTGGGTCATTGTCCATTTGGAAGAGCCAAGCTTTAACTTCCTGGCAGATGTCTTGAAATGTTGCTTCAATATATCCACATAATTTTCCTTCCTCATGATGCCATCTATTTTATGAAGTGCACCAGTCCCTCCTGCAGCAAAGCACCCCCACAACATGATGCTGCCACCCCCGTGCTTCACGGTTGGGATGGTGTTTTTCGGCTTGCAAGCCTCACCCTTTTTCTTCCAAACATAACGATGGTCATTATGGCCAAACAGTTCAATTTTTGTTTCATCAGACCGGAGGACATTTCTCCAAAAAGTAAGATCTTTGTCCCCATGTACAGTTGTATGACTTGTGTCATGCACAAAGTAGATGTCCTAACAGACTTGCCAACACGATAGTTTGCTAACCTGAAATCTGTGGAGTGGTTAAAAATTAGTTTTAATGACTTCAACCTAAGTGTATGTAAAATTCCGACTTCAAGTGTTATAAAGGAAATGCAGCAATGGAAAATACAAGACTTAGTTGACAAACTTCCAGAGCACCAACTTACGTTGTGTTTTAGTGAACTCTGAAGCTTTGCCGACATTAAAGATGACCTGAATATGTCTATACATTTGTAAAATATGAAATAAATGAAAGCATGGGAAAGTGGTTAAAAAAATCCATATAACAATATAAAACATGGAGAAAAAATAAGTGAAAAGAAAAAAAAAAAAAAAAGCTAAATTTTGAACTTTTTGTCAATCAATGCTGCCTTATGACCCTTTCCTCTCCTGCTAGAAAGGCTCCAATATGCTCCATTACTGGTTACAGTCAATGGTTGCAATAAGATACAAGAGGGTTACCTCTTAACTTGCCTCTGTATAGTGTCAAATTAGTGAGCAAATAATTTCCATTTTAAATGATTGGCCAATTAAATAGGCCTATTTTAATGAGCTAGTTGTAAAACACATCTCAACACAAAATCAACATCTTCTGTTGCAAAGGTACTGAAAACCTGATGACAAGAGTAACGGCCTTTTTGTTGAGTGCTTTTACCTACAAAGAACAAAACAACCTTTGGACTGTAACCTGACTTGTATTCCTACCGATTCTGATGCACTGGTGACATGACCTCTACAGAGCAGACTATGTGCCTATACATGTGTCTGCATTTGTTGACATGACTATGGGGATTGACCTAGCGAATTTGCATGTGTGTGTGTGTTTGTGTGTGTGTGTGTGTGCGTCTTAGAAGGGCCCGACATACCTTGTGGTTTAATTGTGTTGCTCCCTGTAGAGAAGCTCCAGTGTATCTGGAGCAGAACTCAAACAGGCCAGGAAACACAGGGCTTGGGAGAGGACACAAATCAATACAATGAATGTTTAAACCCACACAGGCAGAGAATGACCACACACATCCGTCAGTTCCATCACAAGCAACAACCATGGGCTACGGTGAGTAAAGAAGACAAGAGATCAGGCGACGTTGACGTTTCACTGAACAATACAAATGTACAAATATTTTCTGGCCAGAATTGTATCGCTTCAATTTCCTTCCAGACACTTGACCGGCGAGACAAACTAGTCTGTCATGAGAAGACAGTCATTCTTACCAGTCGTCTCCCACATTGAAGGTGTTCAGACTCTTTGTGAAGCCCTGCATGTTATTGGGGCTGACCTTCTGCAGGAAGTCTATGTAATCCTCAGAGTGGAACCGACACATGTCGTGCTGGGAGGCTTTGTATGGCTTGAATACCTAACACACACAAGTACACAGAAAAACATTATAGGATACATATGAGATCGGTGATTGGAGGCTTAAATATGAAATGAAGATAAGGTCATTTGAAATAACTTGATCACTCTGAACAAGGTTTAAAAAAAAATTAAGGGACCAGTAATGCAAATCTAGGGAAATTAATGTGCATAGCAACTGAACTTTCTCTGAATTTGCTGTGAAAACATAGGCTACAGTAACGGTTACAGCTTTTTAGAAAAATCAGCCTTAGGATATTCTGAGTGCATATAAACAGCTATTCGGGGTGTAAGTATTCCAATTATTTTAATGACTGATTTCTGTGAAAGGTCATTGTTACAGTCAATGGGTCAGCTAGCATAACATTCAACAGATTTTTTTTTAAAAAGACCTAAAATATAAACGCATCATACCATCATCTTTTTATAGAGGCCATAGTGCAGAACAAGACTGTGCGTTAGGGAGAGACGATGAGGTTTCATCGGGTGTCCCGCACCTTTGAGAATAAAGAGGAAACAAGATGTATTACTGCCAGCTAAATTGTACCGCTGCACAGCTAGCCAGCTTCAGACAACATCGTTACGTTTAATAATAAGCTGAATGGGACTTTTACATTTAACGAGAGGTTCACAATGTGTAAATACATTTATAAGAATCCAATTTTAGATATTCCAACACCGCGGTAAATGAATCATCGAAATAATATGTGAATGGCTATTTGTGTGCACAGTTCAGGTTTTACATTCACCATCTATATCTGCAGCGTGCATAGCCAGCCGATTAATGAATGGTTTCAAAACCAAACCATGTGTCGGTGAATACGTTAGTTTACAAGCCAGGTTGCATAAAGAATGAGGTTAGTGAGTAAGTATCCGTTTTATTCAACACAGTTCATGAATCACATAAAAAAACGCCATTGCATTGTGTTTTCATATCATACACTCAATGGAAAAGACGGTTAAATTAAATCATCACACAAAACAACGTCAACCAATTGTAATTGTAAAGACTGAACTGAATGGTTATCACAACTAGCTAATGTTATACGTTAGTTATTAACGCTAACGTTATATCAAAAGCGATTAAGCGCAATTGTGCATTAAACGCATCTGCTGTGGCAGCTAGCAGAATTAAACAGGCGATCGACACTGCGCATGAAATACAAATATAATGTTAATTAATTTCTAGCTAGCAGAGGAGTCAAAGTTATTCTAAAACATAAAAGGTAAAGAGAAAGCTAACGGTGGGTAAGTAGCTCGCAAGCTAAATTGCTGGCTAGCCCGCTAACATTTTACCATAATGAAAGTTCCCCACGTCCGGGTCATAAAAATATGCTGTTCTATTCGTCATTGTACTGAAAACTGTATATAACCTAGTGGCCTACAAAAATGCGCTCAATCTTAAAAAATATTATATAATCTCCGATTCAGTAAATGAATTTTCCTTCATTTAGCTAACACATAGCCGCCATTGTAAACACTGAATAAAACGATTCGACGTCATCACAGGTCGACTTGAGAATCTGAGAATTGTAATGACGTCATCGGAGTGCATGTTCGGTTTAAAGTGGAAGTGCTTCTTCTTTGGCATGGTATAAAAAAACCATTCGGGGTTTAAAACTCATGAAACTCTTTAAAACCAGACATGTAGGCCTACGGGGGAGGGCGGGGGGCTCCGGATGCCCGAGCACCTGCCCCTTTTGCCCCAAGTGCCCGATGCGCCCCTTTGATTAAATAAAAATATATATTTATATCTTTTTGTATTATTATTATTGTTGCTGTCATTCATTTCCATTCATTCATTTTGGTAAAAATATATTCTACAAAAATTAACTGGGTGTCATAAAACAGTTTTTCTCGGTTGGTGGGCTCTTTTCTCACTTTGAGCACCTGCCCCTCAAAATGTCTCTGCACGGCCCTGCTTAAGACTGTTACCCAACTATAGACCTTTTTTCTCTCAAAGAGAAATTAATTTATAATTCTACTAGCCTGTCGCATAATATCATGTACGACCTGTGCGTCTTTATTTATTGGGATAGATACTAATAATATAGGCTAGTAATTCTATTTTTGGTTATGTATTGTGTCATTCATCAATTATTCACAAATTAAATATAGGCTATTGAAAAATATACAAAATATGAATAAATATTTACATAAAATACAGTTATGTTTCCAGTGCATATTAGTGATAGATGTATTTACGTCTAAAATGTGCTTTTTTTATGTTGCATTTATCTATTACTGTATATGTAGAGTCAAAGAGTGGAATTATGTAAAATGTGGCACATGCAATGTATTTATTCAAGTCTCATACGAGTTGTCAGTTGGAAAGGGTTTTACCTTTTAATAAATTGAATAAATGACTCCAAAGCATATGATAATGACTATTTTTGCACTACTGTTTATTTCTAGAAACATTCGCGGCGTAGTTGAACTGTAATTTAATTTGTAATGTTATCTTCTATCTAAATCAGACTGTTACACTTATTACACTATAATCTCACTCAGTTTATGGTCGCGCAACGGGACTGTGTTATTTTCCCTTTAAATAACTTGGGAGAATTCCTCGCCCTCCCTCCGTTTACTTCGGAGCAAACCTCGTTTATATTTCAGAAAGCAGGCGCATCTCAATGGTCCAAGCACGGGGAGAAAGACCTGCGATTATTACATCCCGGTAAGTCTGAGAACTGTGGTCTCTTGTGCTCCTGAGGAAATTGCTTAACGCGAGTAAGGGGCTTCATGTCATTACCTTAAATTCCAATTGAACGCAGGGGGTACAAGGCTAGCTGAGAAGGTGGGAAGATGGGCAGCGCCGTTACTGCAAACGAATCAGGGAGGTTGTTTGTGATGCAGCAAAGGCACAAGCGTCGGTGTGTTATTTGTAACAGTCGTGGCGATGTAATATGAAACCAATTAGACTATGATACTATAATACAAAAACGTCATTATGATTATTTTCCTAACCTGTTTTAACAATGATTTAGCAAAGTAACATTGATAATTAATGGATTTTGCAGCCATGACATTTCATTTATTAATTGCACCCCACACCCCTATGCGCTTTTTTAGAACATTTTAATGATACGGTCGCGTTGTATTCCCTGTTCATTTGGTTCACAAGTGTACCTCTAGTCTTAGCTACGCTAAACAAGATTGTAGACATTGATGCAGCGCGCCGTTCTCTCGGGCTCAAGTAAAAAGCCAAGGGCAGATGTGTCACGGGCCACGCTGGGCTTATGCTACCATACAATTACCTAATGGAAACTTAGAAAATATGGAAGGAGCGGTAGGCTATGCACGAGTGAAGCACCACATGATTTGATTAATATTGTTATTATTATTATTATTATTATTATTATTATTACTACAGGAGTATTTCTGTCGTGGCGACGCAAAGATTTGCAGAGCTTGTGCAAATCATAGTGTTGGAAGGAGACAAAGAAGAAAAAAGATCTGTGAAAACATGTCACCAGATAGGCCTAGCCTACTGCTGTTTTAGAACCTGATTGAGTACTAAAACTATGGCGAGGAAGAGAATTGGCACGAAAGAGAATTACCAACAATATATTTGCAACAATATATTTCTTTGTAAACATTATTAGAAATAGAAGAATTAGGCCTAGATAGTAGGCCTATAGCCTACAATACTAATTGATCATTACTTATTACGTTACTTTTCCTCTCACATTATAATGGTTTATATTATTACAGTGTTTAATTTCTGTTTGGCCATGTATTTAACAGAAAAATATCAACAGCAGAAGTCAGGAGGACAGAAACTCCAAAAGTGTGAAAAGTCCAGCACCTTTTTTAATAGAAGAGTGTTTAGCCTAATAAATTAGACTAGCGCCATGGTTTCCAGCAGCAAACCCTATACAAATTGACATTGCTTCCAAGATACTTTTCCAGAAAGGTAATGACCAATTAAGCTTAAAACATGAATGCTGTGAGTGTAAATATTGTATTCTGATAGGACACTGGAAAAACCCTTAAAGAAAAAAGGTGAAATATATCTAAAGAAACCTGTGTATCCCTGATCCTGCAGAATTTGTTCAGGTGTCAGTTCCAAAAACTGACCAAGATTTCCAAGCACTCAAAGACAAGTGTTTCACACATGAAATGTACTTTGTGAAGCTCAAACCGTGTGAGAGTCGAGTCTCCGTGTTTTTTATGCAGGCAGTATAGGCGTGATGAGGCAAAACCAAGGCCCCTGAAATGAAGGTCACTCCAGCTAGGGAGACATAATATATTTACATTTTTTGATACACGTGCAGGGCACAGTACGTCACCAAGTCGGTATCTGTACTGTACTGACTGGGGCTCCTCTGCCCATTCGTGGGTAGGTTTTGCCCATGTTGATGGGGATGTAATAAGAGAAGTTGTTCTAAAGGTCACCAACGATTTTTCAATTGATGCTTGTCCTTACAGTCGGCTACATGGTTTGCCTCTGGACAATTTGAAATAGGCCTGCAGTATTTGGCAACTGTTTGCAGGATTCAACTAATTCATATTCAATTACTGGACAAGGGCAAATTGCAGTTGGCTAACACCAGACAAAGAAGGAATAGGCGGTGAAAGCTGTGAATCCGTCTCTTCCCACAGCTGAACCTAGAGCTGTATTAAATATCTTTTTAAATGATTAATACACAGCATGAATTAGGTGTTAGAATTTCTTTTTACATAAGTCCAGTTGGCTAAATTTCCATTTGAGATTGTAATACTCTCCAGTATTGTCTACTAATGCCTGTATTCCAACTGAAATTGTATTAATAATCATCAACATTATTATGCATAGTCATTATGATACAATGTCAATGTACAAATATTTGATTTATAAATAATGAATCATTTGATTTATTAATAAGTTGTCACGTAATAATGTTTGGAAACATCGTTTTGTTAATGTCGTTTCACAATATGCAACCAGATAAGCACATGCAGGAAACAGATGCTTAAGAGCAGTAATATGGATCAGAGAGTGAGAGAACGGTGGTACGGGAAATGTTTACCTAATCGGCCAGAAGAATTTTAATAACTCTTGAAGAGTGTTGGAGAGCGCCGTGTACATGTATTCTAAGAACGCTTGTGCAAGGGAGGGGTCCAGGTGACCTGTGGCTATTCGCGAATCAACCACATCCCCAAAACTCCACGTATAAAGAGCGTATTTGTGAGTTCCGTTTAGGCTATGTAAGAGACGAGTGCATGGGGAAGTGGGGTCTGGCCGTTGGGTTGTTGGAATTTCACCCAGCGGGTTGCAGCTCCAAATCCTGAGTGAGGCATTACTGTCGTAACCGTGGAGAAGGTTGTTAATCAGACTCTTTTCAGTAAATACTGTAGCCGTGTAAGTTGTCATGGAAACAGGTGTCTGCCAAGCAATAAAAAAAAAAATAGTGTAGCATAGTCAATCGATCACACAGTTGAAAGAAGTGAACTTGGTATCATTAGCTATGTATTCTAAAGAAACAGCTGAATGTGGTGACACGAGCACAGCTTGTCTAGTCAGTGACTTTTAAGGTCCATCCTAATATATGTGATGTCATCAAAGCACAAGCTTTCAGCAGACAGCATGATAGTGCCGAGTCATATCTCAAATCTTGCTGTTCATCTTATAGATTGTGTGATAAAATCATTGTTTTTATCTTTTTCTACGTATCTCTTTCCTTTTTACAAACAAGTTTTCTTATCAAGTCCGTTTATTTATCACGGAGAAGCTGAATTTACATGTTTTAAGAGACTTTGAGCTGGTTCCTCTGGACTAATTGTATTTAGATGGGTGGTATTCTTATCATTAATTTGGACTCCAAACAGTAGCCTATTGCAGGCTGGGGTAGCAAAGAGTTTGGTGACATTGAGAAGAAGGGGTCATTTTTGTGATATAGCTCACCATAAAGCAACGTTAAATATGTGCCTTATCAATTTGGTGGTAGCATCCTGTTTGGTGGTAACATCCTGGAAAGCAGATGAAACAATATATTTAAACTGGATAAAGGGGAACAGTGTGTTTCAGACGTTGTGCTTTCGGAAATCTTTAAGGTTCCCTGCGTAAGGAAGCCATAACGGGAGCTGGAAGCTGGGAACTTATGGGAGCCCTGGGAATACCGTAATTATTTACTGAAGGAGTCTTACTGGAGGTTATGGTTCAGAGCTGTAGTCCACTCACAGAGACCACAGGAAATAGTGAAGGGAATATCCCAGGACTTCAATTCCCAGGACTCTCAATTTCAAAAGAATAATATGGGGAAGGGCTGGGGTTGTGCTTGTGAGGTCCTGTCAAGCTTTTCTCACCATGCTCTGCTCCATTTAGTACTGATCTTTAGCTGCTTGTGAATTTCTGTAACATTAATTAATATTTCCTTTTTAGCGTGACAGGATATGTTTACTTCAGCTATGATTTTATTATAATGCATTACAGTCAATGGTTGGATGCATGCTATAGTGTTCGTTCAACTTTCTGGAATGTTTGGAGTCTCTCTAGATAAGAGCGTCCGCTAAATAAATACACAGGTAAATGTACCGAAGGTCTGCAGCTTTGGTGACTGATTAGCCGTGATGTACAGCTATACACCGTACAATGTCCAGTGTTAATTCAACTCTAACAGTTGTCCAATAGGGACCAGTTAATTTAACACTGAATTTTACTATGTCCTAGAAGCTAAAAGTGTTGGACAATTTTGTTTCTGAGTTTCCAAGTAGAAGGTGTACAGCTATACACCATACAATGTCCAGTGTTAATTCAACTCTAACAGTTGTGCAATAGGGACCAGTTAATTTAACACTGAACATTTTACTATGCACTAGAAGCTCAAAGTGTTGGACGATTTTGTTTCTGAGTTTCCAAGTAGAAGGTGTACAGCTATACACCATACAATGTCCAGTGTTAATTCAACTCTAACAGTTGTGCAATAGGGACCAGTTAATTTAACACTGAACATTTTACTATGCACTAGAAGCTCAAAGTGTTGGACGATTTTGTTTCCAAGTTTCCAAGTAGAAGGTGTGAAAGGCCTCTGAAAACTGTCAAGCGCATGCGATCTAACGAACGATGTGATTGGCTCACGGACAGAGTCGGACAAAAAACAGAGAAGCCGCCTCTTATTGGAGGAATGTAACACGCTGGGACCCCCGTGTTCCGCTGGGGGCTGTGAAAAATAGGGGAGGGCGTGTTCCAGGCCGGGCTCTGCTCCCCCGCCTGCGGAGACTGATAAAGGTGGCATCGGCAAGCAGTGGCTGCACGGCAACAGGCAGAGAGGGGTTATCTGGCCCCCGCAAGAAAGCAAGATGGCCGAGACAAGCGCCCGCAGTTCCATCAGTGCAGCGTAGGAGACCTGCGTAGGAGACCGGAAGGCTCCTGATAAGGGGGGAGCGGGGTACCCCCCCGCCCCTCTCGTACTCTCGCGCGGGGCGTAAACGCACCTCTTCTACTTGTGTCCCTCTCCGATCAGGGCGAGCGTCCGGGCAGAGTGAGGGTCGACGAGAGCCGGCGGGGAGACGAGGATGACGGACCAAGACACCACCGACGCCGGGGAGCCGCCTCCGCAGTACATGATCTTCCTCCTGGTCTTCTTCTTCTTCCTCACGGGCCTCCTGGGCTTCCTCATCTGCCACATGCTGAAGAAGAAGGGGTACCGCTGCCGCACGGGGGAGCTGGACGAGGAGTGCGAGGACAAGCTGGCGCCGGGCAACAATGGTGGGTGACATGGTAACGGAAGGGTCAGCTCATCAAGAGCTTTTAATGGGCTCCTGGGGCTGCTCTGTCCTTTACTTATGTTTTCTATAGAAAGCGGGTGACAGTGAGCTGTCGAAACTATTTGGTTTGACGCAAGAAGCAAGCAATTAAGTACATGAAAGGTACTATAAATCGTACCAAGTCTACTTCATTTTATCAAAGAATGGGTCCGGGAGTCATTTATTTCGTTTGTTAGCTGAGGGGAAAGAGACTTGCTGTCTTTCTGAATTTGAAATCCGCTGTTCATTATTTGGAAGCTCATGTTCTTCATGGAGGTTTGCCAGTCAGGAAACGAGAGGCGTGGTGCAGTCACTGTGCTTATTTAACCCTCCTATCATGTTCGGGGGTCAAGTTGACCCCATTCAGTATACTTGACGTCTCTTAAAAACCTTATTTTTCCCATCTTGTATGACTTTTCCTAATTTGGTGGGATTAAATAGTAGACATGCAACAGACATAATGCTGTGTTCAAAAGTACTGGACAAACTTTGTATACCATGGTGTTGTTTGGGGTACTTTTGACCCCAGGCTCTGTAGCTGTATAAACATAAGAAAATATACAACTTTTTTCTTTTTTATCTCAGATATTTGTTGTTGTTGGTGATTCTGTGTACTTTCCCATACAGATTTTAAACATTCACTTACCTCCGGCTCTAAAACGAGAAATTAATCACAGATTTTTAACATTTAGGGATAAAATAGTCAATTGGGAGACATTAAAAGGCAACACACAAAGTGTCAAAATATTTCTATTACAATAATTTTGCGTCGGTTTAAATTGTTGGGGTCAGATTGACCCCAAACATAAAAGGTGACATAAAATGTCAAGATAATAGGGCTAAGGGCTGTGATCCTCCGCAGTGTGCTAACTCACAATCGCCACGTAAAAAACACAGATACCTTTTTAAACATTTTAATCTCGCTTATGATTTAATCATGTCTGCATTACATTTATTGGCTCTTGGTTGTTCGTCTGGCTCACACCCTCAAGCCCACTGCTCACTGCTCACACCCTCAAGCTCACTGCTCACTGCTCACTGCTCACACCCTCAAGCTCACTGCTCACTGCTCACACCCTCTAGCTCACTGCTCACTGCTCACACCCTCAAGCTCACTGCTCACTGCTCACACCCTCAAGCTCACTGCTCACTGCTCACACCCTCAAGCTCACTGCTCACTGCTCACTGCTCACACCCTCAAGCTCACTGCTCACTGCTCACACCCTCAAGCTCACTGCTCACTGCTCACACCCTCAAGCTCACTGCTCACTGCTCACACCCTCAAGCTCACTGCTCACTGCTCACACCCTCAAGCTCACTGCTCACTGCTCACACCCTCAAGCTCACTGCTCACTGCTCACACCCTCAAGCTCACTGCTCACACCCTCAAGCTCACTGCTCACTGCTCACACCCTCAAGCTCACTGCTCACACCCTCAAGCTCACTGCTCACTGCTCACACCCTCAAGCTCACTGCTCACTGCTCACACCCTCAAGCTCACTGCTCACTGCTCACACCCTCAAGCTCACTGCTCACTGCTCACACCCTCAAGCTCACTGCTCACACCCTCAAGCTCACTGCTCACTGCTCACACCCTCAAGCTCACTGCTCACACCCTCAAGCTCACTGCTCACTGCTCACACCCTCAAGCTCACTGCTCACTGCTCACTGCTCACACCCTCAAGCTCACTGCTCACTGCTCACACCCTCAAGCTCACTGCTCACTGCTCACACCCTCAAGCTCACTGCTCACTGCTCACACCCTCAAGCTCACTGCTCACTGCTCACACCCTCTAGCTCACTGCTCACTGCTCACACCCTCAAGCTCACTGCTCACTGCTCACACCCTCAAGCTCACTGCTCACTGCTCACACCCTCAAGCTCACTGCTCACTGCTCACACCCTCAAGCTCACTGCTCACTGCTCACACCCTCAAGCTCACTGCTCACACCCTCAAGCTCACTGCTCACTGCTCACACCCTCAAGCTCACTGCTCACTGCTCACACCCTCAAGCTCACTGCTCACTGCTCACACCCTCAAGCTCACTGCTCACTGCTCACACCCTCAAGCTCACTGCTCACTGCTCACACCCTCATGCTCACTGCTCACACCCTCAAGCTTACTGCTCACACCCTCAAGCTCACTGCTCACACCCTCAAGCTCACTGCTCACTGCTCACACCCTCATGCTCACTGCTCACACCCTCAAGCTCACACCCTCAAGCTCACTGCTCACACCCTCAAGCTCACTGCTCACTGCTCACACCCTCAAGCCCACTGCTCACTGCTCACACCCTCAAGCTCACTGCTCACTGCTCACACCCTCAAGCTCACTGCTCACTGCTCACACCCTCAAGCTCACTGCTCACTGCTCACACCCTCAAGCTCACTGCTCACACCCTCAAGCTCACTGCTCACTGCTCACACCCTCAAGCTCACTGCTCACTGCTCACACCCTCAAGCTCACTGCTCACTGCTCACACCCTCAAGCTCACTGCTCACTGCTCACACCCTCAAGCTCACTGCTCACACCCTCAAGCTCACTGCTCACTGCTCACACCCTCAAGCTCACTGCTCACTGCTCACACCCTCAAGCTCACTGCTCACTGCTCACACCTTCAAGCTCACTGCTCACACCCTCAAGCTCACTGCTCACTGCTCACACCCTCAAGCTCACTGCTCACACCCTCAAGCTCACTGCTCACTGCTCACACCCTCAAGCTCACTGCTCACTGCTCACTGCTCACACCCTCAAGCTCACTGCTCACTGCTCACACCCTCAAGCTCACTGCTCACTGCTCACACCCTCAAGCTCACTGCTCACTGCTCACACCCTCAAGCTCACTGCTCACTGCTCACACCCTCAAGCTCACTGCTCACTGCTCACACCCTCAAGCTCACTGCTCACTGCTCACACCCTCAAGCTCACTGCTCACTGCTCACACCCTCAAGCTCACTGCTCACTGCTCACACCCTCAAGCTCACTGCTCACTGCTCAGACCCTCAAGCTCACTGCTCACACCCTCAAGCTCACTGCTCACTGCTCACACCCTCAAGCTCACTGCTCACTGCTCACACCCTCAAGCCCTACTGAACATTTACCATGAAAGCTGTTTGTTAGATACACGTACACTGCCTTGCACGCTCTAATATTGCGTTGGGCCGCCTTTAGCTTTGATTACGGCGCGCATTCGTCGTGGCATTGTTTCGACAACCGTATGCAACGTCACAACATTTATTTCCATCCAGAGTTGCATTCATTTTTGGCCGAGATCTTGTATTGACGACAGGAGAGTCGAACCACTCCGTAAAGTCTTCTCCAGCACATCCCAAAGACCTTCGATGGGGTTAAGGTCAGGACTCTGGTAGCCAATTCATGTGTGAAAATGATTCCTCATGCTCCCTGAACCACTCTTTCACAATTTGAGCCCGATGAATCTTGGCATTGTCGTCCTGGAATATGCCCATTGATGGGATAACCTGGTCATTCAGTACATTCAGGTACTCAGCTGACTTCATTTTATTGCTGCATGACGTTGTTGACCCTAGACCTGACCAACGGAAGCAACCCCAGATCATAACACTGCCTCCAGAGGCTTGTACAGTGGGCACTATGCATGACGGGCGCAACGGCGACTTTTTTTTTGGCCAGGCAGTGTATTACAGTGACCAAATGTTAAATTTATACTCATGGTGAATGATTCCTCTCACATTTTCCAGAAGAAGGGGTGGAGGAAAATCAGGACACTGTGGAGCAAATACTGAAGTGCATCATTGAGAATGAAGGTAAAGTATTCTGTCTCTCTTCGAGTGCTGTCGGTGGATCTTGTGAAATTATTCTGTGAAATTAGAAAAGTGTGTATGTGAATATGTGTTTATATCAGCAAACGCTCATTAAAATGAATCATGGGTTACCTCGTGATTTTTGGCTGCGACCTCAAATAAATATTTTAAACATTGGGGAGACAGTGAGGCGCAGTTTGTTTGGCTGCCGGCTCTCAGCCCTTATACAAATCCCCCCATGCAGGCGGGGGGCTCAGGTCCAAGCCATGGGACTTTGAGCCTGATTTACTAAGACCTTTAGCATGTGCAACACCTTTTAGCGCATGAAAAAGCAATAACGTGACCAATGATTGGTCATGGTTTTTGTTTTGCACCAATCATTAGTTGGTGGTTTTGCACACGCTAAAGGTCTTAGTAAACTAGGCCCTTTCTGTACAGTTATCCTGTCTGTAAACCCTCTCTGCTTTCCACAGCTTAATAAAATGAAAAAAAATACACAAGGAGGGAGGACTGTCCATTCTCCTTTAACAAACACATAGATTCATTATTTCATAATTCATAATTACTCATCAATGTTCTGTTCAAAAATTGAATCTGTGAACATTCAGCTTTTCCTGAGACACAAAGTGCAAAGGCAGTCGTGTGACACTTCGCTATGTGACACATTAATATTGATCATATCCTGTTGCACATTTTTTTATCTATTGATATTTTTGCGCCTTTATTTCGTATGACTTGGAAATCTATTCAAACCTGTCTCCCTGCTAGCAAATATGGAAGCCTTCAAGGAGATGCTGGGGAACCAGAACGCGTGTGAACATAAAGTTTCAAGGTACGCACCCCCCAATTTTAATAAGAGTGCCGTGGAAATACGTGTATTATGCTGACGCTTTCTGTAGACGCCTATATTGAATTTCTTTAACCAGTTGTCATTTGTGATGGACACAGTATTTTTCCACTGTATGTAGTATGGGCAGTTTACGGAGGTGATATTCTCAAGAAATGTGAAAAGGTTTTTTTGTGAGGAACACATAATTCACTTTGTGCAACCATTAAAGCTGCTTTACACTCAATTGAATGACTTCCATGCCTCTTTGCTAATCTTTCTGGCATTACTCCAAAAACTGGATAATTCTCCCTGGTGAAAGTCAGTCTTTAATAATGAATATGAAGGCCTCTTTGGGAAAAAAAGAAGAGAGATTTAAGCCCAAGGAGAGCAGGGACTAGGCACATTCTGAAGGACTTGTGTGTGTTTTTTTTCTTTAAGATTCTGGCGATTGCATTGTTGTCACTGCAATAAATAGCCGAGGTGCCTGTCAGCGTGTGGGATGAGCTGTGATGTTGTCTCAGGTCGTTTGGGAAGTAGCGAGCACGGGCCAGTGAAATACTTCTTGCCCTACGCAAAGAAGCCTGATTAAATCTCTCATCTCTCACACGAGGAGTCCACTCAAGGACATCATCTCGGTCGCGCCAAAACAAATGCGGGCGGCGCTGTCAGCGTTTGCATTCGTCAACCCGCGCTCTTCTTTTAATGAAAACTTCGACCAGTCTTGGAGCAATCCCAACCACATAAACCTGAAGCGCAATGGATTTATCCTTCATATGTTTTGGGTCTGAATGCCAAAAAAAGAATGGGTGGGAATTAAGGCTATTCCCCCAGCCCAAGTGAATCCTGAATAAGCAGACCTGGTGTGTGTGTGTGTGTGTGTGTGTGCGTGCGTGCGTGCGTGCGTGCGCGTGCGCGTGCGTGTGCGCGTGCGTGTGTGCGCGTGTGTGTGCGTGTGTGTGTGCGTGCGTGTGTGTGCGCGTGTGTGTGTTTGTGTGTGTGTGTGCGTGCGTGCGTGCGTGCGTGCGTGCGTGTGCGTGTGGCGCGCGCGCGCGCGCGTGTGTGCGTGCGTGCGTGCGTGCGCGTGTACCTGGGGCTCCTCTCTGGCGACCTCCTGATTTCTGTACTCTTCAATCCTCATCAACAGTCTTGTCACTGCGTGTCTATCTCTGAGAATGGACCTGGCTTCGGTTATAGGGTCACAGAGCAAAACAGCACATGGACAGTGTCTTAATGGGGCTTGAATATTACTCAGATTGAAAGCTCTTGACTGCTTGAGAGAGAGAGAGAGAGAGAGAGAGAGAGAGAGAGAGAGAGAGAGAGAGAGAGAGAGAGAGAGAGAGCACCACCTGAGTGGTACCCCAGAACGCATAGCTATGAGAGCAAGAGAGCGTATTCAGAAAATATAATCTTTTTTTTTCCCTCTAATAAATTCGCAAGTCTTGCCGCTGCACACCAAGGCGCTTAGTATTGACTGGGCCCGGGGGGGGGGGATGGGCGGGGTGCGTCTCACTCTCTCCCGGCTGATTTGCCGAGACTGTCGTTAGGACTAATGACGTCCCGCAGAGCCGGGGGCCACCCATTTTGTATTCCTCCCACACTCTCGCCGCTCGGCAGCCACGGCGTCTCCCCCGGGGGACAGGGCCTTTTCGGGAGGGGAGGGGGGGGGGGGGGGGGTGAGGGGGGTGAGGGGGGGGATAGCGGCAGACTGAGCAACGTGCTGCGGGATTCGTTCGTTCGTCATCGACATCCCGCGCCTCGAAGAGATGATCCAGGGTTCTTATGGGAAGCAGCCGTGTTACGTCACCGATTCAGCGCCTTTCACAGAGCGTCCGTTAAAGGGCACGTCCGCAAGGGGCTGTACTTGATAGGGACCCAAGAACCGCAGCGCATGCGCTGGAACCCCTGTTTTTTTTGGTCAGGATTCTTTTAAATATATATTTCTTCTCATTTTTGCACTCAAATAGCTTAGCCGGTTAGAGCCAGGCTTGTTTGGGTGTCTGAAATATTGCTTTGGTCACATTATTGCGCAGATTGGCCACTATAGTGCGTGGACTTGATATTTGCAGCTGTATTTGAAACCTATTATAGGTTGTAATGGAAGAGAGCGATGAAGGTTAAAAAGAGCGTGTAGCTGGAAGCAACAAGTTTTGTGGTGTTACCTTGGGGAGCGGTACACAGTGTCTGGACTCCACGTTCATCGAACACGATTCGCGTTCTGTCTGGCGCCTGTTGAGATTTTGGACGCGCGTGTTTTCATTTATTTTTTTGTCTTTAAAATGTAATGTTGACCTTTAACCTTTAACCTCACAGCAGGCTGCCGCGCAAGGAGAGCCTCGGGGGGATACCTCCTCACCACCACACGGTCCATTCGGGAGCCGACCGGAACTCCTGTCACCACTGCACCCAGAGCCGCTCCAAAAAGGCCCGGCGCCGAAGCCGGGTGACCCGGAGCAAGGTCCGGCCTGGGGAGCAGACCGTCTTCTCTTGTGGGCAGGGTGAGTCAGGATAGGCCAACAAAAATTTACTTCTATATTTTTTACATCATTGATTTTTCTTTGCAGGGCGCCTGTAATCCAGTGCAACAAAGCTTACATTATTATCTTTACTTTGTTATAATAAATTTTTACCGCTGTATTACTGAAGTTAAATATCTTGCTATCTTTGCTTGTTTACAACAACAGTCTCCCACTTACTGGTTAAAAGTGCAAGCAGGACTGCCTCCGTGTACATCCCACCTGAGATTTGAACACCAGAACATTTTGTGATTAGAACGGGCCTTTCCGCCATTTTGGCTCATCTCTCGCCTATATTGACAATTTCAAAATGTGTTTTATTCACAAAACGTTTTTAAAGAAATAAAGAAAAAACAAAACGGTTGCAACGACTCTAGCAAGAGATAATTGCGAGATGGATAAAAATCAACGGAAACATTTGAGGAACGTGTTTAAAACGTGAAAAGTGATGCTTTTCCCCGATTGGCCACAGGTTTCCGTGTCACCCACATGGAGAAGAAGAGCCCGCAGGGCTCCTCCAACCTGCCGCTCAATGAGTCATGTGACCAATCTGACCAGGCCGAGCCCCTGGACGACCAGGACGACGCGGGGAAGCCGCAGGAGGGCTACAATCTGCGCAACATGTTCAAGCAGGTGGGGCCCACCAACGGCGCGGTCCCGGCCGAGACCAAACGGAAAAAGAGCGTCACCCTGTTGGGCCCCTGGAAGAGCGGCGAGCCGGCGGTGTCGAAAAAGCCCCCGGAACCGGCGGCGGCCATGATGGACGTCGTCATCGACGACGAAGACGAAGACGAGCACCCCGACTCCCCCGAGCCGCCGGAGAGCCCCGTCCCGCCTCCGGAGGAGGGCACCGACACCGACGTGCCGACCGACTCGGAGATGGCCGCCGACAAGGCCCCGGAGGCCCCGGAGGAAGCCGGCCGCCGCCCAAGCAGGCGGCGCCGGGAGCGGCCGCGGGAGTTCGCGGGTGGTGCGGATGGGCGAGCCGGCGGACGAGGGGGCGGGGCCCCGGCGAGTTCGGGAGGGACGACATGGTGGAGATGGAGGACATTAAGGACTGCAGGGTGAGCCTGCACGAGGAGGACAGCAGGCCCTCGCGTGAGGAGAAGAGGAGGTCCGTTCACACCCAGCAGCACAAGTGGTGAGACAGCCGGGGGGTGGCGGGAGAGGGGAGGCGCGGGCGAGGCGAAGCCCGGCGCCTTTGCCACAAGGCAGCAGGTGGGCAGTAATACTACTACTGGAACCTAGCTATGCCAAAAACCATGCCCCCGGTCACTCCCAGGCCGCTGACTGGCAGGATCCACGAGCCGACGGTCACTCCCGCCAAGGCGCGATCGAACTAGCGTCGTCCAGCTCCCGCGGCTCAGCGGCGCGTTGTAGCTCAACGTATTGAACCCACGCTTGAGGAATTTGGCAGACGAAAATACAGCTACTATCATAATCACCTACGCCGGCCCCTTGTTAAAAAGCAGAGAACGGCGGTTCAAAAACACGGCTCGCCTGCGTCCTGACTGCGTTGGACAACGACAAGAGCGGCCGCCAAGCACTGGGATGAGTGCTTCTCTGTGTATTCCGCGGCTTTTGACCGCTTTCCAGAAACTATGGAATTGCAGCCACGGGCTTCCTTGGAGGAATTCCAGGCCCGGGTCTGTCAGTCCATCTGTCTTAAGGTCCCCCACTCTCCCCTGAACTTTCTCACGCGGTGCTACCCTGTCCATCTGAGGAGAGGCAAGGCAGTAACGAGAGGGAGAAAAGGCTTCAAAAAAGTACAGGAAAATAAAAGTAAGATTTGGTTTAACTCACGCGAATCAAGTGAAATGATCGGAACTCATATTTGCTATACAAGGGTGGGCTCTTCATTAATTAAAGAGACAATTACATCTTTTTATTTTAATTATTTAATGTTTAATTCGGACGTTAAGGAACATGCCCGGTTCAGGCACAGTCACCATATTGCTCCAATTCTGAGGCCCGTTACAGAAAGAAAACCCTCCATGCATTTCACCACATAGTACATTACATACATTGCCTACCCCCTATAAAGTCTCCACCTCTCTTCCTTGAAATGGTTTAACATACAGTGATGTCACCCAAAGAGAATCTGGCCCTGGTGTGCCTCCAGGAGATCTCTTAAGATGTCGTAACCTAAACAGAGTCCAGGCACTATATAAATATAAATCATTCAATAGATTTCTTTTCTCAGAATAACCGCTGTAATATTCCGTGCACAGTTCTATGCTGGGAAAGTCACAGAAATAGCAACAATATTGATATAATACTTTAAAGGCAGGAAAATTTTATTTTATAAGCATCGGCCCATGTACCTGTCTTCAGCAAGGATACCTTCAGAAGAATGAAGAATGCGTCTCTCTCTCTCTCTCTCTCTTTCTCTCTCACACTCACTCTCTTCCCCTCCACCCCTCCCTCTTGTGCTGGCACGCAGTTCTTCATACATTCTGTAAAGGTTACGCTGTGCCCCTCTCAATCTTTTAAAAAAAACAGCTGTTCTATCTCTTACCCAATTAAGTTAATGGCCAGGCGTGGAACAGGGGTAAACACTCCTCCTTTTCAGTAAAACACTGGTGAAATGCAGTTGCCAGTTCACATTGACAGCATATATAAATATAGCAATTTATTAATATTGTATATAGCAATATATTGTTTATTTATGTAGAATCATTGCTATATTTATGAAACATGCTAAAAGAAAAAAAAGAAAAAAAGATCATGAGAAATTGTTATCCGAGCCAACCATTCCATATGGTGTCTCTGTCTCCCCCCTGCTGCTCCAAGTGTGTATTACACTCAAACTGCTCCATCTTACCCTTAATAAGGGTGATATGAGGTTATTTCCTTAAAATGAATATGCACTACTATCTTATTGATGTACACCCTGTCACTTACACACATCAGAGCAAAGACATACAAAGGTGTAATTCCATTTGCCCATAAAGAACCATTTTAGGAATTTACTTGACTTACATACTCATAAGATACTGAATACCATTTTGCTATTTTTTTCCTTCCTTTAGTAGATCAACTTCAGAGCTGTACATATTATAATTTTATCGATTTTAATTTTACATAGAATTTTCTAAATATGCAGATTGGGAAAAGTGGGTGTATAATTTCAGTCCATGAAAAAAACCGTTCTGTTGAACTTAAATTCAACACTTTGTTGTTGTTTGATTTTTATTTTTTATTTTTTTTCTATAGACGTCTTTCATAAATACATTATTTGTAAATTTCAGGGGAGAATATACAAACTGTGATCCATAAGTGAATGTACGTGCTTAATTATAGAGGTGACTGGGGTGGTCTACGCCCCTGAAGTTAAAGGTCTAAAAAGAGATTAATAAGATTACACAGTATATTATAATACATAATGAGAATAGTCATCACCAATATCATCATAGCCTCTAAAATGGAAAATGTTTATTTTTTGAAAGAATTTATTCGAAGTTAAATGACTTTAGTGGTGTGAGAAGGTAAAAAAATAAAAAAATAAAAAAAACTATCTACTGGTGCCACCACTAACTTTTCACCAGCAATGACAGGAGAAACGAGGAACCGGTCATGTCTCGACATCAGAGCACACCCACAAACGCCTGCAGATCAATGTTTCCCATGGACAGAAAGAACGAAACGGAAGAAGTAGAAAGGAAAGAAGATAAGCACACCGATCGTTGACGTACAGCACTTTTCTGCTTGACGTACAGCACTTTTCTGCTGGGGTTGGATCAGTTTTGTCTCTCGGATTCACTTCAGTACAAGACTTCACCCCCCCCCCCCCCCCCCCCCCCCCCTCCTCCTGCAACAGTCGGTACCAGTCCCATGCGACGACTATACAGTTCTCAATCATGTATAAATCCTTCACTTCCTGTCTGTTGATTGCAACTACTATATATAAATGTGTTTGTATAGTGGCCTTAATAAACCATATACTGCATGTGACAACATTGACCAATCAAGCTGGAATTATTTGTTGAGAATCAAAAATAACAATAAATGCATATGTCTATGTACAATATATAATACCAATATTACATCGGTAATAAACCATGGTAGTCTCAAACTTGGGAATGCAGCTGTGCAATGAAATGTGTTCTCGATTTTAAAAGGAAAGCAAAAATAAATTAAAGCTATGCATTTTTACCAGGTCTCGGCAGAACCGTGTCTTTATTTCGTGTTTTTGCTTGCGGTGCGGCTTTTGCTCAAACTCCCCGCGCGCGCCGTTAATATCCGCGGAGCCCCGTGCGCTTTGACGCTCGCTTCTCAGCGGCTTCTTCGCGGCAGTTAAAGCCGTTCACAGCAGCTCACGGTATCCTGATTTTAATTTCCAATTAGAGACCGGACAGATGGCAGCCGTGTTTTTAGGCTTCTTCTAACTGTTGAATTACAACGAATCCATGTGCCATTAGTCTTCCACTTACACCTATGTTTTGCAGCTTAGCAGGTTGTGAGTGAATGATCCCTCACAGAATCACTGTCAAGCTAGCAGTAACATCATCCATATCCAGTCAAGTTCTTCATGGCCGACAAGCAACAATCCTCACACCAGTAACCTCGGACAGCTAAGGCAACGGGGCAGATAATCTCATTTTAATGAGGGTTCACATTACCTTAGTCACCTTGTTAACACTTTGATTGTACTACACATCAGGAAGCCTGCAGAAGACTTCAGTAAGCATTGCATAACGGGCTACCTCTCATTAGCAGCCTTGACAGCACGGTACAGTTCATGACAAATATCATAACATATCATAATGTACGCGGAACCAAACGTTTTTACAAAGCAGACCCAAGACAGCAGTGTATATTATGACTGCCATGAGGCGTTATGTCATGCTTTTGACCGTGTTATGTAGGCTTTATGGTATATGGTTCAAGTAAAGTGCTACTGTCAGGGCATCACTTTGGGTCACCATCCACAAGCAAGTACCTCTATGCACTTCTTAACATTATAATCATGGTGCATGATTGGAATTACAATGATATACAAACAAAAGGTCTTAAAGTTTGATGAGTAGAGATCTCTGAATCTCGAGCTTTGTTTATAAAGCATTCATAGCTGTTCCCTGAAAATAAAGGCCAGTGGTTTAGATTACAATCACGGGGCAAATGAAACCAGGTGTTGACAAGTAAAACTGCTCAGCCTCGTTCAAGGCTAATTCATAATCAACTCATCCAAATCTAATGCTTAACGAATCTTTTTCTAATGTTTTATTGTAAGAATGAATGAATTTTTTTTTCAATATCTGATGATATCAGATAATAAGTAATAAGTTAAATTGTATTGCAGAGGCTTATGTTTTAATATGCACTTCACGTCACAGGCTGCCAAGTCCAGGCAAAAATACATTTCGTTTGGGCAAGAGGATTCCTCACCAGCGTGCTAATTTAGCTGTAGTGTGAGAAACATGTTAAGGAACACTCGAACATTAACCCAGGGACAGTTCATAGTTGGATATACATTTATACAATTTATAAATGCTTGATTCAACCAACTAAATTTGTCCTGTGTGTTTTATGTTCTCAGTGTGCTACTCGTAGGTCTTTTATGGGCTCTGTTATCTCTGGGAAGGAGTAGTTTAACGAGACGTATCTCCTACAGAACACAAGGGTAAAACAAATCTTTTTGCATAACCTTCCAGCAAAGCCGCATTCAGTCAAATTTTCTTTTGCAACATTGTGGTTGAGGGACCTGAAATGGCGACGCGACAAAGAAAAAAATAAATAAAATCGTGACTCATAAAAGAGAATAACTGCTGATCTTCCGTCCACGAGACTGGTTTAAAAATACGAAAACTAAAACCTGAAATACCATGATGATCGGGCAGTTTTTTTTTTTTTTAAGGTTTGAAACAAAATGTTATATGAGGCAGTGGCAGGCTTGAGAAATACACAGCATTGCCGAAATGTAACAGGAAACCAAAGGGAAACGGAATTATGAAGAAAGACAAACATGTTGCAAACACTGATTTTCTCATGATAAAACACAAGCTGGGAGGGGTTAGAGCGCCGTAAGAATGGGGTGAAGGGTTGGTCCGTTCAGACGACAGCAGTAGTAGTCCCCCGCCGTCGAAACCGGGACTTCAAGGCACAGGGGAGTACCTGTGTGACGGAGGAAGAGGGGGTGCACGAGCCTGGGACAAGAACATACACAACCTGTCAGCTACTCTGTAACCTAGCAACCCCAAAAGCCGCCATAAAACATGCTTGAATTTAAAAATAAAGTAATGTCACTAAACTGAGAGAAGCTTAAACGGAGCAAACCGCAGATTTTTCTACCTAGGGCGGCAGTGTAGTATAACGGTTAAGGAACTGGCCTTGTAACCGAAAGGTTACAGGTTCGATTCCCAGGTAGGACACTGCCGTTGTACCCTTGAGCAAGGTACTTAACCTGAATCGCTTCAGTATATATCCAGCTGTATAAATGGATAATATGTAAAACATGATAAAAAGTTGTGTAAGTCGCTCTGGATAAGAGCGTCTGCTAAATGCCTGTAATGTAATGTAATGTAATGTACCTACCGGCCGTATCCGCCTCGAAGAAAGTTCGGGTGAGCTATGGGCACTGCTGCTACTATCTGTATGGCGAGGGAGGGGGAAAAAATAAAAAATAAAACCATGGAAAATCAACCCAGAATACACCAGTTAGAGCACAGATAGGATAATTATGTACGGTCAGAATCGAGTCGATACCTCTGCTGCCGTACAGTCTCTGCAGGTCCTGAGGCACGCCGAGCGGTCTGTCCTCCGCGTCTCTCGACGAGGTGCTGTGCGTAGACCAGGACCCCGGGCAGGACGAGGAGCAGTGTTGAGCGAGCGAGGCTCCCGCGATGGGAACGGGCGGCGAGAAGGGAGGGGGTGTGGTAGAGAGCAGGCACTGCAACCAGGCGATGGACGTTAGAGATGGCACGCACCAGTAAACAGAGTAATGAGAGGAATTATAAGTATTCATTATAAATACTCAATGAGTAATATAACAATGACAGGAAGTGTCTCTTTGCATTATATGTAGGGGTGTGCTCAAGCATTAAGAAACACTGCTCCAGTTCCCAAAGTATGCTAAAAATAGACCTGGAAACTAAGTCCGCTGAGTCTGTTTGAAAAATGCATTTAAATAGCTGGAGTCTTAAAAGGACAGAAGATATGATAATTTAATAAGAGGAAGTCAGGCGAGCACACTGATCAGCTATGGTCGGATTTTATTGCTTTGGCCTGAATTGTATTAATTCGCCAAACTATCTCAGCACGATTTAAAAGCGTATATGATCCCTTTAGCCACAAGGTGGCACTATAGACTACTTTCCTGCTCAGAGTACCCATTTCTGGTGTTTTATTCTTGGGTATACATTAACGGGTTTGCATAACAATAGTGCTTCTGTGCCCTGTGATGGATTGGCGATCTGTCCAGGGTGAATTCCTGCCTCTCGCCAAATGCATACTGGGATAGGCTCCAGCACCCCCCGCAACCCTGACCAGGAATAAGCCAGTTAGATAATGGATGGATGGATGGATAGTGCAATTGTAGGGCCACGCTAGCAGCTTTTTTTTTTCATGTGACTGCTAAAGCAGTTAATAAATCACTGCTTGCATTAAACAGTAACTATGCTTCCCTGTTTCAAGATTGTTATCCACATAGAGAGATGGAAGAACTGTTGGGGCAGCAGTGTAGCATTTATACCTGGTCCTATCACCTGATACAGATTTACCATTACCACATCCCCGTCTGTTTTCTGCATCCTGGGCCAAAACCGCAGGACAGGCACACTGCTCACCTCGTCCTCGTCTTCGTCCTCCTCCTCTTCCTCACCCTCCCCAAGCAGCTCCACCACGACGGAGGGGAAGACTCCGACCCGACCCTCGAGCTCGCCCTCCCAGAAGCCGTCGTCCACGTCGCTGTGGCCGCAGCGCAGGAGGTGGATGAGCGCCCCCTCCTGGAAGGTCAGCTCCTCTGCACTCTGCCCGCAGTACTGGTAGAGGGCCCGGGCCAGCCCTGCGTGGATCCAATGCGGTGACATCATCACACACTCGTCACAGTTCAGAACTGGCAGTGCTTTCCACAAATCTACCAAATTAGGCTACAGCTGTATTGCCTGCTTTGACTTTCAGTTTCCAGTAGTCAACTGATAGCACAATGCAAAAAAACACACTGTTAATGTAAATTTCAAGGAGGGGGGGGGGGGTTCAGGAACACCTCCAGAGAGATGTCATCACCTATCCTAAATCTTCCATTCCAAACACAAATTGGCCGTAACATCTTCCTCTTTCTGAAGAACTTTTGAGTCAGACTTTTGACCTAGCATCCAATGTATTGATCAGATTGGGGGTCGATTCCATTTTCATTCAGTGAATTCAAGAAATTAATGGAAATTCAAATCACGGATTGAAAAAATCCCAGAATATTAGAGTGTTGTTTAAATTCATTATATGAATTGACAGAAATAGAATTGATGCAACTCTGCAATTCAGACCTCTGTGGGAGGTTCTTAGCAGACAGTAAGGAAAGGAATCTAGGATGAAAACAAACAAGAATTCCAAGGCCAATTCCCAATTTCCCACTATAGTGGACATATAGGGTGTGACCCAATACTCAAAAAATGCACCCTCCCTTCCTCCACTACCACCTCCTCTCCTCCGTGCCCCGGAAACGGATCTTTGTGTTTTAATCTAATGTTGCTGATTACATCTTAATTACATATTAATGGTTACATGTTAATTAAGGTCTCTACGCAAACCGAAATGTCAGGTACATTGTATACTGTACATGCAAATACTTGTACTCGAACCGTTCAGGCAGTTTTGCATATTTCCGGGTAGGAGAGGAGTGGTAGTGGGGGAGCGGAGGAAAGGAGGTGGCGGGTGAAGAATATTGGGACGCAGCCATACAGTAGCCTATGTGTCCACTCCTTATAACAGGAAGTGGTTTTCTCCTTATAACAGGAAGTGGTATTCTAATGAAAACAAGCCAAAGAACCTCAGCCTGTACTACATGAGCTGTCAAGCTATTCCATGTATTATCAAGGAATTTGGAAATCTGAACAAAATGTTCCAAACAGCATACTTACTAATATGGAATACTTAAATTTCCCAACAAATATTGGAATATCAGACTGCATATAATGACAACCATTCAGGATGGCGCAATGGGCATGGATGATAGAGGCAGTGCACGAGCACACACACACACACTCACACACACACACTCACGTGTGCACACATACACACACACACACACACACACACACAAATATGTGATGAATCACTACAAAAGTCCACTTCTAAACTTCTCCAGTTTCTGAACTCCTCTGGGGATGCCCTGGCGACATATCTGCACCTTTGTGTTTGTCCCTCTCTCAAGATAAGGTCAGTGGATTTACTAACACAAACACGTTTGCCCACGCAATTTCACTGATCTAGCCCCAGCATCTCTGAGAACTGCAGTAAAAGGGAAATTGTGTCTGTGGCGGAGAACTGACCGACAGTGTGAGAAGAGCGCTCCTGCCCCCTGGTGGAGAACCCTGGCGAGGTCTCACAGCTGTTGATTGAGGGGTCCAGCTGAGCGCTCCCACTGACCCTGCACGCAGCAGAGCCCTCTGCTGGTGGCCTGAGAAATTGCAGGTACCTCTCTGGCACGTATCCTACCTGACCAGAGGCGTTGCGTGCCTGCGGGAGATGGACCGCGTGACTCACAAAATGCTTCTAGGAGGCTGTAGCAATGAACTTCCCCAAACGAGTTAAGTAGAACTGTTTACTTTGGACTGCATCTCATACACAAACAGGAAGCGAGCTGACCGCAACAGTCTTGTGGAGAAGAGGTCAGTGTGGTTTCCGAGAGTGACAGTGGGACTGCTTTGATGACTGAATGCAGTTCTAAAAACAAGAAGTTCTCAAAGACAAACCTTTAGCCAGTCCTCCATGTCACCATCCTCAATAACCTCAAGCTCCTCCCCTTCTGTGATTGACAGCTCGTCTGCCTGGCAGCCCTGTAGGAAGAGAGCCAAATGAAAACATAAGTTCTTTCAGAGGCTCGGATAAGGACTTCTTTGGTCATATTCATGGTCATACAGTGCCCTCCACTGTTATTGGCACCCCTGGTAAAGATGAGTAAAAAGGGTTATAAAAAATTCACCGTTTGGTGAATTAGCTTAATCTCACACTGAAAAAATTAGAAAAATTCAACCTTTAATTGAAGTAAATTTATTATGAGAAAAAAAAATCCCTCATCAAGAAATACATTTTTTTTACAAAACCATGTGTGTCACAATTATTGGTACCCCTGCATTTATATATAGAATAAAGTAATCATTTTTAATATTTGGTTGCATATCCTTTGCATGCCATGACTTTCTGATATCTGTGACCCAACAACATCAAAAGACTCTTGGTATCTTATTTTCTGGTACTCTTACAAGCGATACTATAACGTCTCTGCATTTGAATGGATCTCTATGGGAATTGGGGGGTGGGACTAGATTTAGCTGTAGATTATGCTGGAACAGTATGGAATACATGGTTGGTAAAATGGCTGTAAGTCATCAAGGGCGTGAGGTATCAAACAAGCCTCAAACCATCACTCTGCTGCTAGAAATGCAGTAGATATGGATGATCACTTTAAGGGTTGTTTCTCCTTTCAAATATAAGTCAGGAGAAGAAACCCTTCAAGTTATCCATCCATATCTATTGTATGTAGAAAATTAAGCTAATTCACCAAAGGGTTCATTTTTTATAACCCTTTTTACTCATCTTTACCAGGGGTGCCAATAATAGTGGAGGGCACTGTACATGCTCTCTTTTCATTCCAGTAGGGGGCACTATTGTAGGTTAAGACTCCTCACCTGGTAGCTGTAGAGGACCCTACAAGACAAGGGGTATCCACAAGGACCAGGGCCAGATGTGGACTCAGTGAAGATGTCACCATTTTCATCGAAATCCTCAAAGTCATTAAATTCAAACTCGTCCTCCTAAGAAAACAGGAGGCAAAACATTGAAAAACAGTCAATCCCCCCTGCCCTTTTAAAAACTCACTCATCAATCATGTCACGCCTGTCGGTAAAACACCGAAAAAGCGCTTCGCCAAGAGGATGTCGATATACAAGGTCAACTCGTAACCACCCCAGAGGATTGTGGGAGAGACTGACCAGAGGGGAGACGTCGCCGTTGGACAGCCGGGCCTCGCTAAGCCTCCTCTCGCGCTCCAGCTCTTCGTCCGCCTGGCCCATGGCGCTGTTCACCCAGGGGTCCACGTCCACGCCGGCCGAGGCCAGCAGTGCCAGCCGGGACTCCGCCTTTACCCGGCTCACCTGCGTGGGAGGCACACGCCTGCGTCACTGCACACTGGCACACTGACCCTTGACCTCCGACCCCCGCCCCCCCGCAGCCGGGCTGTGTCCGAATCAGAGCCCTATCCACTGTGTCCTGTGTACTAGTAGCTGCAGTGTTTACTGTATGCTGTTTAGCATGCGACGTGCAGTATGCAAAAAATATCCTCCATACTACAGTGCATCCGGAAAGTATTCACAGCGCTTCACTTTTTCCACATTTTGTTCTGTTACAGCCTTATTCCAAAATTGATTAAATTCATTTTTTCCCTCAAAATTCTACACACAACACCCCATAATGACAATGTGAAAAAAGTTTTTTTGAGATTTTTGCAAATTTATTAAAAATAAAAAAATAAAATTTACATAAGTATTCATACCCTTTGCTTTAACATATTTTTTAAGTATCATATTTCATATTTGGTCACATATCCTTTACATGCTGTTACTTCCTGAAGTCTGTGACCATCAACATCAAAAAACTGTCGATATCTTATTTTCAGGTACTGTTACAAGCGATACTACAACCTCTCTGCATTTGAATGGATCTCTATGGAAATTGGGGGGTGAGACTAGATTCAGCTGTAAATTACACTGGTACAGTATGGAACACATGGCTGGCTAAATGGCTGTAAGTTATCAAGGGTCTGAGCTATCAAACGAGCCCCAAACCATCACTCTGTTGCCAGATATGGAGTAGATGTGGATGGATCACTTTAAGGGTTGTTTCTCCTGACTTTTTTCCCCATAGAGTTCTATAGGAAAATGAGTCCGGAGAAATAACCCTTGCAGTGATCCATCCACATCTACTCCATATCTGGCAACAGAGTAACAGTACAGTACCTGAAAATAAGATATCGACAGTTTTTTGATGTTGATGGTCACAGACTTCAGGAAGTAACAGCATGTAAAGGATATGCGACCAAATATGAAATATGATACTTTAAAAATACGTTAAAGCAAAGGGTATGAATACTTATGTAAATGAGAAATTTTAGTTTTTTATTTTTAATAAATTTGCAAAAATCTCAAAAAAACTTTTTTCACATTGTCATTATGGAGTGTTGTGTGTAGAATTTTGAGGGAAAAATTAATTTAATCAATTTTGGAATAAGGCTGTAACAGAACAAAATGTGGAAAAAGTGAAGCGCTGTGATTACTTTCCGGATGCACTGTATTTTCCAACCGTACTGTGGAAGTGTCGTAAGTCGCCCCGTCCCACACGGCCACGTGACTCTGCAGGCCACATCGTGTGGAAATGTCATTAAGTCCTTACTGTCAGGGAGAATTAAAAATACACAGGCGGCAAAAGAGATGAAGGTGTGCTAGACATGAGAAGTATAATTCTGATATAAATTGCAGATAATCAATTGCAAAATGATCTCAGCTGGGTGGCAGTGGCTGAATCAGACTGCGCTGACTCATACAGGTAGCGGCGTTTGAATCGGCCCGTGCGATACGGACGGGACGCGATGACTCACCTTGCTCCGTAAAAACCACCCGTGCGGAGCGGAGCCAACCGGTGAGGAGGGAACGGAAAGAAGAGGGACGCTCCTTACCCAAGAGAGTAAAAAACCGCCTCAGGAGGGACCTTATCAAGTGCATTCTCTGTCCACCGTTTCCACGTTTATTCACCGACCGACGTTCACTCCTGCCCACGCTACCTGGGGTTACATGCCGGGGGTGGTGCTTTTGCAAATGCTTATCGGAGAGAACCTCCTCCATTTCCCTACAGTCGTGGGTTTCCTAGAGCAGGGCTGTCAAACTAAATTCCGAGGGTTAAGCAGTGTTTGCGGATTTTTGTGGTCCCCATTCACTCAAACTGCCAATAATGGCCTAGAAAAGCAGGTGTGTGGATTCTTTAGCCAATAATAATGACTTTGAAAACCAGCAGACACTGCAGCCCTCCAGGACTGGTGTTAAACCAGCAGACACTGCGGCCCTCCAGGACTGGAGTTAAACCTGCAGACACTGCGGCCCTCCAGGACTGGAGTTAAACCAGCAGACACTGCGGCCCTCCAGGACTGGAGTTAAACCAGCAGACACTGCGGCCCTCCAGGACTGGAGTTAAACCAGCAGACACTGCGGCCCTCCAGGACTGGAGTTAAACCAGCAGACACTGTGGCCCTCCAGGACTGGAGTTAAACCAGCAGACACTGCGGCCCTCCAGCACTGGAGTTAAACCAGCAGACACTCCGGCCCTCCAGGACTGGAGTTAAACCAGCAGATACTGCGGCCCTCCAGCACTGGAGTTAAACCAGCAGACACTCCGGCCCTCCAGCACTGGAGTTAAACCAGCAGACACTGCGGCCCTCCAGGACTAGAGTTGAACCAGCAGACACTGCGGCCCTCCAGCACTGGAGTTAAACCAGCAGACACTGCGGCCCTCCAGCACTGGAGTTAAACCAGCAGACACCGCGGCCCTCCGGCACTGGAGTTAAACCAGCAGACACTGCGGCCCTCCGGCACTGGAGTTAAACCAGCAGACACTGCGGCCCTCCGGCACTGGAGTTAAACCAGCAGACACTGCGGCCCTCCGGCACTGGAGTTAAACCAGCAGACACTGCGGCCCTCCGGCACTGGAGTTAAACCAGCAGACACTGCGGCCCTCCGGCACTGGAGTTAAACCAGCAGACACTGCGGCCCTCCGGCACTGGAGTTAAACCAGCAGACACTGCGGCCCCCCGGGGACTGGAGTTAAACCAGCAGACACTGCGGCCCTCCGGCACTGGAGTTAAACCAGCAGACACTGCGGCCCCCCCGGGACTGGAGTTAAACCAGCAGACACTGCGGCCCTCCGGCACTGGAGTTAAACCAGCAGACACTGCGGCCCCCCCGGGACTAGAGTTAAACCAGCAGACACTGCGGCCCCCCCGGGACTAGAGGGCCCTGGTATGAGAGCTGTGAGTGGAGCGCAAGCACGGTGCCGCCACGCTGACCCACGCTGGGCTGGGGCCTACCTGCGCCTTCCTAATGCTCTCCTTCACCTCCTCCATCTTCTGCTCCACCCCCGATCCCGCGTCCTCCGCCAGCAGCTTCCGTCGCCTCTCCAGCGTGTGCAGGGCCTGGCGGGAACACACAGACAGGGGCACGTTCCACATCCCCCTTGAAAACGGGGAGCCTCTCTCAGCAGCTCAGATCTGAAGGTCCCGCTCTGGGGGGCTGCGCTCACCCGCTCCCCGTGGACGGCCATTTTGTAGTCTTTGGCGGCCTTAGTGGCCCACTTGCGCGCCTCCTTGTCCAGGCAGCTCTCCCCGTCCGTGCTGGTGCCGCTGTGCTGAAGGCCGGACACCTGGGAGGTAAATGAGCCAGGTGAAGACGGGGGAAAGGACCGGGTCTTTCCCTCCTTTTCTCACGCCCGAGCACCTGGGCTTTCAACAGGGGGGGCCGCCAGGGTATCGCAGGGGTCCCGTGTTGTGTGTGCTACCCCTCCACCACCCCCGGTTCTCCCCTCCCTGGTCTGTGATTGCAATCTCAATTCCCACTTTAGCAGACACTCTTATCCAGAGCGACTTACACAACTTTTTTTTATGCATTTATTAAATTTTTTTTTTTTTACATGGTATCCACTGATACAGCTGGATATATTACATTACAGGCATTTAACTTACACAACTTTTTTTTTAGCATTTCTTTTTACATATGTTATCTATTTATACAGCTGGATATATACTGAATCGAGTCAGGTTAAGTACCTTGCTCAAGGGTACAACAGCAGTGTCCTACCTGGGAATCGAACCTGCAACCTTTCAGTTACAAGGCCAGTTCCTTAACCATTATACTACACCGCCGCCCAGCGGCGCCGTACGGGGGCGGAGTTCGGACAATTCCGAACGGCTGTCTCCGCGAGTCGTACCGTATCACTGGGGACCTTCTGGAAGGGGAACTCGGACGCTCCCGAGAAGGCTGTGGATTCCTGGAGGAAGAGAGCGAGGTCCCGCTCCCTGGTTACCTGCCGTCGGAAACACAGAAAGTACTGACCCTTCCGCGCAAACACCAGCCTGCGATACGCTGGTGAGGAATGTCACAGCTGCGGGGAATCCGCGTGGGCGTACTGATAAAATTCACGCTTTAAAAAGGCTTCTCTACTGACCGGTAAGTCGTTGAAGATGCCACCCCCGATTGTAGGCCTCACCTGGCTAGAGTCTTGGCAGATCCTGGCAAGCTCGCTCTGCGTCGACTGGCAGGCGCCGATCTCCGTGTGACACAGGAGGGTTAGCTGTTCCCGTACCTGGTCGTAAAGGTCTCCGTCCATGGTCTGCGTTCAAGCACAGGGACGAGGGTTAAAGCGCATATACTAACACATGCAACTAACATGGCGCCAAGTACCGTATTTAGAGAGGTCTGGCAGACTCCTTATATTTAGCTTATTTTTCACAATTCTCCACAAATTCCTGACGTTTCACGTTAATGGCTCAGAGGAACCTAGTTTACCTCATAAGACCGGGCCTAAAATGCCCTTCCCCACCTACACTGAAACTGAACTTTCCTCTCAAAAGAGCAGAGTGCAACAATGCATCTATACACCACAAAGAGAGATTTTGATTAAATCTTGCTGGATTTTTATTTTCCGTTAAACCGAATAATACTTTTAATGACGTGGGTGCTTTTCACGAGACATAATGAAACACCTAATTAGCTTGCTATGATTTTTTTCATAGAGGGGGAAGGCTTCTTCTCGGGTATTGGTCTTATTCAGAGAATGTTTTCAGAGAATTTTTTCAGAGAATACCTAAAACTAAGAGCCTTAAGTGCCCTTTTCCACTGAGTAGCTATCTTGATGCGTGTCAGTTGGGTTTGCGCTTGAAGATTGCATCAGCAGATCAGGAAACCACTATACTAAACACATTTTGGAGGGAATGTCATTGTGAGAGCAGGTTTTTTTTTGAGCTTTTTTTTTTTTGTTTTTTTTGCGTGACAGGCTAACGCCTACCAATTTTCAGAAAGCACTTCCATACCTTTCGTTCTTGTCGCGTTTTGTCTGTGTGTCAGTGTCAGCGCAGGCGGAGAGTGGTCACATGATCACACACCTTCATGATGGCGGGAAGCTCGGCGGAGTGGTAGTGCCGGTGGTGAGAATTGATGGCGGCCAGCGTCAGCAGGTACTCGTTGCGAACCCCCATTAGCCGCTGATCACACTCGCCGAGCCGGGCATTTAGCTGCATAAGACCGGGGTGGGTTGAAAATGTGATGGCGCTTTTGGCAGTAATGTAATTGTAAAGCAAAGGGACTTACTTATCGCACAATGACTAACACCAATGAAATATCTATTATCTGAGGCGTAAAACAATGACATTTAAGTTGATGTCATTGAATGTTGAGAGCCTCCCACTCTGTATAGACACAATCCAAGCTTTGACAGACTGGTTACAAAACAAAAATCACAAGCCCGGTGCTATGAACAATTTTAGCAGAAGACCAAAACCACAGTTCTGCTGACTCAGGTGTTTTTCTTTCCAGTAGCTACAATAAATCAATCATGGGCAAACTTTACTGACAAAAACAACACGTTCCCCTAAGGCTGTCATTCTGGGGCATAAACCCTTGATCTTTTACGTGCAAAGAATATGCTACTAGTCGCAATTTTGATCACATTGATGATTCTTTTCCTGCTACCGTGTCATTTTTCCAACTCAACCCATAACTTAAACAGGATAATGTCTGCATCTACATTTTAGGATTGATCCAAGAAAAAGTACTTGAGAGGAAGATGTTAAGGAGAGGAAATGTACCTTTATCGATCCATAAAAAGGCTCAGGGTAATATATGACAACAATAGATATATTCCTTATTTGATCCTGATTTACCCAACAGTCATCACTCACTACCCTTTTATTTAGAGGACTGACTACATGACATCATTGCACTGTGACTTGTACAGACCTGCATCTCACTGAAATGCCTACCTTTGCAGTCATCTTGTGCAAGCCCGTTCTAAAGAGGAAAATTCCATGGTCGCTCTTTTTGGACCTGTGAATACACAGTGAGTGGGGATGTTAAGGAATAAAGCACAAAAACATTCAGATTGCATGTCAGGGTGTTACGCTTATTCCAGGACACTTTGTGCACAGAGGTATCACATTGCTGAGCACAACCCCGGATCTTCACCCTCCAGCTTCAGGTTTTTGGGGAGATCAGCGTTTGTAAACGTGCTGATGCGCGTCTGCTCCGCACCTCTCCCAGATGCCTGCTGGGTGATTTTTTGGTCATGAAGTGCTGCTGAAAAAAATACACGAAACGGGAAGGCGGGAACATTCCTCAGAATTTCCCATTTTCTCCCCAGCTTGGAATACCTACCTGTACACAGAGGTGGAAAATCCAGATTCAGAAAGTGAAAGTCCTCCCCAGTATTTCGTTCCACTCATCTGGATTTGCTAATTAGCACAATTATTCAGCCAGGAGGTAGAACTAATTTGTGAAATCAGCTGACAGACTTCATGGGTGGAAGAAACACATAGCAGGACTTTTACTTTCAGACCCCTGGACTTTCCACCTCTGCCTGTGCACCACCTCGGCTGCCATAGCTGATGCATGAGCGTGTAGACAAGCACTCACTCTCCCCCGAAGCATGCACTGTCGCCAGCTGCTTATTTTCACATCCCAACGCACTAGCCAAGCCCGCACAGACAGAAGTAGGAGGAAGACACTTCTTGCACAGCTTTAGCAAGCAGCCCGCAAGCACCCGATCGACCAGCAGGGGTCGCTAGAGAGCGACGAGATGGGGCTCCTGGCAGACTAAACCCCTCCCCAACCCTGAGTGATGCTACCGCCAATTATGGGTCACCCTGCGGAGCTACTGGCCACAGTCGGCACTGGCACGGGTGGAAAGCGATCCCGGACCGCGGGGGCCTATCCGTGCGCTAGAACAGTGCGCTAACAGGTTGAGCCACACAACAGACACCACACACCTGTAATGCAAGACCACCAGGGACTTCTACCTGTAGAGCAAGCCTGCAGGTAATGACGCACCTGAGCAACGCATGATGAATGTGGGGTTAAGTTTCCCTGTCTCTCTCTCTCTCTCTCTCTCTCTCTCTCTGGATCAATTACAATGGGTTTTTCTATGTGTGTCTGAGTTCACCGTCGAGGAAAATCCTTACCCAGAATATGGGCGGACTCACCTGGCCTGGGCGTCGGCGGCTTTCTCCATGGCGACGCCGGCGATGTGGCCGAGCTGGCAGTACCTCTTCTTCACTTTGTTGAGCTCCCGCACCGCTTCCACCAGCTCCCCTTGCACCCGCTGCAGCTGTTCCAGGCCCTGAAGGGCACGCAACAAACACACGGATGAGCGCGGCGCGCGCTAATAGCACACGGCGTACGGCACTGCAACAAACGCACGGATGAGCGCGGCGCGTGCTAACAGCGCACGGCGTACGGCACACTGGGATAAAGCACACTGCAAGTAGAATACAACTGCATTTAGGACACATCACACTGCATAGGTATACAACACAAGACATAGGGAAAAGCACACTGCACATAATGATATAGCACACTGCACATATTGCAGGCTAAATCACTAGGCACATATTGCAGGCTAAATCACTAGGCACATATTGCATATTTCTCCGTATATACGATACACGACAAAGAAGGCACTCTTCTCAGATGAAAGGCGTGAGACGCTTGAGGATGTGTGAATCAGATGCGTTTTTTCTGGTCTCGCAGAAACAATGGCTTCAGTCAGGCTGTGAAACTGAGAACGGTGATCTACACTCGGCGGTTCTTCGAGCCACTACAGGTGACGCCCCTGGTGTTAGTTCTGCTCTGTTTGCACCCCTCTCACAGGCACGTTCAATCTGTGCAGCCACGTCGACAAAAAATATCTACACTATACTTTACGTGTGTGTGCGTGTGTATTTCTGCACGATAGTTTTATAGTTTCGAAAGTCACATGGGCTCCACCCTACTGATGGTGTTCAGGGTGAAAGTGTAAAGGTTGTAGGTCGCCTCCAGGAGACGGTCCCTGTCAATCACAGCTGCTGCCCCCCCCCCTCACCCTCTTGGCTCGCAGCTCGTTGGCGGTCCGCAGGCTCTTCAGGGCCTCGGCGGTGAGCGAGCGGTACCCCTCCGCCGCGCTGAGACGGGACGCCCCGCTGTGCACCGTGGCCTCGACCAGAGACATCCAGACAGCAAACACACTCCTACACACCGACAAGGGGTCAGTCAACACCGGCCAATGATTCATGGCCTCTTCACTGCATGGTCAATACATTTTGTCCGATGGTATTTTGCACGTTTATGCTTATGAATGCATGCATGGTATGAAATAACTTTTTCACCCACTGGCCAGAGTGGCTTGTGGATTCTAAAAATCACCAGCCATTTTCAGCATTTTACCAGCCGCATTACCTTTTACAATATAACACAACCTGGTTGGTTGCCGGTCAAAGAGGCCGCTAGAGTAATAATCTTACCAGCCACAATCAAAATGTTACTGGCATTTGGTTGGTGTTAATTTCACACCCTGTGTGAAATCAGCAAACCTGTTCCCTCAAAGGTTTTCCATTAAAAAAAACTTGGAAAACAAGATTGGATACGAGTCATGATGCCTCTGGCGACTACACTATCCTGTATAAGACAGCCATTGGTGAGTGAGAAGATATTTAAATTACGCCACAGGCTCTAGCCCTGAAATGAAGAAAATATTCTATAAATACCCAATGGAGGACGTGGTTGGAGACATGGAGCTAAACAGGGAACCTATATTTTCAGTAGCATTTGGGTGATGGACAGCTCATGTAGTCACTGTGTTAAGTACAATCAAAATGGTGGCAACTCTGGTTACTCATACAGTAAATGGCACAGTGGCATAAAACAGGCAATAATGCATGAAACCGGATGTGAAACCAAGAGTCTATTTATTCATTGCTACATTATGTGTGGGCATATTATTCATATTGTGGGTTTATTACGCTTACATTGCTGCCTGAAGATGAATGTCAAAATGCATTACTGGACTATGCTGAGCACAACTAATACCGCTAGTATTGATTGATTTGTTCGCTGGACGTCTGCCTGGAATTGACATTTGCAGCGTAATAATAAACAAGGCATCTTAATTTCACTTAGTAGAGGGGGTACTATTCCACAAATCAGGATAAGCAAGTTAGCCAGATAACCCTTGGTATTAATAATACCACAAACCATTCTTCAATATCACTACCTATTACAATATGTATGACTCCTAAACCGGATTCTAGAGCATTTTCATCAACTGAAATCTCACTAATATTATATGCAGACTCATCGTTCTCACAATTACCTTGATAATCCTGTTTTGTGGAATACCTCCCGGGTGGCTCATGTAATTTGCTTAAGGTTAATATCACTTTTGTGTAAGGACGTTTATTACACAGAGCCCCTTAACCTTGTGATAAATCCCACGGAAGAAAAACGAGACAACACAAATATCCATTTCGACTTATTCAAAGGCGGTTCATAAATGATGAATATTTTCAATCTTCATCTTGTGAGTTCGCTGAAAGTGTTATTTCTTTGCAGAACGTGTTCGGTGTACATGTCAGAAGATTTACAACAACCAAATAAAAACTCCTATGAAATTACCCAGAGTCCATAGCGTCTGCCTTCCCCCTGTGCCAGTCTTTCTTCTGAAACTGCTGGGCCAGCCTCTGAAGTCCCTGGGGAGCAGGTAGACAGCACTTTTGCCATTTGAAATCCATCAGACTAAGACTGTGCTTAGAATCACAACAGAAAGCAAGCCACCACTTTGAGCTTTTACTATAACTCTCCGATTATGTTGACATTTTATGACACCATTTATGTTTAATATCACTTTTTGGGACTAATTCACCCCAACAGTCACCCCCGACACAAAATTACACATTAAATATGTGATAAACTTCTCATTTTAACGCCAGAGGGAATTGAAAGTTTGTGAAGTTTAAAACCTGTTTGGGAATGACCCCACACAACACCTCTTCATACAAAGTTGGTACAGGACTTTTGAAAACAGCGTCATGTTTAATGCATGTTTTTCTATTTAATCCCACCAAATTGTGAAAAGTCATACAAGATGAAAAAATAAGGTTTTTTAAGGGACATCATTCACACAGCGAAGGGGGTCGAGTTGACCCCAAAAATAGGATAAAAAGCAAGCAGCAGCTCAGTTCAAGTGGCACTGGGTGCACACGGCACTTCAAGCTTCTTAATTTAAGCAAACACAAAGGGTCCTATTTTTAGAGACAACAGTAGAGCAAACAAGCTCGGGCGCTAGCAGGATTGCTCATTTATTTTTACGCAAATTTTTTTTCCTCAGCCTGGTTTGTTAGTTTTGCGGTCTGCAATAAACCCGTTGGACATCAACATGGGTTGGCCGGTGCAATAGGGCGTGTGTGGTGTGCCCTGCAAGTCAGGTCTGGAATAATTTGTTTGCCTTTTACAACCCACCCATACAACCTTTTAACTCTAACTCTGGCCTATTGTGCTATTTTTGTGGCCTTACCAGTGGACACATACTGTATGAACATATGGGACAAGCTATCACACAAGACTGTTTGATTGATGTTGATTGAGAGACTGTCTCTACACAAGTCAAATTGTCTAAGATATGCTTTTGTTAAATAAATATATGCATGTCCAGTAGAGTCTGCATGTATATATATATATATATCAGCCAGAGTGGTCTGCTGGCCTGTGTAGTCTCCTCAGTAATCCAGTGAAAACAACAAGCCCAGCTTCCTGTATAGTGTCTAGAGTTGTGACCTTTGTGACTGGTGATGAACTCTGTGGGGGGGGGGGGGCATCTTTCATACCGGCAGCGCGCATATTAGCGGGACGGCGTGAGAGCAACACCCACAGACACACAATGTGACCTTAGTTCTCACATGTGGTGAGCCCTGTTTGTGGGACCGTTCTTCCCTGACACCTGCCTGTGACATTCCTCAAGCCCCCCCACCCCCCCGGGCCTTTAGGTGGGGCAAACACCCCCCCCCCCCCCCCCCCCCCGTGCTCGGCATACCCACGGCTACGCCTCTCCGATCGGCATCAATGAACCACCCGGACCACAGACAGGAAGCAGGGGAGGGGGCGGCCATGGAGACACTTGAATGTTAAGTCTCCGCTGGTTTAAATACGCGCCGTGGAGGCCATTATGTAAACAAGGATGAAGCTGCCTGCAGAGGAGTACAGTGGTGGTAGACCTGAACCGCTAAAGATTATTTACTCTCTGTGAACCACATTCAAATTTAATGAATAGACACAGTTCACACTGAAACATTTAACTATTTGTACACAATATGCATGTCTAAATAATCAAGGCTCTGTGTGTTTGTGTGTGTCTGTGTGTGAGCATGTGTGTATGTGTGTGTCTGTGTGTGAGCATGTGTGTGTATACACTATATGGCTAAAAAGGCTCCGGACACCCCTTGGTCTGGGGCTGTTTTTCATGGTTCGGGCTAGGCCCCTTACTTCTAGTGAAAGCAAATTTTAACTGTACAGCATACAATGACGTTCTAGATGATTCTGTGTATCGCCCAACATCAGTGCCCGATCTCAATAATGCTCTTGAAATAATACGGTGTTAAACTAGATATGTAATGCAAAATGCAAAATGCAAAAACCTGTCCCTTGTTCCTGGGATCAAGTGGAAGACAATACATGTGACTCAAACTGAAAAGCCATGTTCCTTTTAACTGGAGCGAGTGTGAAATCGTCTGTGGTTTGGTTTCTCGTGCAGACTTGGATGGATCCATCTTGCCCTCACTTCCTGTGCCAGACGACCAGGGTGCAGATGCAAAGGAAACCATTTTAGATACAAGCTTCCACTCAGTGGCAGTCACTCTCTTTGGGTTTACTATGGCAACGCCAAGCCGCTACGAGTACAAAGTGCATGCCAGTGTCCAGGGGAGAGCACAGCTTGGCAGGAGATAGCAACAGTAGTGTCAATAGTAATAGGTAACAGTATAGTCCCAGGTTAGGAAACTTTCTTTGCAGCAAAATTTATCAAAAAGCTATTTCAATCATACAATGGACACTAAAGGCAATGGGGAAACAATATCATGCTAAAGAGTAAATAATATTAATATACAGAGTGAAAAATGATGCACTGACGGCCCTCACATTGTTCCTCTTGCAGGCCCCAAATTGACCTTTAAATGTGTGGTTTCCGTTGCAGGCACAAGGGTGCCGAGCGCCTCTCTGCACGCTGGTCGAGATAGCTATCAAATTTACTGCAGCTGCTCGCTATCGTGAATAATGACAAAGGCAGCCGCTGACTCCTCCCAGGATATTGATAAAAGAGAGATACGAGCGCATGTTAGTAAATGCAGTGAGTGCCCTGGGCAGAAATGCAGCCTTGCTGAGACTATTCTTGGGGAAAGGGAGACGATACTCTCTTCCAGCTATAACTGTTGAACGCATTGTCAAAAACTGCCACTCTTATTTTTTCCCACCATTGATACCAAAAGCTTTATTGGGTTCGGAATAGACAGGGAAATTAACACACTAGGTGTATGTGTTTTCACCATTAATTACAAGGCACAAAAGAACAGGCGTTCCATAGATCATTGCCTTAGGCGTTTGCCTGCATCAGATAGTTGCAGCCTATGCAGTACGTGTATCATCCGTGTCCCTTAACAACATCCTGGCCTGTTTGGGTCATTGTTTTTGGTCGTTAATTATTAATACAGTTTAAAGTCACTTTTATTCTCATGCACACAACACAAACAGGACTGCCTGTCGCAAAACTGACTGCGAGACTGTTTGCGCAGTCAATATTGCACTTGTTTTAACATGCAAATGTTTGAAGTGCTCCGTCCGTGCACGAAGAGGACACACGTTAAGCACACGTGATCAGACGTGGAAGCTGATATCATGCGCTTCAGAAGTGGGCACATGCGTGATAGAGGAGGATATAGCAGTGGAGGCAAAGGGGGAAAGCTTTTTAAAAATTCCCGGTCCTGGAGACGCGCAGAGCCTGTCTTTGTGTTTCCCTTAAAAGCAGTAACCAGCTCAAACCCAGAAAAACAGGGGGGTAGTGCACGAAGCAGGATTAAGGAGTCAGCCGTCAAACTTTTTGTAAATATTTTGAATCCGATTGGATGAGAGCCTGTGGGTTGCTTCAAAATATTTACAAAAGCTACCTGGCTAACTCCTTAATCCCGGTTTGTGAAATCCCCCCCCCCCCCCCCCCGGTGCGGTGAGGCACTGTAACTGTGCAATGGACTGCTTTAATTGATCAATGAAGCGCTGAGTAAAAACAATAACCAGGCTCTTCAAGGACCAACTTAAATTTGTTCTGTCTCCGCGAAACAAACGTTTTGACAGGTCACCTCCTTGATTAATTTAAAAAGACGGGGAGGATGCCCTATTGCTCTAAGCGCTCTCAGAGATTCAGTACTAGAGGAGCCTTTATTTGAGCTCGGGTTTTTCAGAGAAATTACGAAGGTCACACGAAGGTCACACGCATGGTGGGCACACTTCCCCCGGCAGCGTAATCTGTCCGGCCTGACTAATCCCCCCCGCATTCATTTCCCCGCTCGTCCAAATCGATCCCGGGAAACACCCGGGAAGTTCGCCGGGGGCGGCAGTGTAGTATAATGGTTAAGGAACTGGCCTTGTAACCGAAAGGTTGCAGGTTCGATTCCCAGGTTGGACACTGCCGTTGTACCCCTGAGCAAGGCACTTAACCTGAATTGCTTCAGTATATATCCAGCTGTATAAATGGATAATATGTAAAACATGATAAAAAAAGTTGTGTAAGTCGCTCTGGATAAGAGCGTCTGCTAAATGCCTGTAATGTAATGTATTGTAATGGGAGCAGGACAGAAGGAGAGAGCGTTGCTTAGCGAGGTCAAGCAGCGGAAAGTGCAGGACGAGGACGGGTCCTCTTCGCTTCCGTCCTAAAAGAGAGGGAGAAACGCTCTCACCTGTCCGTACTCTTTTTCAACGGCCGCCCTCTGTTTGCTGTACGACCTGCGGTGTGGGGACGAGAAAGAGACTCAGCACACGGACATAACTGCAGACAGATCCATCAAAGGCCCCATCAGAGAAATGGAAATATTTAGGCATAATATTTTATTATTATTGGGGAAAACTCATTCGCTGAACTGCCACTGTTCAGTCTCCACCTCTTCATGAGAGACTGGGATGCAAAATGTTTTTTTATTTTCCATTAGCGAGGGGTGGTGGGGTGGGGGTGGGGGTCATTTATTGATTGTTGTTACAGTCACTCCTACATCTGAGAACTTAATTTGCCGTGGGCATTAGGCACCACATACCTTGAGAGCATGCATCCCTGGTAAAACACTTGGTGAGACCGATGAAATGTATGTACTGCATACAATGCTGGGGAGGGGGCGGGCCATAAATCATTCATCTATTCACTTACTCGCCGTTTTCCCCGCACGCGGTGTCAGCTTGCCTTGTACGAGGACCCCCCGTGGGCCCCGTGGTGAAATTAAACTTGTGGCACTTTCTTTTTTTTTCTTCTGTTTTTTCCACGGAGCAGCAGATATTTCGATAAACCGCTCGTCGGAAGTCATTTTGAAAGTTTAGAAAACAGCGGGGGCCTGATATGGATCTAGGCCTATAGATGCTGCTCTTCTGGTGAGCTGTTTTCCCTCCCAACAAACGCAGATAAAGAAATTCACAGTGACGACATATCAGCTTTTTCCTATGCATCCCTGTGCTGTAGGTATTACTCACAGTGAGATAACAATTAAGTGTTTCATGTCGAGGGCCATGAAAAGACTGTCTTTATCTAAATAATATTGGCCCTGTGAGGCATGGCCATTGACCACGTCAGTAGCTTTGCTTCATCCTGACCCATCGCAGCTTTATGTGAAATCAATACAACCTACTTACAGGACCCGGGGAAATGAGCAGAATTGACAAAGCAAGTAAAGGTCCAGTTTTGTTTTCTGCCCGGAATAAATCCGGAACCACAAATATCAAAACCAATTTTTACTAACAAAAAAATATATATATTGTAAATAAAAAGTGGAAGTGTTGGACAGAAGAGAGGGCAGGGCAGAGGGGACAAGCAGAAGGGTTGAAAACTTTGAGAAGACCATCTTCATCTCATTAATAATTAAACAGCTCCTTTGTGTGCAGGGATGCAATTGGTGCGACTTGATCTGTTCCTCGGCCTTGTTTCCATTAAGAGTTGTAAATGGCAAAAAGGAGAGAGTTGAGGGTTTTTTGGATTGTGCTGCGAGGCCACATATACTGCCACGACACTGAACATTACCATATATGATTGGCTAAAGATCAAGGGTCTGTTATCTACAACACAGAATTCTGAAAGCTAATGTGTGCTGAATTAATTAAAGCCCCAATGAGAAGAGAGAAGAAATCAGATGGTTAAAGGGGGCTACTGTACATCGGAATCTGCAGGATTAAGCATTAAGAAAGCCTTATCATACGTGAAGTTTGTTGCATATATGCACTTTGGGGAAAAGAGCCATGTCAACCAAGAACAATGCAATTTTTGTGACATGGAAGTCAGAGAGATATTAGAATTAACATCAGGGTTTCTTAAATAAGGAATGACCAAACATAAATAATAACAAATAAATACTGTAACACAACACAGCATTGCAGTTTAGGACATGGAGCACCACATGCACTGTAACCCGATACAGGACTACTGATTAAAGCAAAATTGAACTTTGGTAGAACTTTGAGTTGTGTAGTTACCTGGCCATGATATGAGTCCAAATGGTGGTGAAATATGTTTGTTAGTTGCTCTGTGCTCCCCTGGGGTGATAATCCAGAATAGGGTATTTGTTGCTCTCCATTCACTTTTATAGTGCAGCTAAAACGGTCTCAAAATGACACTACTAGCACGTATATGAACGCGATTAAAGCGGATTCTATCAATACAAACAACAACCAGTCGTCTTACTTTTTTTTTTTTGTGTAATTAAAATTATTTATAAAAGTACTATTGTCTTCAATGTTGTTAGCTACCAGAAAAAATTTGCGTTCCAAATAAAATACAAAAAAGCCAGGAAAGGGCCATGTAATTTTATTTAAAAAATACGTAAGAGGACTGGTTTTTGTTCGTATTGACAGAATCCGCTTCGTTCGCATTCGTATACATGCTAGAAGTGTCATTTTGAGACCGTTTTAGCTGCCCTATAGAAGTGAATGGAGAGCGACAAATAACCTATTCTGGATTAACACCCCAGGGGAACACACATGGCCAGGTATAACTACACAAGCTCTACGAAAGGTTTTACCAAAAGTTAAATTTTTTCTTTAAGGCGCACGCTGTAACTGATGTGCATTGTAGGCTAACGTCCAAGTGTGCATGCAATTGAAAAGTGAATTCACAGATTCTGTAGACACACTAGATACTCAGCTCTGCATTCTTAACATCAAAAGTTTTGTCTCCCTAACAACTGAAGCCAAAACATTAAAAACATTCCAGATTGATGTACCTCATGAATATTCATGAATATGCCTACATTGTAATATAGCACCAACAAATTCCTGCTATACAGATACTCCTGTAATTAGGAAGTATAGAAAGCAAAAGGAATGCAGAAGCTGGCCGTCTGGTTAGTGTATACGATCTGTGCTGACGTGGGCAATATGCTCAACATGGTAGGTAATGGAGGCAAGAGATGTTGCTGACAGCATGTAAGGTTGTTACCTGGGAAACATAAATCAATGGGGGAACTATGTCTAAAAAAAGCTGTAATTCCTACCTGGTTCACCAAATATGGATGTAAAATACCCTCAGAAATTACAGCCGACAGTCTCCACTTTATTGTCATATTCATTGTTTCAGTTCAAATCCAATGTGCTAGAGTACAGTGCCAAAACAACAAAAATTGTGTCAATGTCTAAATACCTAAGGATAGCACTGTATATAATAAGTGTGTGTGTGTTAGGTCGTCCTTTATTTGAAATGAGTAAAAAATATTTCAAAGGACTGAAGGTTCATGAATATGACATTATAATTATGATTACTTACTCTGCACGTGATTATTTGGCCTAAATGCTGGCAGTTAGCATAACTAAAGTGGGTGAGTATTTGGCCTAAATGCTGGCAGTTAGCATAACTAAAGTGGGTGAGTATTTGGCCTAAATGCTGGCAGTTAGCATAACTAAAGTGGGTGAGTATTTGGCCTAAATGCTGGCAGTTAGCATAACTAAAGTGGGTGAGTATTTGGCCTAAATGCTGGCAGTTAGCATAACTAAAGTGGGTGAGTATTTGGCCTAAATGCTGGCAGTTAGCATAACTAAAGTGGGTGAGTATTTGGCCTAAATGCTGGCAGTTAGCATAACTAAAGTGGAGGTGGGCTCAGTACACTCACACATTCTAGACCATTGTCACTCGGTCATGCAATACCATCTATTTATGAGTATGCGCAAATCCAGCGGGTGTAATGTTTCTGTCCAATATCAGGGCATTAGAGTCACACCTGATGTCCTCCAATAGCTCGCTCTCCTGCTGGTGTTTACTCTGTAACCGGGCAACCTGTTCCGAAAAGGCCACCTTCACCTCCTGAGTCTCTTTCACCTGCAAATCGCACACAAACATGTCGCCATTGAACGATCGGAGCAAACAGGATCGAGGATTTACCCCTCACAGGAAATGTCCATTGTTAATCGAATTTAAAAATAATGAAGGCCGTATTACCTGTGTAATGGGGGAGGGTGTTTAGGTTATGGTGATCCTCCACATGTAAAGTAATCAATGGCACTTTTATAAAATTGGAGAAATTGATTTCTCTAAAACTGCCACTTAAGAATATTATATCAACTCTCCCAGCCAGGGAATTTACAATGGGCCTAAAAGCTTAGACCCTGTCAAAGAAAGACAGTTTTCTCTGTGTAACAGTCAGCCTAATCTCCTTAGACACCCAATGACAGTGTGAGCTGCTCCAACAACAGAAACCCCAAATACTCATAACAATGCACTTGTGTGTGTGTGTGTGTGTGTGTGTGTGTGTGTGTGTGTGTGTGTGTGTGTGTGTGTGTGTGTGTGTGTGTGTGTGTGTGTGTGTGTGAGTGTATTTTAATGTTACAGTACATTTTTTATTCAGTCTGGTCAGTCAAAATTTTATATTTGGTTGAGCTTTAGGGGTTACAAAGTGAGTTGGGACTGCAGTCTATGCAGTCTAATTCCCATTTCATTGAAGATAAAAAAGAGCTTCTATCATTTTGTACAACACCCTTGCAGACAGCATTTAAATACATATTTGCAGAAATTAACTGCCTCGTGTATTGTACTTCACAGAACATGAAGTGCGACTTACGTTAATGCAGGATGATTGGCTATAGAGCCTAACCGACCGTGGTTGTTAGTGAGGAAAGTAACCATACCTGCATGAAATTGACTTAATTTGATATTTGAATTCTGGCGCGAAATATCTTTCATGCAACTTTGATGTGCCCAGTTATCTGGAAACTGAACATGCTGAATTGACTGTGAGGGGTTTAGCAATGGAGGACCACCCTGCGTGCGCTCGGCTCTTGGCTACAGGTCCGGGACCAATTATCACAGGAGCAAGTCAACGCACGCTCCCTCAGCGCGGGCAAGCCCAAAAACTGCCCGTTATGGTAATGAACCATAATGGATCCCGGGACGTCCCCTGAACGTCTCGAAATGTCATCAGGACGTCGCCTTGACGTCTTTTTGTAGGGTTTTCTAAATGTTACGTGGACGTCAAAGAGAACGTTCCCGGGACGTTCTAGTAACGTCCCCCAGACATTAATTACATGACGTTATATTGTAACCAGTGACAGACGTTTCAGGAACGTCCCCGAATGTCCCATGAATGTTATGAGCACAACGTCATATCATAGCCGGATAGGGACGTTGCTTGAACGTCCCCGAAAAGTTCTAATTAAATGTCATATTGTAACCAAACAGTGACCTTCCTATGACTTTAATAACGTCCTAGTAATGTTTTTAGGACATCCATAGGGAACGTCACATCATAACTTTGAGAGGACTAAAATGGTACGTCCCTGGGACGTCCACTGTTTACTGGGATAGCACCACGCAAAGTTAGTCTACTACCCGATTGTCTGGATCACAAAACTACGGAAAGAACATCTACAGCACGGTTGCAAAGATATATTTATAGCCTAAGAAATAATTAATTTGGTATTGTAACATGAGTATGTAGCCTACGGTGCAATACAAGTAGCAAGCTACAGTAGACTAGGCTACATAGCAAAGTGGGTAAATCTGAATGGAAAGTAGGCTACAGCGAATAGAAACCTTGCATCAAAACAAATCCATGTATTAGAATGAAGTAGACTGTTGTGAAAATGTGAGAGTAAAATGTGTAGCTAATGGCATGCCAGAAGTGAAACTGCTGTCAGAAATCCATGACATCAATAACACATGCCATGATGCTTCTGTATAGGCTAGTGTGTCTGCAATAAAACAGTAGGCTAAGCGATGTTACAATTATATCTGTAATTAATGGACCTGGGTTAGTTATTACACTGCTCAGTCAAACACTAGGCTACTTTTTAAAATCCCACCGGAAAAGAAGATCAGAAATACAAGTAACGTTAGACATGTTGCTAAGATACATAAAGTAAACGTTTAAAAACTAATGTTTTGTGTGAATACGATAAAATATCAGCAACATATCCGCGAATCTACCTGTTTTTTTACGTTTCATAGATTAGCCTACCTTTCTAGGTGGCGGCTGCATTTTTGTTTTTCTTTCGTTTCCTTGGTTTTGTTCTTTATGTATCCTTCAGATATTGCTGTTTTTTTCTTTTTTGAGTTTGGATTAATACTTCCCAGACTAAATTTTCGTCTCAACCACTCCAACCCATCTCTGCATACACCACAGCCCGATCGAGGTAGGAGGAGCTGCGGTGACACCTGCATCCTCCCCCTGTGGGAGCCTGCCACCTAGTGGAGTCTTGTGGAGACGCTCTCATAATGACAATAATTGTTGAAACGGGCCGGGGTCTACAAGGCGTGACAAATTCACGCCTTATAGACTATGTGCATCTTATGTTGTCCAAATAATTGACCAAACAAGTGAAGATCAGACATTTTATTTGCAAGTGTTAATTAAACTGATAAATTAAGAATAAATTTAAATATATTTAAATATCATACGACTGCACATTAGCTTTTGTTGTTGCACAGTTGTTGAAACGCGTTTTTCAGTAGATCTAGGAAGTCTTTCGGAGATATTAGTCTTTTGCAGGTCAAATCGAATCCCCCAGTTTTCTATGAAGGAAACAAGATTGTTAATTAATGCACACATGATTTCATTTGGCAAATATTTGCAATTCGTCCGTTATTTTTTTCACACCACAGTCTCTGTTACGATAACGCACTTACATTGTTTAAATAAACAGATTGATTTGCTTGTGCGTGCGTCGGATCAAATAAAATAAAAATCCTAAAAGTAATACTGAATTATACTGAATGAATCTCAGTGGAATGTATTTCCTTACCAGTAAATGCATAAATCTCCTCCTCAGTTGAGTACATCTCCCATTTGAGTTGCTTCCCAGATGTTTCTTCAGTGATTTCAGCCCATCTATAATGTTGCTTCCTGTGCAGGCTTCCTGCATGGAAAGGAATTCCCCGACATTTTGGCGAAACGTTGAATGCACATAGTTCACAATGCTGTCATTCTTGGTTTTCAATTAATACATCTAGCTACATTGATTTGGTGTCAAGTTATTCCGTCTCACATCGAAATGCATTCGACTTACCGCAGAGGTAACGTTCATTCCAAGACAACATTTTCGTTCCTAAGGACATTGAAAAATGATTAGGTGATCATACTGAATTTATTAAGCACCACTCCTTTATTTATTTGGCATAAGAGAGACATTATAGTTTATAGTCATTATATATATATATATATATATATATATATATATATATATATAATATATATATATATATATATATATATATATAGCCTATATATATACCAATTAAAAAGGTACGAAAAAGTGCCTAAAATCAACGCTTGTCACTGGGGTGGTATGCTACCCTATAGGCTAGGCTACATAAAATTGTAACCATAGACATGGGTTTAATAATTCATTTGTACATTTTTTGCTTGCAAAAGGTACTTATTAGTGGCGAAAGAACATTATTGTAGCTACCTTTCAGGGTATATTTGGGAAATTTGCTCTGAACAAAAATCTACCTGCACTGTTCCTTTATTCTGAGAGTGTATACGGATGTTTACTAAAACCTTTGAGGAGACAACTCCAGAGGAACAGCAAAAGCCCTGTCTGGGATTTGAACTTGCAGCAGCTCGGTGACAATCCAGCTCCTTAACCATTGCCTCTCACTGCTGACCCAATTTCACTTCATTTATTCAACTCCTCCCCCATACACACAAAGTCATCAACTCACCACTGAGGTTGCATTGCAGTCTCCAGGGCACTAAAACAGGAAACACAAATAATTTCATATAGTATATGCAGTGACATACACCATGTACATATACTCCTTTTCTACTGTATTGACTTTTGTTCAGTTCTACAATTGAGACATTTTTCAACAAGTGCATTCATATGTATAACATTCACCTTACCTTTACAGCTGCTTGTAATGTTTGAATGTCCTTAAGATATTCGCCATCAGTGCAGGAAGCCAGAGACAGTTTGACCAGGGTCCATACCATGAAGCAGAAGAAAAGCACAGCGTTTTTACCCATTTGTCGTTCTGCGGTACCAATCAATACAAAGTGATTGATTTTGTCTTAACTTAGGCTTTGGTTGGGTTTGGCTCCTGCGCAAGGGCTTTTAAAAGTCATGAATTAAAAGACGGGGAAATTCCTCTACCAAATTTCAGAATAGCAATGTGTCATATTTTCACCCTCACCACATGATTTTTTTTATCAGCTGAAAAAATCAGTTTTTGGTTTCATAAAGAATGCCACTGATTACATCATATAATCCGCCCAAAACTGCAATATATTGGGAATGATTTTCCTGAGGCTGTAAAAAAAACACAGTCTCGCTTTGACTGAGTGGACCGGAAGAAGGACCGGAAGTTGTCTTTCCGGATAACTCTTCCGGGATAACAATGCCTGGGCATGAGAGGGGCACTGAATGGTTTGATTAGTATGAAAATGATGGGAAGCATATCATTACATTACATTACATTCATTTAGCAGACGCTTTTATCCAAAGCGACGTACAGTAAGTGCATACAGAGACATCATCAAGATCACTACAGAACAGACAAGACAAAGCACATCCTTCCCATAATGTAGCAGCTATCCCTAGTAATGAACGTTGACTGTAGTTCACAGTAAGCTGTGGGTAAATCAGCAATACTACACTTCTATTCTATGCTATGGAACTTCGCAGTCACCAGATCTCAACCCAATTGAACACCTATGGGAGATTTTGGACCGACGTGTTAGACAGCGCTCTCCACCACCATCATCAAAACACCAAATGAGGGAATATCTTGAGGAAGAATGGTGTTCCATCCCTCCAGGAGAGTTCCAGAGACTAGAATCTATGCTAGACTAGAGGTAGAATCTATGCCAAGGCACATTGAAGCTGTTCTGCTGGCTCGTGGTGGCCCAACATCTTACTAAGACACACAGCATTATTATTATAATGATTACTTTATTCTACATTATGTTAAACTGTCCAGTATCTTTTGATGCCTGAAAATAGGGGGGACTTTGTACAAAAGGTTTTATAATTTCTAAACGGTTCATCCGATATGGATGAAAATGCCCTCAAATTAAAGCTGATAGTCTGCACTTCAACCTCATTGTCATATGCTAGAGTAGTACAGAACCTACATAACAAAAAATGTGTCACTGTCCAATGAATTATGGTGCTCACTGTATATGCACATATGTATTCAGTGTGTGTGTGCGTGCGTGTGTTTCTTTGTGTGCATGCCTGTTTTAATGCCAAGCACAGGAGCCTATTGAGCATTAATTTCCTCTGGATAAATATTCTATTGAAAGTTATTTTAAGGTTCTGGTTTATCTCACCGTGTCCTTTGTGTGCGCTGAGGTGCGACGATGTCAACTGTCACAAACAGACACCTCTCGCAAGCTGTCTTGACCACTCTGAGCTCTCACCAGTCAAGGGTTCTCAGGCCTTGCGGCCGAGGTGAAAAACAAAAGGCCGCTGTTCAAACCGGCTGTGTCGCTCCCAGAAGTGACAGGGATTGGCCAAGGTTCCTACCTCTCGCTCTCTCTCTCTCTCTCTCTCTATCTCTCTCGCTCGCTCGCTCTCTCTGGAGCTAGCCTATGAAAAGACTCCCATCGATCGGGTGTGGTCAGTGCTATCATGTCTGCCGTGGGGAGCAGATCCCAGCCCACCACCTGTGTGTGTCTGGGCGTGTGAGAGAGAGAGAGAGAGAGAGAGAGGGTGAGAGAGAGACCCACATGGGGCTGTGTTCTAGCAAGTCCTCAGTGTCCATGGTGCCAAACGCCCCCGTCCCCAGCGAGGATGCTGGGAGCCAGACGGCAGGCAGCAGCAGAGGGGGTACCCCGGAGTGGGAGGAGCGTTCCCCCGTGACACAGGTCACCATGGTGAAAGTGGAGGCTGGGGCTATGGGGGGCAGCGGTGCCCCCAACCCGCCGGCCAAGGGGTACATGGAGCTGGGTGGGAAAGGGGAAGGGGAGCCCCAGATGTCCCGGGAGGCCGAGGAAGAGGAGGAGGAGGAGGAGGAGGAGGAGAACACGGACGTCGAAGAGCAGGAGGAACTGCTGCACTTCTCAGAGAACGAGGGAAGTCTGAAGAGCGAGTTTCTGGAGTGAGGGGCCCATGCCGGTGAAGGGGGGCAGGGCTTGTGATGGTCCTCCAGAGGCCCATCAGCCCCTGATACCTTCCAGAGCAGCAACGGTGCTCCAGAAATGCTTTCTGACGGCCTTCTCTTGTGTTTTCCTCTCGCGAGCGGGAGGGGAAATTTGGATACTTTTTGATACAGCCTAAATCTCTGGAGGACAAACTGTTACCCTGGCATCTCATGGACTGTGATATTTAGGGACAGGTTTGTGACGTCCGTCAGATTTGATCATAGAAGAAAGCTGGAGGCACACAAACCATGTTGGGTCTAACATCACATGCATCTTAGAATCTTTGGAATTAATCATTGTATGCAGTGTAATATATAAACATATAGGTGTGTTTTTTGTCTGGTTTGAGAATTCTCAATAAAAATCATTTGAATTTAGACGATTAGATGTTATTCTTTTTGCCCTGTCATATATATTTTTTTCCCCCAAAACTTCAATAGGACTTTGAATCATACATAAATGGTGAAATGGCAAAACCTTGGTGGAATTTTACAGTCAGATTGAGCAATCTTTTTACAATACTACGTGGAACTGTATGATATATTTTTTGGTAAGTTTTCATATCTTCTGCATCTCTTTTATCTGACCACAGCTATTGGTCAGCTATCTATCAGTCAGATCAGAAGTGTTTCCTCAGCAACTTGATCTGAGTCAACAGTATGTCATCCAAGAAAAAAGCAATTTAAAAACGAAAGGTGGTCTCGCTATCTCTGTGCAGGCCCCTAAATTATGGAATTATTTACCATAGAACATCAGAGCTGCTTTTAAGTCCCTTTTTGAAACCCATTCTTTAAAACTTGCTTTTAATTCCTGTTCTTACCTTAATGGCATCACTATTATTTTAACTGATTTATGTTATTTTAACTGACTTTCATTATCATTTATTTAATATTTTAGTCTTAGTTATGTGTATTATTCAGTTTTAATTAGTTCTTTATTTTGTTTTGGAAAGTGCTTTGAACGTCAAATATGAAAAGCGCTAGATAAATAATGTTTATTACAATTATATGTTTATTATCCAAATTCCAGATATGACGATAGGTTCACATCAAGCGAGTGAGTCAAGTGAAGCAGATGTTGGCGTACTTGTTTTGTGTAAAACACTATAACCTGCAGTTGTGTCGCTAGTGACAGGCATAGCACAGCCTCGTTCACTAATTGATAGTTCACACTGGAAAATACTGTAAATTAACATTTTACATCATGTGCCGTACAGCACATCTGCATATAATCTGTTCAATATCCCGTGTCATTCCCGGGTTTTGTGTGTGAAAGGGGAATAATGCACCTTCCACACCCCTCTTAGTGGAAGAGCTACCTGACCGAGCGCCTCCACACCCCCGTTAGTGGAAGAGCTACCTGACCGAGCGCCTGCACACCCCCGTTAGTGGAAGAGCTACCTGACCGAGCGCTTGCACACCCCCGTTAGTGGAAGAGCTACCTGACCGAGCGCCTCCACACCCCCGTTAGTGGAAGAGCTACCTGACCGAGCGCCTCCACACCCCCGTTAGTGGAAGAGCTACCTCACCAAGCACCTCCACACCCCCGTTAGTGGAAGAGCTACCTGACCGAGCGCCTCCACACCCCCGTTAGTGGAAGAGCTACCTCACCGAGCGCCTCCACACCCCCGTTAGTGGAAGAGCTACCTGACCGAGCGACCATTAGGAACAGTGGAGGCTCTCAACAAACAGGTCCTCACTGAAGACATATCTTTATAATGCACCCGGGATGCCCCTCGCTTGTATTTACCCTAGATCTCTACGGTTAAACTAAGACCTGGAGTCAACCATTTCTTGACAAGCTCATCAATCCACTCACAAAATTTAAAAAAAACTTAAGATGGACATTTATTTGTAAAAGGTTTAGGGAAAATGTTGACTGAATCCAGAGAGATTAAGAATACATTTTTTATTTTATTTAATTGCTATAATTTTTTATGAACCACTTATCCCCGCATTTATTGAAATTAGAATTTAACACCAGAACATTGCTTGCGTGACAATATTGAGTATCAGCTCAACAATACTGTCACATGAATACATTGTGTTACAATGAGAACAATACTTTTTCAGTAAGTAGGCTATTTTTCAGTCTAAAAAAACAAAAACAAATGTGATGGGCTTTAAATTGTTTTGCTTTAAATTGTTTTGCTCTTTTTCATATATCCAGGTATTTATCAGTGAAAATTTGTTTGAAAAAGTCTGGCCTTGTGTACAAATACTACCACTAATACTTATAACAGTTATGACAGGTGGCATTTATATTGCAAAGTATAATGTAATTGGCTTTACTTCTAACTTCTAGTCTGCATATTGAATGTTCAATTCACTTTTGTGTGGTTGTGCTTTGTATGTTGTTCATGGCAGACGCAAGCATTTCTGGATTATTGTTATTGACTGTAATTAAGCTTGGTTATTGCCATTTTCATTTGGTGGTGTAGTTTATTTCCATCTTCACAGTAAATTTGACATTTTTAATTTGTTGTTTTTATTTTTTCGAGAAGAAATGGATTAGAGGATGGATTAGATGCGGTTACTAATGTCAGATTTATTGCATCGTGTTCTGTCCACTTAATTTCTCAGAAAACTATCAGCTACGGAAAATAGACATGAACTGACATCGCTAAATGCTAATGATGTGTTGGTTAACTGAATAGGGTCCTATCCCAAAAAGGTATTTTAACAATTTATAGTGACTGTGATTATGAAATATCTGACTGTGGAAATGATGAGGACACTGTGATTTTTCACATAGTCTAAATCTAATGGTGCTGCTCAAAGCAAGCGGCGATGCTCAGAAAAATGTGCGTAAAAACCTTTACATATTTATCAAGATTGAATAGTATTTCCCTCCGTTTCTCATATCGCTGTCTGAGCTCCACAGAGCAAGCTATACATTATTTTTTCCATTGTTGAAACCCACTCCCACAACATCTATTCCCATGAATGTGCATGTCATGAAACATTACAAGTTTACGATGTGGTTTCCCTTTTCCACAGCAGAAAGGTGATGCACCTGATGATGCCGTTTCTGTGATCCTCACAGAATTTTAAAGAAAGATACCGGATAACGGAGCAAACAATCTGCACATCACCATTACGTGTCAACGATGTGTTAGCGAGATAATATGAGAAGATTGCACTTGTGTGCGGGTAAAGAGTAAGCGCCCACAGTGTGTTCTTCCTATGAAGCTGGACACTTCGCCTGGAGCGGTTGAACCTCTGCAGAGAGGGAAAAACCCCAATTACAAGAGATAAGGTTTTCCTTATGACGAAAGATATCAGAGCCATCGCCCCACTCCTCCCCACAGATGCACACATGCAAGCTGTGTGGTGATACAAGCACCCTGGTGCTGACCTTTCTGATGAGTCTCAAGCGCCCTGTCTATTGTTGCTAAAGTTCTTTTTTTTGACCTCACCAAAATACCCAGGGCAGGGCAGATTGAGTGTACTGATATGAAGTGACACGATTAGACTTTCCTTTCTCACTTTTACAAAGAAACAGACACTACAGATGATTAACAAAAAAGTTTTTCTTTCGTTGCTAAAACAAAAAAAGCATAAACAACTTTTTTTTTATGTACTAGTTTGGTGATATACAGATATACAGTGTTAGGACAGTGACCCATTTTGTGTTGTTTTAGCGCTATATTCCAGCACATTGGATTTGAAAATGGAACAATGACTATGAGGTTAAAGACAGCTTTAATTGGAAGGTTTTTACATCCATATCGGGTGAACCGCGTAGCAATTGTAGCCATTTTTACACATAGTGCCCCCCCCCCGTAGTGCCCTCATTTTAGGCCACCAAAATTTGTAATTGGACAAATTAACATAAACTTAAATAAAGTCATCTTATTTAATATTTGGTTGCCTTTGCTTGCCATGACTTCCTGATGTCAGTGACCCAACAACATCAAAAGACTCTTGATATCTTATTTTCAGATACTCCTACAAGTGATACTATAACCTCTCTGCATTTGAATGGATCTCTATGGGAATTGGGGGTTGGGACTAGATTAAGCTCTAAACTACACGGGAATAGTATGGAACACATGGTTGGCTAAATGGCTGTAAGTCATCAAGGGTCTTAAGTATCAAACAGGTAAAAGTGGGCTTCCAAGGTCACCTACAGACTAAATAAATCATTGCTTCCATTCACAAAGTTGTACTTTGGACTTCATACTATCATATCTTTGTACACTAAAATGTTTGAATCACAGTACTTAAAATCTCTAGTCATGGTCCTAGATTAAATTGCAGGTATCTAAGCTAGAGAGGAAAGCTTATTTAGACTTCCGAGTTCCTTCATCCTGGAATAATCTGGAATTGTGCTATTGTATTGGTATTCTTTGTTTTTGTTGTACATACCCCAAAACCAAAAAAGTTGGGACAGTATTTAAAATGCACATAAAAACAGAAAGCAGTGATTTTTAAATTCTCTTTTACATATATTTAATTGAAAACAATACAAAGAAAATATATATTTACCTTTTGTAATTGGGGTTTGTATTTCATTGATGTTTGTTATTGTATAATTGAAGCGTGTTTTTTTACAAACCTCACTAAGTCCAGTTTTGATAAATCATATTTTTCAAGGTGGGTGTAATTTATCTGATGAATGGTTAGATATTTGCAGTTTTACATTTAAAATATTATTCTTAGGGATTTAAGTATAAAAAAAAAAACACCAATTTAAACTAAAAAGAATTTTGATTTTCTCAGCAAAAGTGGGCTGAGTGAGCTTTTTTTTGAGGTGTATAATGAGTATACTGTACCCATTGAAAGGTCAAATAGAAAAACGGCAGGCCCTCTTGTGGCTGACCAGGGTTATGCTTACTCCTGGGATCTGGAAAGCATGTCCATTTGCTATGTTTCTACTCTAAAAAGATGTTAATTCAAAATATATCAGGGCAACACTGCCTTGTTTAAGCACCTAAGATAAATATAAACAGATAAGGGATATATTGAGATCCGCTACCACCAACAAGATATAGCAGGCCTATGCCTATACGTTATCAAGACAGCTGGTGGCAAGGCAATAGGCCTAATATATTTCACGGCAAAGTAATAACTGATAGAATTCCAATACACAATAGGCTATGCCACAAAAGCACATGGGAACTGCAGCCTTCTGTGTTGTATTCATTAAATGAGGGGAAGATAGCTGATAAATTTTAAGGGGTAATTTGTGCTTCAAAATGGTAGCCTATGGCAAAATCATGTCTGCCACACCACTTTGAAAAGTGGAATGGAAAAAGCTACTTCGCCACACCTGTGGTGGTATCCATGATTCTGTCTCAAACGTTGTTCCAAACGTACATACACTAAAGAATAACTTTCAGTACCTCTTCAATAATAATCCCAGATCAGACCGACACACGGGTCAAAAAAGACCAATAGGAGCAAAAGGGCAAAAACAGAAGAGGCTCTTCAGAAATAATAAGAAGCCACCATCCAAATATGCATCCAAAGCTCCTGCTCCTAAAAAGAGTCAGAAAAGGACATCACCATCCGAGTTTGAGTCCGATGAAGGTGATTACTGTCTTGTCTGTGTACAGTCCTATAGGAGAAGTCGGCCTGCGGAAGTTTGGCTTCAGTGCCAATATTGTATATATTTGGCTTCAGTGCCAAAAGTGGGCGTACAAGTTATGCAGAAACAGAGAGAGAGAGAGGAGGAAGGAGAAGTACAATATTGTAGGCTTTTGGCTGTTCAATTTAAGTCATTCATTTTGATTCAAGAAAGGAATTTACTCATTCACGGAATAGAAACAGCCTTGTGGCTGTTTAATATATAATTAATTGTTGTTTTTCATTTTAAATGAGAGAAAAATGTATCCATATCTTATATTTTATATAATGACAAGTTTTTTGTGTTTTTTTTAAAGGGCAGATTCTATAGAATATTCATGCTTTCTGGTTGTGGTTTGAATTAACTGCTCAAATTGTTTATGTTTGTTGCATTATTCTTTTTAACTATAGTCAGAATATTAACATTGTGCCAATCATCCCCATAGCGTGTGCCAACCAAGCCTGTGTTTTGGCTGGTTGGCACAAGTGCAAAACATGATTTTATCATTATAATCATTAATAAACTAATTTTATGAATGATGCGTGGACATTAAATGCATCTATTATTTTAACTTATTTTAACTTAATCTTTCATTTGCTTCTGGTTCGATTATTGTAACATAATACGACATACATAGCCTACATCGCGCATGAACTGAAGTTCAACGCAGTAGCTCGCCAGTTATAGCAACATTGATTGTAACATTACTGTTGTGTTCAACTAGTGTGTAGCACTACATTTATCGGCGGTGTGGATGAATGTCACTTTTTAATATTATATCCATTCATTTATGCATCTGACTAGGAATTGTTGATTGGCTAACTTAGATACCTTCTCTTGACGGAAGCCAAATTCTCCTGATGTAACCAAAGTGTAATTTTACCCTTTTCAGCTTGACCTTCACATTCGCGTGTTTTATCAAGTCCCCTTCTGCCCACGAGTAAATTGTGTCCAAATTTACCTCTAAACTGCATTTTTGTGTATTCTTCCATTTCTAGACTATTCTTATATGCATACTAAAACGTATTCATGTAGTAACCTATATTTAAATGCGTGTAATATGTACATAAAAAGCGTAATTAGAATCAGGCTATCTTTGGACTGCTGCACATGGGTCCATTCAGCTGTGCATGGTGTAACCCACCCATGTGTTGGATAATTCCAGAAGATCGCAGTGGCAGGGTAGCAAGCTAGTTCACTCTGACTGGGCATATTTGCAAAATCGCTGGAGAAAGTCTTTAGTTTACTATTCAATTCACTTAACATTCTTTTCTCCAGAATTGGCAACCCTCGGTGGTAAATCAGATTCTGCGATCTAACCCCGATAGCTCTTAAATTACACGCACGGTCTGTCAGTTGGCCTTCATTTTCCAAAATTACAAGAAAAACCAGTCATCGGTCATGATGCTGAATGTGGTGCGCACCGCTTCAAGATCGCTCTCCTGTTGTAAAAACAGCACACGGAATGTCTCTTCCGTTGTCAAGAAGGTAAGCTATCGATCGTACTCTGTTATTTTATTCGAAAATTGTTTGAATTTAGGAAAGTTGTAACGTTACTTTGCAATGACGCAAATTGACTGTTCCCTAGCCAGCTAGTCACCGCTAGCGACTACATAAGTCTTGCTACATACAGTTAGCTAGCTGAGAGCATTTCTGGTCGCTTGCTATTACATTAGCCAAGCAAGTTCATGTTTTAGAAAGATTAGTATATAAAAAGGATAACGGTTGTCGTCTAAGTAACTGGATTTATAAATGGGCTAATTGGTTAATTTGGCTAATTTAGCTATATGCGCACACTGATTGCTCCAACATGTGATTGTTTCTTTAACGTTACATCATTTTGGGATCTTATTCACAAGCCAGCGTTAGTAGCTAAGTGCCTTATGAACCCGTTACTTTGTGACTTTCTCGGTAGCGTTACTTAGTTATTTCTTGTTTTGTGCCCTTAGAATACGGTGATGGCTGCAGTCAGAACTCCCGTGCTCTACCGGTGTCTGCTGTAACGTTAGATGCCTATATTAGCTAGCTATGCCTAGCCACATTATCAACTTGGTTATGATTGTTTTTTAAACTAGATAGCCGCCTAACTAGCAACCATGGTCCGGGTTTATTCCCCGTCTACACGTGAAGTTACTTCTGGGAAGAATAGAGAATATAATTGAGATGCGTCTGTGACCTTCACGCGAGCCTGCTAGCTGGCTAATGCTACATGAACACCGTTCAAGTTGTTTGGGGGAAGGGAGCTAGCGTGTCTGCTAACAGTCATCCCAGCGGTTCAGTGTTTCTTCTGACATTCATTAACATCCAGTGCGGCAGATTGTTAGTATAGCCAACATTACATGTTTAGCAGTGGAAGGCGCATGTTGCATGTGGAAACTTGAAATATTATAAATCACGTAAATGTTCATTCATTCAAGTGTTTCCAGTGTCACTTTACGCTAGCGGTATATTTGGAAGCGGTTGTTTCAATTCTGAGACGTATGAATGTAGTTTTTTAAAGAAATCTGGCGGCCAATTTTCTAACTCTGTTTATAACCATTTATAACCATGTTTATTTTCAGGCGTGCTGGAATGGATTGAGTCAATATGGCTTGCGAAATGTTGCGAGGCGTGACTATGCGTGAGTAAAAGACTACACCATCATTTAATGGCTTAAATTATAGGTGTTATCCATTTATCTTATGAAGTATATTGCTGTAACTCCTGATGCTGTGACTGTCTTAATTCCTTTTAAATATAATATCATTCTGTTACAGATCAGAAGCAATCAAAGGGGCAGTCATTGGCATTGACTTGGGGACCACCAACTCTTGTGTGGCTGTTATGGAGGGCAAGCAGGCAAAGGTAAGACAAATAGTTCACTTTCTTTAAAACCAGTGATCATTTAATCTTTATGAAGTTTAAGCAGTGGAACTTCTGTATTTACAGATATACTACCTGTTGAAAAGTTTAGCATTACATACTTGGCTTATAATTAGCAGCGAAAATGTAACATTTAACAATTTTGTTACAACTCAAAAAAAAAAAAAAGCTTAGATGTTTGAGTGTTGATATAAATGTCTGTCAAAGTTTGACTTGAGTCTTGTCTCTCTGAGGAATTCTGCTGCAAAGATGTGACATGGCAAAATGGCCTCTGATCTGGCTGCTTTTTTATGGCAGGTTCTGGAGAATGCAGAAGGCGCAAGGACAACTCCCTCAGTGGTGGCCTTTACCACTGACGGAGAGAGGCTGGTGGGCATGCCAGCCAAGCGCCAGGCAGTCACCAACCCTCAGAACACCTTGTATGCCACCAAGCGTCTGATTGGCCGACGCTTTGATGATGCCGAAGTGCAGAAGGACATGTACGTTTTCTTAAAATCAAAAGGCTTGTGGGAGGAGTAGATTCGTATCACAGCACAGAATATTGTGTAAATTTACCCTTAAGTGGCCACTTCCATTAAAAATGGTTTATTTATATGCATTTTTTATTTACTCATTTATGTATGTAAAGTAGTTGGGCAGGGAGAGATGTTTAAGGATTCTTTCCCTCATATCTACAGGAAGAATGTTCCCTACAAGATTGTTCGTGCCTCAAATGGTGATGCTTGGGTAGAGGCCCATGGGAAGATGTATTCCCCCAGCCAGGCTGGGGCCTTTGTGCTGATGAAGATGAAGGAGACTGCAGGTAAGCAGGGGTAATGGTCTTGTTTCAGCTCTGCTGGCCCGGCCTGGCCAGCCCTCTGATGCATGTATGCAAACTGCGAGTGGTGTCATGTGGTTCGTGTTCAAGCGTAAATCTGAAGCCACTGCATTGTTACTGTTGCACAGAGGGCTACTTGGGCCACGGTGTGAAGAATGCTGTAGTCACCGTGCCAGCGTACTTCAACGACTCCCAGAGACAGGCATGTACCTTTTCTTTACATTACGGTCTTTTACCGTGACTCTTTCCCCTGCTCCAGCAGTGACCCATGGTGTACTATTACGTGGAATTAATTCCATTGTCTGTTCATTGCCTCGGTGTTTGTCGAGGTAAAATGGGCAATCCCACCTGTTGTCTCTCAGAAAGGTTTTTTCTCCACACAAGCGCCGTTTACGGCATTGTTAACAATGGGTTGCTCTCTGTACTTAGGCCACAAAGGATGCTGGTCAAATTTCTGGGCTGAATGTGCTGAGGGTGATCAATGAACCAACTGCTGCTGCTCTGGCCTATGGATTGGACAAGACCCAGGACAAAATGTAAGCACAGTCGCTACTTATGTGATGAGCTCTGGAGACATGGTTTGAGAGTCCCAGAAACAAGTTACATACTCATCAAATCCTCACACATTTGGAAAAATATATTTGAGGGCCTGAAAGTTGTGAGGGATGTCAGACGAATGCTTTGAATCGCTGACTTAATTTGAAGATTCAGTTTTTTTGCCGTCCTTTGTTTTATATTAAGAGCCCATCAATAGTAAAGAAATGCATGCAAATTTCCCATAGACTTCAATGCATTGTATCATGGTTGGAGGTCATTCCCCCCACCCCCCACCCCCCTGCAATCATATTTCATTATATCATTTTCATAATTGAAATTGCATAATTCTGTCTATTTTGAATGCAATTTACATGCAAGAAATTACATGTACTGTATACATGTACAGATGATTTTAAAAAATTTTTTTTTTTTTTTTTAAATGTAATATCAATTTCGATCTTTATTTCTCAATCATTTAATGTTACCAGAACAACCTCCAGATTACTAATTTAAACAAACATTTATTGCAAATGACTACATGTACAAGACTCATACATATATCATTGTCATATTATTACAAGGAAATGGAATTATAACAATTGAGTAGTGCATAACACTTATCAAATGGTTGTGATGCCATGTGAATTATTATGTGTAACTTTAAAGGCCGTTTTCTCAAAATGTCAAATTTGCATAACCTGCCGCAGCAAAACGAATGTATCTCCATAACCGAACATCAGAATTGCACCACATTTTGCACAGATACTCTATGATACATGTTCCATTAATCCATAGAGCCATTCTTTTCTATCTTGCATACTTTTTAAATTACAGCCTACTGTTTTTTGATTGGCTGCGGCCGTTGCCATGGCAACAGATTAATCAAAATTTGCTCTATGGTTCAATGCGGAATTTACTGATGTACCACCTGATGAAGTTTCATGAAAATCCATTAAAGCATGACAAGAGTTCCATTTGTTTTGCTGTAGCACCATTTTACATTGAAGTCTATGGGAAATTTGCATGCATTTCTTTACTGTTGATGGGCCCTTAATTTTGCCCCTTGAATTGACCCCTGTGTGATTATTCACATTCTACTCAAAATGGTTCGGGATTCGATTTAGGTTTAGAGCAGATCCAGCGAGATGGTTCATTTTCCGGAATAAGAAGGTAGAAGACACTGGTGATACAGCCTGCGGTAGAGGTTTATGGGTTCAATTTATGTCAACTGAACCTTGAAAGGTATTGGGGGGGGGGGGGGAGTTGGCATTGGCAGCATAGATGAGGGTAGAGCTGATGAACAAACTTAAGACCTAAATACCACTTTAATAAATTTCTTGTGTGCAGTGGACAAGATTTCTAACAATCACATTCCAGTTTAAAGTACAGTACATTGTCCTCCTCTGGACATTTAACATTTGAAACTGTTTTTTTTGCAGTATCGCGGTGTATGACCTGGGTGGAGGTACCTTCGATATCTCTGTCCTAGAGATCCAGAAGGGTGTGTTTGAGGTCAAGTCCACCAACGGAGACACCTTTCTGGGCGGAGAAGACTTTGACCAGCAACTGCTGATGCACATCGTCAAGGAATTCAAAAGAGAGGTTAGCGTGGGGGGGGACATGGGCTGCTTTCGGATCCAATTTAACACATTCCCTTCCCTTGCTGTCTTCCCTCGAGGGAGCTATTTTGTGACAAAATTTGTGATGTGCAACAAGTGACCTTAACAGGTGCTCTGCAAGGGAGCATAGAAGAAGAACACACCAAAACTGAACTGAACGGCCCTTGCAACCGATATAGGGAGTGCTACCCCATAGCGTTGAAACGTGACCGCCCACTTTATCTGTGTGGAGCATTGCATTGTGGGATTCCCTTCTTGCTGGACGCTTGCATTTTTTTTTACCCTTGGTGGAAGGGAATATAATTATTACTCCCTCTCCTTTCTTAAATTGGAATTGAATCGCACTTGGTGTGGCTGCCATTTTTCATCCTGGCATTTTGGGGATTCCTTGGGGAAGCAAGGGAAGGGAACGACAGGAAGTAAGCATGGAATTCAGATCCGAATGCAGCCCTGGACTCCAGACAGTGGCACTGGAGTAATGCTGTCCGTTCTACATTAGTGACAGTGCGGTCAGCGTAATCGGATCGTTTATTGAGTTCATTGATCCATATGGATCCCCCAGAGACCTTGTTGTAAATGTGCTCACCGGTAGTTGCGCGGTTTTTTAATTTTTTTATTTTTTTTATAAGTTGCAGTGATTTATATATTTTTATTATTTCTCTGCAGGTCAAACCTCTTCTGAATTCATCTTTGTGTTCAACACTGTGTAGAACTCAACGGCAGCATTGACTTTTTACCCGGCCAGAGTCTTGGCAGGACATGAATTATTACACGCTGCTTTAGTTATTTTTTGGAAATAAATGAATTTGTTGCGTAACAGTGTTGCGTAGACTGTCACAATGCTGTGCAAGTAGCCAAAAATAGTTATTAATTTTTTGTAGTACATTTACATGCTACAGACGGATTATAGCTATACAGGCTGGATTAGGTTGTGGTCTCGTTGGGTGAATGTTTTGAAGGGAAAAGACGGTCTCATACTCATTATTTTGTCTGAGGGATACCCGTTTAGTCTTTTTATGTTCTTTACAGTCTGGTGTGGATCTCACAAAGGACAACATGGCTCTGCAGAGAGTGAGGGAGGCGGCAGAGAAAGCCAAGTGTGAGCTGTCATCTTCCCTGCAGGTGAGTCTAACTGCCTGGAGCTCTGTCTTTAAATCCCACCCACCTGCCTGAAATTCTGGGGTTATCGAGGGCCTTATGGGAAGAGGCATTCTTACAAAAAAATCTTGTTTTCCCAAAAGCCTTTTGGGCAGTTAAATGTGAAATGAATCACCCCCCCTTGTGGTTCCTCTGAAGTGTAATGTCAAAGTAATTCAGTTAGGTTTAAGCTGATCTGATTGGACAGTTTCGAATTTTGCAATGAAAAGTCAGGAAGAATCAAAACCGCATCTAGTTAGTTTGCCACATCAACAGCAACTCTGCCCAGAACTAAAACTTTCAAAATGACGCTCAGAATTTAACTGGTGTGAAATGGAAGTGGACCCGCAGAAAGTGTATTGCTATAATTAAGGCCAGGATCACATTCACATTCTGGCGCATGTTACTGTAAGCTCCTGAATGCCAACAAGTAAGGAGCCAGATATCTGAGTTAAAAACCCATAGCAGGGCATCTCATCCACATGCACATGCTGTGACGTCGGCGGTTCGGGTCCGACCGCGCAACCTGTCGCATTGTCTCTCCCTCTCTCTCGCTCCCGATTCTTGCTGTCTGTCCGCACTGTGCTGTCCAATAAATCTTAAAAAGCCCTAAAAATATATTTGGGAGGAGGAGGAGGGGGGGGGGGGGGGGGGGGGGGGGGGGGTGTGTGAGACCCATAGTAAATAGCATTTAATGCATACGTACGGATGTCAGCTTGGTGGGTTGTTGACAAAGGCAGTTTTGGTAATGATTTTTAGATATTTGTGCCTTTTGGTCTGGTTTTGTCATCAGCCTTGTCAGACCTCCGTAGGAATGTGGTTCACCACGAGCCTGAACCCCCAGCGGCAGCCAAACTGCGACATAAAATATGTAGGAGAGACAGGAAATACAATCAAGGCCAGATTGGCACAACACATATATAACATAAGAAATCATAGAAAAACAGACACGCACGTAGTGGCTCTTCCTACACCATGGGCTTGAAGCAGTAGAAATATCGGGCCTCCATTCAAACATTAACTGGACACAGGAGGACAGACGTAGGACAGAAAGACATTGGATTAGAAAACTCAACACCATATTCCCAGGAGAGAACGGTGGTACGCTGTAAAACTTCAACACAAGAGGGACCAAATTCTTCCTACTAAAGGCTGCAGTACACTGAATGGCCTGTGCAAACTTTTCTTTCCCAAGGGGACCTCAAAAGGGGTAACTGAGAAATAAAGATTTTTCCCCTAAACATGAACCCCCAGCGGCAGTCAGCTGTGCAGGCCTGTACCATGCCTGAGCCAGTGTTACTCTGCTGGGAGAGGAAGGTGCTGTCATTGTAGCCGGGCTCTGGGAGACACTGTTTTAGTGGCTGCTGATGCCAGGCTGTGACAGTGGTGCGCCCCTCTTGAGAGTGGACTGTGCCCACATGTTGGGGGCGGCCCTAGTCTGGGGGGCGAACAGAGGCGCACGTTGCGCCGGCACCTCGCTCTGTCTGCCGCTCGATTCCTAAAAGCCCCGGCTTGCTCTTCCACACAGACGGACATCAACCTGCCGTACCTGACCATGGACGCGTCCGGCCCCAAGCACCTGAACATGAAGCTGACCCGCTCCCAGTTCGAGGGCATCGTGGCCGACCTCATCCGCCGGACGGTGGCCCCCTGCCAGAAGGCCATGCAGGATGCGGAGGTCAGCAAGAGCGACATCGGCGAGGTGCTCCTGGTCGGCGGAATGACCCGGATGCCGAAGGTAAGGACGGGTTCGCTCCGCTAGCACACACGCTTCTCTCCCGCTGGTCGCTAGGGCTGGGTATGCCGGTTCCGATACCGAGAGCTGGGATTCGATACCAATACCAAATGCACCGTTACTTTTTCCCGATACCTTTCTTTGCAAAGTGTAAATACATTTTTCTACAATATCCAAAAAATAATAATAATTCACTTCAATGTCCAAATTCAAAACTTCACAAATGCTTCAGTGATTAAAGTAAGCATGTATAAAATGAACAAAATGTATTTAAATCATGCAATATCGGATCAAAGGATAAAAACAAGGAGTCTGAAAGCCCCCCCCTCCCCCTTGGTCGGGCTAAAAATCTGGTACTTAACAGATCATTTAAGAAACTTGAGTACCTGAAAATTGGTACCAAATGCTTGGACAGTTTTCAATACTCTACGGACGTGATTCGGCCGGCGCTCAAAAAGTACTGAGGTTCGATACCCAGCCCTACTGGTCGCGTGCGACTGGTTCGAGCTCCCCTGCTTACTCCCATCTCCCCTCCGCCTTCGCCCCACAGGTGCAGCAGACGGTCCAGGACCTGTTCGGCCGCGCCCCCAGCAAGTCGGTCAACCCGGACGAGGCGGTGGCCATCGGCGCCGCCATCCAGGGCGGGGTCCTGGCGGGAGACGTCACCGACGTGCTCCTCCTGGACGTCACCCCTTTGTCCCTCGGTATCGAGACCCTTGGCGGGGTCTTCACCAAGCTCATCAACCGGAACACGACCATCCCCACCAAGAAGGGCCAGGTGAGGAGTGCAGGAGGGTCCTCAATGGGGGTGGGAGAAGCAGTGGGTCCTCAATGGAAGTGGGAGAAGCAGTGGGTCCTCAATGGAAGTGGGAGAAGCAGTGGATCCTCAATCTTAACCAATAAGGGCCAGTGTGAGTGTAGCCCTTTTGTTCCCGCCAAGCAGTAACACGCTTGATTCTAATAATCAACCACTCGAGTCTTTGCTAAGGACCTTGATTAGTAGAATCAGGTGTGTTACTGCTCGGTTGAAATAAAAGCCTGCACCCACACCGGCCCTTACTGGTTAAGATTGAGGACACCCTTTGTTAAAGCAAGGCCCTTTTCTGCATTCGCAGAAAAGAACCAAATTCGATTGGATTGCGTTCTCCCTGTGGGATAATGCTGTGGTGCTGCTGGAGTTCCTGAGGTTGAGCTCATGCTTTTTCCCACCTTTGTCCAGGTGTTCTCCACAGCTGCTGACGGACAAACTCAGGTAGAAATCAAGGTGTGCCAGGGAGAGAGGGAAATGGCGGCCGACAACAAGGTCCTGGGGCAGTTCACTCTGGTACGCGTCTACAACCCGATCCGCCGTAATGCAGCTGGGAACGTACAAGTGAGACATTGTGCGTACCGGGGCTGTGTCTCACGTCTGTTCCTTGTAATGCAGGTGGGCGTCCCCCCTGCCCCCCGAGGCGTGCCCCAGATCGAGGTGACGTTCGACATTGACGCAAATGGAATCGTGCACGTGTCTGCCAAGGACAAGGGCACTGGCCGAGAACAGCAAAGTGAGTCAACCCCCCCCACCCCCTCGACTTCTGACGGCGGTTATTTTCTTTGGCAGTTTTCTTTGTGCCGTGATGTACTTACTAACACATCATTCCGACTGAAAATGTGGGGAAAGATCTTGTCTAACTGAGCACAGCTGCTGACAGAATACTGTTATGGAAACCAACAAGAAGCTTTAATATTAATCGGGGTATAAAATTAACTTTTTCACCCACTGGCCAGAGGGCTTGTGGATTCTAAAAATCACCAGCCATTTTCAACATTTTACCAGCCACATTTTTACAATATAACACAACCTGGTTGGTTGACAGACAAAGTGGCTGCTAGAGTAAAAATCTTACCAGCCACAATCAACAGGAATTGGCTGGTGTTAATTTTACATCCTGATTTTAATGCAGTTCACATTGCATCATCAGTTTGCTGTAAACTTTTTAATTGTAATGAAACCCCCTGCCCCCCCTTTACTGTACTAATGCTGTTCTGTCCTGCCATTTTGTCCAGTTGTAATCCAGTCCTCTGGTGGTCTGAGCAAAGACGACATTGAGAACATGATCAAGAATGCAGAGAAGTACGCCGAAGAGGACAGGCGGCGAAAGGTAGGTTTAGCGACTCTTAAGGCCTGTTCATCCAAAAAATGTAGGCGTACAGACGTTCGCAGGCTCTGCGTGGGCCTAAATGACATCCTAGCAGACCCAAAACGGACGTAAGCCGAGGTAGTCCGCACAGCAGTCGTTTTTTGTGTCCGTGCAGACCTGTCCGCGTGAACCTGTCGTTTCACCTACAAGCGTACCTTCTGCATACCGTAATCATTTTCCATGAAGGATTCCATTGTTCCATTTGCGATTTGCGCGCAGGAATGTTGGGAAATGTAGTCCATAAAGGGGGGGGGGGGTTATGCTGGACTGTGAAAGGCAGACTGTCCGTCCGCGTACGTGTCTGCTCCCCGTTTTAAACACGCTGGAGCCACCCTTACCCAACCGCTTCCAGAGAACACTGTCCTTATGTGTGCATCGTGCACACTGTTGTCTCCCGTCCATAGGTTATTGCCCATGAGCGAGAAGCTTGCTGAATATCCAGTCAAAAAAAAAAGTGTGGTTATGAGCCTCGTGTCCTCGGCTCGAATCCAAACCGTGCTAGTGCCCACTGTGGCTGGTGGCTCCATAGGGAGACGATGGGAGGGTTCAGTCGGATAGGGTTCCGTGTGCATTGCTATCGAGCGACTCCTGCTGGTTGATCGAAAGTTGCAGAGCTGCATATAAAGGGTCCCTCCTCATCCTTCTCCTCACTATGCGAGCCTAGCTGTAGTCTGACGTGTGAAGTGAAGCAGCTGGCGACACCCTGTGTTTCGGAGGAGATCTGTGGATGTCTACGCTCTCCTGAACCGGCAGTGGGGTTTGCGCAATGTATGCGGCGGTTAACGATGGGTACGTTTACATGCACAGCAATATCCGATTACTGGAAACGATCAGCTTACGCCAGTATTTAACTTATTGTGTTCACATGGACATAAGAAATGTGATTACTCCAAAAGCCGCGTTTACATGATTCTCTCCATAATCGGCTCTGTGGAAAACGTAGCTACTAACTGCTTCCCGTTGTAAGGACAAAAATGATCCGCCTGTCAAAAATTTACGTTAGTAGGCTATTATTATTATTATAGCTAGCTAGTAATTATTATAGCTACTTATTTATAGCTAATTGCTAGTAGTGGTTGATTTATATTATTGTACTAGCTAGCTTTACCGATCTCTAAATCTGGCGAATTTCCCGAAAATTTCAGTTATTTAATGTGCTAGCCACAAACTAGCTAGTACAAACACAAGCACGTAACACTGAACAATATATTTTCACCGGTGAAATGCAAATCTAATAATAAAATTCTGGAAGTGAGATGCTGAAGGAACCCCAGGCATAGCAAATGTTGATGGGTGGAATCATTTTGACGTTACACCGCCTCTTCTGCCTGACATGCGTAGTTTTGAAAAGCCGAAAGAAACCGGAGAAAGGTGTTTACATGCTCCAAAAAATTGAAAGTTTGGCCAAAAAAACCAGGGGTGTTAATCGGGTTTCAAAAACACGGATTATGACCTTACATTATCGGATAAAGGTGTTTACATGACCATTTCAGTAACCAGAGTATTGCCATAACCGGGTTCTGATCGGAGTATTAGTGTGGATGTAAACGTACCCATTGAATACTTCCTAAGATTTGTTATGAGGTGCAACTTCAATCATCTCCTTTTTGCTGCAAATGATTAGCCTTACCAAATTGGAGTGGGAATTGGATATGCTTAGCCGTCTGTTGGTGCCTAATTTATTTAAAAAAATTTTTTTGAAAAGCATGATATTTCATTAAGGACAAGGGCACTGGCCGAGAACAGCAAAGTGGGTCAACCCCCCTCCACCCCCTCGATTTCTGACGGCGGTTATTTTCTTTGGCAGTTTTCTTTGTGCCGTGATGTACTTACAAACACATCATTCCAACTGAAAATGTGGGGAAAGATCTTGTCTAACTGAGCACAGCTGCTGACAGAATACTGTTATGGAAACCAACTTTAAACTATTAAAAGCATGATATTTCATTAAGTGTGTCCCGTTGTTGCATGTAAAATGTCTTGAAGTGACCTTGTTGATGGTGGCGTGTGCCCTTTTGTGTGGCCCTGACCTCTGTTGTTTACCATCACCCTCAGGACCGTGTTGAGGCTGTGAACATGGCAGAGGGCATTGTGCATGACACAGAGTCCAAGATGGAGGAGTTCAAGGATCAGCTCCCAGCTGACGAGGTAAATATTTCTTTTTAGAACATGCAACTGTCCTCAAATGACCAGCACGTGCCGAGTAGGGGCCTTTTCGTTAACGGGTTTTCCCTTCTCTTCTTCCAGTGCAATAAACTGAAGGAGGAGATAACCAAAGTCAGAGACATGCTGTCACAGAAGGATACGGAGACTGGAGAGAACATCAAGCAGGCTGCCACAGCCCTTCAGCAGGCATCTCTCAAACTCTTTGAGATGGCATACAAGAAGGTAACGGATTCTGTGGTCCGATTTATTATTTACAGTGTTGAGCCAAAAACTGTCACCATTACTGGTGTCCTTTGCCATAAAGCTGTTGGGGAAAAGTTTCCTGAGCAGTTCGTTTTGGTTCTCCCCAAGTCCTGCTCAACAGGCAGCATTTTGCAGTGGAACTTGGATTGTCTTTACTTGTACAGCCTGCCATGTTGGTCAGAATCCGTTCATATAAGCCTGACCAGACGCTGTTACCTCTTTTGTCCACAGATGGCGGCAGAGAGGGAAGGCAGCAGTGGCAGCTCGGGGACCAGTGGGGAAGAGAAGAAGGAAGGCCAGCAATAAACCCCTTTGCACTTAGGATTGTCAGAGACAATGGGACTGAAGGGCTTGGGAATATAGACCTGTTATCCTGAGCGACTATTGCGTTGAAGTCATTCTCACATACTGTGTTTTTGCAGTAAGCTATACAGTATACAAATGCCATTGTATGCCCCCCCCCCCCTTATAATTTAACAGTTCAAAACTGGTTTCTGCCTCTGTTGTGAAGTAGTATGTCTAGTAATTATCTGTCGCCTGTGATTCCTTTGGGTTAATTGTCCAGATCAGATCAAACCAAACCTTGCTTTGTTGTTTTCAGTTCTGCTCATGTCTTTAGCTATCACGTAAGGGTTTCCATGTGGAGATTATTTGGGTAATGATGAAGCAAGGCCATTCCATCCCTTGATCCAGACGCTGTCAGTAATATCACACATTCAAATGTATGAGTGGAGTTTTCATTTCTGCACATAGGAAAGGTAACCGGATGAAAGGCAAGATTTGATCCTGCCTTAAATCTCCAAAAATAATTACTGTCTCTATTATGCTAAACAGTGAAAGACACTTAGGTTTTCATATAGTTGACTCAAATGGCTTGGAGGGAACCGTAAATGAACAACTTAAGAAAGAGTGCATGTCTAAACCTTAATTTGAAAGTTGCCATTTTGGAAACTTTCTGTATGGGTATTTTAGCATAGGGCGATGCCCATGTGAGAATGTAGAGATGGAACCTTGGTCAGGTGTGCGCACATTTGTACAAAATTAGTATAAATCTACACTTGGGTCATTACAGGCAGTGCGTTTAGAGACGTGGCCTGCTAGTACAATGTGTGGTTCTCAGTTACTTCCTTTTGTGGTACATGGTATGCTTTGTGATCATTTGTATATAGTTTTGCGACACTGTAAAGCCAAGTCCATTTAGGATTCCACATGACGGTAGAGAACCGAAGTGGCTGGTTTTTTCCCTATACCCAGGTTGCTTCCACTCTGAAATTGGGTCTTAAAACTTGCTGCGTGTTTGCCAAATTGTCGCCAATTTGAAAAGCAAGTTTGTGGAGGAATGGTTCATGTAAAATTCTCAAATGTGAACACTATTGGGTTAGCGTTTAGAAAAATGTGCGAGGAGGGTTTTTGGAAGATGTTTAAGTCTGTATACTCAAAATGATTTAAATGCTTACATTATAAACTTTTGTAATAAAGAAATAATAAAATTTCAACACTGAAATGCACTTATTTCCATGTTCTATGGTCTTGTGGTTGTTGGTGTTCTAGCCTCATTACCTTAGGATGCTATGAGCCTGACCCAATTCAACGATTTTAGATGAGACCAACTCACCGGGCTATGCTTTGCTAATAAACCAATGGTTAGTAACCTTTTTCTGTCATGAGTTAAGTTGAAGGCAGAGAATAAAGCCAACTCAACCTTTGATTTTATTGCATTAAGCTGGCTAAAATTTGATATAGACCCTATCAGAACTCAAAGGAAACCAACCTCACAAAATATAGCTTCCCTCCCACCCTGTCTTCTAACATGTCAAAATGAGTCACTGTTGATTACAGTTTAAAATAACCTATAGTTTCATGGTGTACAAGCATCAATTTATCCAGCCATCAAAACTTAAGTGCACATCCAAATCGTTCTTAGTAGCTATATTTGGTGAAATGTTTTTCAGAACGTTCTCATAAGTGAAATACCCAGAAATTGTGATGAACACATTCACAAATCAATGAATGGTTTATGGTTTCAAATATTTCAACAATTACAGTGGTAGTTGCTATGTAACTTCACTTGTTAAGGCAACTCCTGCCTTCCTTTCCCTGCCAAAAATTCCAGCTAAGACCAGCTAGAAGTGTCAAACGCAGTTTAAAACCAGCTTACGCTGGTTTAAAATGGAATTTTCAGCAGGGTTTGAAACAACATCAAATTTGGAATTCTTACGGTGGTGCTGAATTTTCAATTAATAACCTGTTCATTTTAGAGAAGTTCTTTATCCACAAATGTAAGTTTCGAAAAACCCCACCAATTGTTATTGTCTTCATGAAACAACTGACCTTAGTTTGTGGATCTCGAATAGGCTACTTATGAAAAGTAAACATGCACAGAAACTCGCCTTTTTTCAGAATATGATGACACACTTTTTGTGCGCATATTTTCTGTTTATTTTTTATATTGTTCCTGAAATTGCTCCGTCTTGTAATCTTTAATATCATACGTTATTGTAATGCCTGGAGATTATTGTACATGTGGAAATTATTCAATAAAAAAACTTGTCAAGACAACTTCCGCATGGAAATTGAGTCTTCCAGGGAGGGTTTACATATCCCATAATACTCGTGGTTACGCAACGTGACACTCTATGGTACGCAGTATAAAGTAGAGTGGAGCGTTTCAAACGACCTTTCATTAAGGATGAAGGACGGCGAAAGGATCCAGTTGTACCCAGGGGTAAGATTTTTTAAGCTGTTTAGCAGCCTCTTGCCAATTTTATAACAAATATTCACCGTTTTCTGCCAGCAGCCGGTATGCTGCGCAATTTTAGCTATGTATTTGAATGGGTAGGTAACGTTAACGTTGACTTAAGGGAATGCTCCATTTTGCAATTTCAACTTTCGAAAGCATCTTGCCAGCTAAGTTAGTTTCTATATTTTATTCACTTCGGTTAATTTCGAACTAACGATTACTATCAATCTAGTTCCTCACTCGCGCCTTAACTTCGTCAACATAGTTGAGCAAATCGGGTGAAACTTTGTAAGCAACACGTGGTAGCTGGGTAGCTAAATATTTTTTGAGAATGTAGTTTTTCATCCAGCTAGATTTCTACAGTAACGTTAACTATCAAGTGTATGTATGCTAGCGGACTATTAAAGTGTTTACTTGCTTTATTTAAAGTTGCATCAAGAGTTATGCGTGCATTAACGGCGATGGTCGTAAATTGCGCTAAACATGCCTGTAATCCTCAATCTGTTAGTGTCTGAAATGAAACTTGTCGTCCTAGGACGGCGTAATGTGGCCTGCAGCTGTCCGAAGTCGTCTTCGATGGATAACTTGAGTCTTTTCCCTTCTTTGAAAATGTACTAATTTTCTAATTTTATCAGGTAATTTATCTCTGGCTACTCCTGCTTTCCATGAACTTCCCGATCATTTTGATGAAATTATTTCTAGTACTTTGTAACGTTACAATGTTGAGCTCTTAAACACCATGAAGGCACTAAGTTGCCTCTGCTTTTTTGAACTTTGCAGATCCTTAGACTTGTAAAAAAAAAAAATCTTAAGAATTCAGTTGGTGTTTTTTGCACCCAAGTTCTCTATCCTTAAAATGTTAGTATGTCATTGATGTAATTGCATTAATCATGTTCAAAACATATTCTCAGGCCTTTTGTCAATGCAATACAACACATGGTTTGGCTGACCACATTAGTTTAAATTCTACTTTGAAGTGTATTGGACATTAGATTGTGTGCCCTTTTGTACAGTGAAATAAAAATTATAGAGGACCAATCCCAAATGCCTGTTAAGCCAGGAGGGACCCCCAGCGGTAGTCAGCTGTGCAGGCCTGTACCATGCCTGAGCCAGTGTTACACTGCTGGGAGAGGAAGGTGCTGTCATTGTAGCCGGGCTCTGGGAGACACTGTTTTAGTGGCTGCTGATGCCAGGCTGTGATGGTGCTGTGCCCCTCTTGAGAGTGGACTGCGCCCACATGATGGGGGTGGCCCTAGTCTGGGGGGCTAACATTTAATCGCTGAGATTTAAAGCTGCAGTAGGCAAGTTTGAAAAATATACCAGGCAAAAAGGCTTTCCTCTTTTGCTCTCCTCCCTCCTATCTCTCCTAAGCCCCTCCCACCAAATGATGCTCCAGTGCATGTGCGGTGACAGGCAGATGGCTGCTGGAATATGAGTAAATTTAATAATTTCTCCAAAATTATATAAAATCTTGCCTACTGCACCTTGAATGTGCCCCAGATGCAATGGAGCCCCATTATGTGCCTTGGAGGGCTGGGAGTAAGTGGCTTTTCATTCCGACCAATCAATGCCAATTAACTCGCCTTCAACCAGAGAGGAGGGAACTAATTGGTGAAAGTGGCAGTTGAAGTGAGTGGTTGGACTGAAAACCTGTGTAGTCTCAGCCCTCCCATGGCATGTGATTGGGCACAGCTGCCCTGATGCATATACTGGCGCAAATTGGTTACTCCAGTGCATCCACGTCCTCTTGTAAGTGTCCCTTTTGCCTTGTTTAGATGGCAGGTTGCCAGATTGCTGAGAGACCATTCAAGATGCAGCGCTGAACGTGGCTGGAGGTAAGCTTCTCAAATGGCTTGGTTGTGTTTTTGCATTCCGAGCATGAAGACAGGCATTTGAGTCAACAGAAAATTGACCGATTTTATTTCAAGCAATGCAAGTCTAACCCAGGCGTCCTAAATCTTATCCAGAAAAGGCAGGCTTTTGTTTCAACCAAGAAGTAAAATGCCTGATTCTACCAATCTATTACTAGAGTCTTTGCTCAGGACCTTTATTAATAGAATTGGGTGTTACTGCTCGGCTGAAACAAAAGCCTGCACCCACACCGGCCCTTTCTGGATAAGGACCCCTGGTCTAACCCAACCATGATGAATCTGACTTGGTATGGCCTTACAGAACTGTAGAGGGTTAATTTGCTATAGTCAATCGGAGTGCAGTAACTCCTTAGGTATAGCAAAACTATTCTAAAGCACACCGTTTGCTTCATAAAGCTGTGGAATGTTTGTTTTCTTAAGATTGTAGTTATATTGGTGTGTTCTTTATTGTACAGGAACTGTGGTCATTGAATCAGCAGTGAGAGTTGGAGATGGTAGCCAGCAGAATGAAGGCCAGGTAACCTGCCATGTGTGGTGCATTTTGAAAATATCACTGATGCAGTGAGGAAATCCACCCAAGTATGTACTATCATAGCAGAGGGAACTTCCTTGTTATGATCTCCTTTCCCTTGGGACATCAAAGGCAGGACTTTGGCACAGGTTAAAGTGGATCAATTCCGCTATGACCTGACGAGAAGACCTGAGACAGTTCAAGTGTGGCATATTCTGTTTTTTTAAGTCTTCTGTATGTGGCGATGGGCTGTTTGTAGCTGACTAGAACCGGGAGGTTATGGGGTGGGGGGGCATCTACAGAGCCGAGGTAAACTTAATTTCTGTAGTTCCTGAATTTCTCGTTCCAGGTCCCGTGGTGGAATTGCGAAGATGCCGGTGGCCAGCTTTGAGAATCCTGGTGGCAGTTTCTGCTCTTGTGCGTCCCACCTAACATGTCTATCCCTGTGTTTTGTAAAAAAAATAAAATCATAAAAACCTGTAAGTTAATTGCTTTGTCTTTCATTCAGTCTCATATCGACGTGAGCCAGGCACTTAAGTGATGAGTGGGTAGTCTTGCACAGCCAGCATGTTACTCCGACTGGAGTACAGAGGTGGGCAACGAGGGCTGTATCTTGTTTTTCATACGTCTAGCCTTAATTGCCCTGAAAATGTATGCCTTCTGACACTTTGGATACATAACTTCAAGTGCATGAATGACAGTGAAAACGACTGCTCTTGTGTCCTTATATCATGTGGATACTTAAATCCAAATCGCCCTGGTTTTCTTACCCCAGGTAATTAATTGAACAATTGGTGCTACTGATTGGCCAGACTCTTTGCACCTAACTCCCAGGTAAAGGGGGAGGGGGGGTGGAAAACTAGCATTTCTCAGCCCACGAAGACCGTGATTTGAGTAATGGCCCTGTGTGAAATCTGATCTAATCTACAAGTGAACCGGTGTTGGCGTATGTCGCACTTTAGCCAAGGTAACCGGTGGAAACCAAAACCTGCGTACACACTGGTCCTCCAAGACCGCAATTGTCCACCCCCCTCTTAGTGTAATGGGTAAGGAACTGGACTTGTCTAAAAGGTTATAGGTTTGATTCCCAGGTAGGACACTGCCCTTGTACCATTGAGCAAGATACTTAGCCTGAATTGCTTCAGTAAATATCCTGCTGTATAAATGGGGGTAACTTTAAAAAATAAAAAAAAAGTACAATTTGGTCTGGGTAAGTGTCTGCTAAATGTCAATGCAATGCAACCTAGCTGAAACTGGTATGAATGCATGTGAAAAATGCAATCCAAAGCCTCTTACATTTTATAAGGGTTAGTTACTCATTTGATTTGCTTGTTACTAATAATGCATGTACAGTTGTGAAAAAGTGCACCGTCACCCCCAGATAAGTTCTCTTTTTAGACCTATTTGGACACATGGATATTTGGTCCTTGTTCCAATGCTTTTTACTGTTAAAGGTTGTCTAATTTAACAAAGGACACAAATTATGCTTTTAAATGATTTATCAGAGATCAACTTTGGAATTTTCAGCCATTCTTCTTTGCAGTACTGCTTTAATTGTGTGATGTTCAAGGGCTTCCTTGAATGCACAGTCCGCTTCGTCCCCCCCCCCCCCCCCCCCCCCAACGCATTTCGATCTGGACTTTGACTTGGCCATTCCATAACCCTCTATTTTTTCTTTGAGCCATTCTGTACTAGATTTGCTTGTATTTTTAGGATCCAGGACCTTTTCAGCTTCAGCATCTGAAATGATGGCCTCACATTCTTAAGAATGCTCTGGTATAAAGTTGAATTTGTTATGGTAAGTTTACCAGGCCCTGAGGCTGCAAAGCAGCCCCAAACCATAACACCCCCCTCCACCATGTTTCACCATTGGAATGAATTGCCTTTGCTCAAAGGCAGTGTTGCATCTTTGCCAAACATGACGTTTTGCATTGCACCCAAACAGCTCCAACTTTGACTCATCAGTCCAGAGTACATTTTCCCAGTAGTTTTGAACTTTATCCAGATGTCGTTTGGCAAAGTTCAGTCGTGCTTTTATATTCTTTTTGGAGAGCAGGGGCTTCTTCCTTCCTATCCTCCCATGGTAGGTCAAGTTTGTGCATCTATTTCTGATTGTTGATTCATGCACTTTCACATGAACTGTGGCAAGTGAAGTCTGTAGGTCTTTAGATTACATTACATCATTTGGCAGACGCTTTTATCCAAAGCTACGTACAATAAGTGCATATTGAAGGTCATTGACGCGATTACAAAGCAAATCCGACAAAGCACAACTTTCTCACAGCGTAGGAGCTATCCCTAGTAATGAACATGTGTAGTACACACAGTCAGCGATACATTCTGAATTAAAAATAACCAAAAACACAAGTAAATAGAAAACAAGCAAAAAAAAACAGGAAGCGAGTACTATAGAATGGCCCTATATAGGTATTTTAGTCGAGGTGGAGTCTGAAAGAGTGCGTTTTCAGACCACGACGAAAAACAGACAGTGTTTCAGCTGAGCGCAGCAGAGTGGGGAGTTCGTTCCACCACTGGGGAGCTAGGGTGGAAAAGCTCCGCAGTCGGGACGAGCGGGAGCCGTTAACATGGAGGGGGGGAAGTGCAAGTCGCCCTGTAGCAGCAGAGCGAAGTGGTCGAGCAGGAACGTAGTGCTGGATTAAGTCCTGGAGGTAGGAGCGGCCTGACCTTTTGGCTGCAGTGTAGGCCAGGGTCAGAACTTTGAACCTGATCCTGGCCATGACCAGCAGCCAGTGGAGTGACCTCAGCAGGGGGGTGACGTGCGAGAACTTCGGGAGGTTGAACACAAGCCGAGTAGCCGCGTTCTGGACCAGTTGTAGGGGCAGAATGGCGCAGGCTGGTAGGCTTGCGAGAAGGGAGTTGCAGTAGTCCAGGCGTGAGGTGACCATGGTCTGGACAAGAAGCTGGCCGGAGTAGGTGGCCAGGTACGGCCGAATCCTCCTGATGTTGTACAGGAGGAACCTGCAGGACCATGCCGTTGCCCTGATGTGTTCTTTGAAGTCCAGCTGGTCGTCCAGGACCACCCCCAGGTTCCTTGCAGAGCGGGAGGTGGTGACCATGGTTCCGTCGACGGTGATGGACAGGTCTAGGAGCGGGGAGGTCTTGTATGGCATGAAGAGCAGCTCAGTCTTGTCGAGGTTGAGCTTCAGGTGATGGCTAGACATCCACTCAGAGATGTCAGCCAGGCAAGCAGATATTCTTTCCTTTACCTGTGGGGTAGAGGGAGGGAAAGAGAGGAAGAGTTGAGTGTCATCAGCATAACTATGGTAAGAGAAGCCATGTGAATTAATAACCAAACCAAGAGACTTAGTGTAAATGGAGAACAGCAGAGGACCCAGTACAGATCCCTGCGGGACTCCTGTAAAAAGTGGATGAGGTGCAGAGACAGAGCCCTTCCAGGAGACTTGGTAGGATCTATCTGTGAGATAGGATGTAAACCAAGAGAGGGCAGTTCCAGAGATGCCCATCTCAGCCAGTGTGGAGATCAGGAGTTTGTGGTTGACCGTGTCGAACGCTGCAGACAGGTCAAGGAGAATCAGGACAGAGGAAAGGGAGGGGGCTCTGGCAGTGGCGAGTGCCTCGGTCACAGCCAGGAGCGCAGTTTCAGTGGAATGCCCGGTTCTGAAGCCGGACTGATGAGGGTCGAGCAGGTTGTTTTGTTGGAGAAAAACTGACAGTTGGTTAAGGGCAGCTCGTTCAAGAGCTTTGGACAGGAAGGGCAGGAGAGACACAGGACGATAGTTTCTAACATCAGAGGGGTCTAAGCTAGGTTTTTTAAGGAGTGGAGTAACACGGGCAGTTTTGAAAACAGCAGGAACATAGCCACAGGTTAAGGAGGTGTTGATAATGGAGGAAAGATATGGAAGGACCTCACCACATATAGACTGGAGGACTGCTGACGGGATGGGGTCCAGTGGGCAGGTGGTTGCACGCTGGCACGTTACAAGTTGGAGTACATCTGTGTCCTCCAGAGTCTTAAAGGACGAAAATGTAGTGGTGGGTTCATTATGGGGCATATGGGGTGTCACCGGATGTGTGAAGGAGTTTCGGATCATGGCTACCTTCTCCTCAAAGTGGATCAGGAAGTCATCTGCAGAGAGGGAAGAGGGTGAGGGGGGTGGGTGGGTGTTACCCTTGGGTTCTTGGAGACATCCAGCTTTTGGGGTGAATTTGGAGGGATGGCCTGTCCTGTGTAGATTTCCGGTGATGTGGAATTTTCTCCATTTGGATATGATGCATACTTACTTTTTCCTCATGAGGAATTTGCATTTATGTTAATTTCAATTGCTTAAGTGATTCCAAAGTCTACTTTTTAGCATCATTTGTTGAATTAGTTTACCTTAATCAATATGGTTGAAAGTAAAATAAAATAATAACCACATATGTAAAAAAAAAAAAAAAAGGACTACCGTTTGACAATGTAGACTACTTACTTTTTCACATGACTATGTAGTTTTTTGGTTGCACGCGTGAACACAAACATGAGCTGGGTGATGGTATGAACTTGCTGGATTCATTTTGTCACCAATTTAAGTATGGTCCCTCTTGATGTGACAACAGTGTATTGCTGCAGTACTAAATTAAAATTTATTTGCCTGATAAATCGTACCATACACGAACTCTGGGATGGGGGGATACAATTTGGTTGCTCTGCTTGAAGTGCATAATCAATATAGTTTGACGGTGCGGACTGTTATGTTTTGATAAATCATGTGTAGCCGATATCTTGTTTAAGAATTAGTTTAAGAATGGTTAATTCAATACCTGGAAAAAAACCCATTTAGTCTGCCGGTACCTTATGGTTTTGAATGAACGTGGCAGTACTCGCATTCACCGACAGAGGGTACTCGGTCGTTGCCACACTCTACCTTTGCAATAAAGTTGGTTTCTAGCTGGGTTATGATCGGTTATGATTGGTTAAGGCCCCCAGTAGTCCACAGCGGTGAAACTTGAGGGAAAGTTTTTTTATCGGGGGAAAGGATGCTGGTGAGGTTGTTCTGATCTTATAGGAGAAGCGAGAGGAACGTTTCCATAGTAATTTTCTCATTGACCGCAGCAATTATATTTTATTTCTAAGAACACAGTCCTGTCCCGTATTTCGAGAATTAAAATAATTATGTGTTGACTGATTTGAGTTAAGGAGGGAATGTACCCTGAAATAGGTCGCTACATACATTGGGCTATGGTTTAACGTAATAGGCTGTAACAGCAAGAGTAGGCTCATTGTTTTTTTTGTTTTTGTATATTTATATGGTGTTTTATTTGAAATCGTTGTCTGGACTTTGTATCTGCGTGCGAGCGTGTGAGTATGTTTTAAAGGTTATCTTGCTTGCTCTATTCTAACCAACTACAAGGCTGTCCGTATAGCTACCAACTGTGTTGCTCCTGAGGGTAAAACGCGACTGTTAACGTCCAATATTACGCAGGTGTAACAACAATATTTTTCGAAACTTAAGTGACATTCTTAAAGGTATTTTAACTTAGGCTACTAAGTATTAATTTGACGCTTTTTTTATGACAGATTCCAAGGGAAAACAGAAACATTTTCTATATAATGGGGATGCTAAATGTCCACATAGCGATATTGATTCTGGCGTTATCAACTGAAGCGAGAGGTAAGTCAATTCAAATGTTTTTATTTGTGCGGTTATTTTTGTGTGTGTAGTCTATGTGTGTACTTTATTTAGGCTATTGAATACACAATTAGCATAGTTCTGGAAATAGAAGTCTGATTATACCCGATGCAGCGGACAGACCATCCCGTGGCGCACGCGCGCACTCCAGGGAATTGTAGTTTCTGAGCAAATTTTGACTGTTTAGTTTTATATGAACAGAATGGACACGGTCTCTGGAGTGAACCTCCAGTTGTAGACCACTTGAGGTGACTGATATAGGTGACGGTGAAGCGGTCTGCGTGCACAATGCTTCTCTTGTCTCGTTTTCTTCACTTTCGTTGCGCTTTTCGTACCTCTAGCTACTTCCCAGCAAACAGTGGACGTCCCAGGGACGTACCATTTTAGTCCCCTCAAGGTTATGATGTGACGTTCCCTAGTAATGTCCTAAAAACATTACTAGAACGTTATTAAAGTCCTAGGAAGGTCACTGTTTGGTTACAATATGACATTTAATTTGAATTTTTCGGGACGTTCAAGCAACGTCCCTATCCGGCTATGATATGACGTTGTGCTCATAACATTCATGGGACATTCAGGGACGTTCCTGCAACGTCTGTTACTGGTTACAATATAACGTCTTATAATGAATGTCTGGGGGACGTTACTTGAACGTCCCGGGAACGTTCTCTGTGACGTCCACGTAACGTTGAGAAAACCCTACAAAAAGACGTCAAGGCGACGTCCTGATGACATTTCGAGACGTTCAGGGACGTTCCGGGGACTTAATTTTGTTAACTGGGTTGATGTTTCTTTATCGCAGCTCTGAAATGGCGAGTTTTGTTTGTAAAGTGAATTTTAATAACGGACAAACAACACTGGAGCTAGTACCACAAACGATACACTTTCATGCTGTAGCTACTGGTAACGGGTGTCATGCAAAGTAGCGAACTAAATCATGTCCACATTTTCGCTGTCATTTATGTCATCCCCTAGAAAAGGAATTAAATCATGTCCACATTTTCGCTACCGTTTACATATGTATCGCAATTGCGTGTATTATTAATGTGTAAATACAAAGCGAATGCATGTTCGCTGGAATCAAGGTTAGCCTATTTATCTTCTAGATTCATTCTAATGTTTTGGTAGCTTCATTGACAAGGGTAATGGTTTAATTGAAATAAATATTGATTTGAACTGTTAATAAAAGGCGATACATTAATCCGTTTTAGTGGACTGACAGCTTGACAGGAGTAGCGAAACCAGAAGTTAATTAAAAAATTTAGATACGCGAAGGTGTAATTTAAGCCTAGTTTAGGGAAACTTTCATAGTGGAAAATGAACTGAGCAAATCCAAGGCTCCCCCCCCCCCCAAAAATGTTCATTTCAGGGATGGCAAAAACAGTTAAGTCGTGACCTCAAACAAAATATAGAGGTAGCCTAATAATTTCTCGTGAACTTTGCATACAAAAGGAAAATATTGATGTGCAGCGCGCTGGATCCTGAGCAGGAATTGGAGTGATGATGAGCCCTTTCCAGACAGTCATCGTGTTTCATTCAGAATTATTACCTCCATCGCACCCCCGGGATTCACATTGCCTATTGTCAACCGTGGCAAAAATCGCTTTTACTTATTGGATTATCTAATGAAAAACTGTGCTTACCAGAAATAGACACTGTGCAGTAGGCTATTTCCTGACAGAACGCAAGTCGAAACGCGTCCAAGGGCAAACAAACAAGTCATTTCTTAGAATTTGTGCGGAAATTTAGGAGTGCATATACGTTTGTGTCTCCTGCCAAGTTGGAAAGCAGTTAACGTAAATCAAAGCGGAGCCTATGACACCTACTGGGCCTGTTGCGTAAATCAGGGAAGAATTCGGGTCGCTCTCAGACTGCCCTCTCGTCTCACCACCCTGCCGACTGCTAACGACAGGCACTGTAGTGTACTCTGAGTCATAGGAAATAAACAGCGGCATTACAAGCGCAAGGCCAGGTCAAACATTTTAAAAATGGTTTTGATACCGATTTAGAATTGAAACGTTGCAACAAGAAGCAGGAGATAAAGAAGCAGGGCACATAGCCTAATTGTCCTTTACATGCATTTTAACTTAACACTTTTCATAAAGGACAAATGCATAGCTTTTTGCAGTATTGTAAATGGCATGCACGTAGCCTACACTGTTATTACTTAACTAGATTAGCCATCTTTAAGTGACATAGTTTTATTGAGTTAATTAGCACTCTGTATTAACCCACTGGCCAGCTCCTGACCTTTCCTAGGGGTGAACAGTCCATTGTCTTGTCTGTTTACTGAAGCACGCTCTGTTTGCACGTCTCTCACATTGCGTGTGTGTTTTTATGCAGCGGTGTGTGTGTGTGTGGGGAGCACACAATCCTTGGTCTACTTGGATTGTTTTCTTCCTGTGTCCTTGTCTTTGTCATCCTGGGAATGGGAGAGTTGGGACTGAGACAGTTTGCTGCCCCGTGTTTTAGGATCGTAGTTCGAGGAGAGCCACATAGATGGGAGAGACCCACACATTGCCAGTTTGTGGGCTTGAGCCCCAAGTCTGACGTATTGCGCCGTACTTTGTCACTTTGCGCCTGACTTTGCTAAACCTTTCCGTTAATTCCTTCATAATGCGCCGTGCAGTTGTTATCCCAAGGCAGGAAAGACTGGAATGTGCTGATTGAAAGCGCTGTAGACTGGCGCGCTTGAGGGCTTCTATGACTCCACACGGGGTTAAGCCGCTATTGTAGACAGGACGCAGTGTTCTGATGCTTTCTCAAGGTACTTTTGGCGCTAAAATGTCCTGAACCTGAGGCAGGAAGAGCTGTGGTTCTGCTACTGTCAGAGTAAGTAAATCTAGTCAGCGTCGTGAGGAGTGATGTACGTGAGCACACACACACACACACACACACACACACACACACACACACACACACCTTTGTGTTTTCTCCACCTCAGTGGGCCTCCCATATGCTCTCAGTCTCCTGAGGAAAGAGCCCCCAATAAAGCTGATTTTACAGCTCTGTGTGTTTATACTGGCATAAGGGGAACAAACACGCTGTGGACACAATGTGTGCTGTTTATGCCCCCCCCCCTGCAGAGAAGCGCAAGCCTGCACTGGCCTGAGAGAGAGAGAGACAGAGAGAGGGAGAGGGGGAAGAAAGAGAGAGACAGACAGAGAGGGAGAAAGAGAGAGAGAGTCGTTGCAGGTAACTTCATCTAGAGGAGGGCCGCGTGGATATCTGGGCCACGGGGACGTCCGACACCCTCCAGGCCCAGATAAGGGGGCGAACAGCCAGTTTAGTGGAATGTTTTGGCTCCCTTTCCTTCCCTTAAGTGGTCAGATATTTCCTGCTCCTTGGTGTCTGCCCCGCCACGGCAAATCAGAAAATCAGCCGGCATCAAGAATGACCCCTCCTTTCTCCCTCCCTCCCTCCCTCCCTCCCTCCATTCCCTGCCGTGTGCTTTTCCAGACTTTAGGACTAGCCGTCCACAGTCACTGACTGGGGCAGCTGTACGCAGGCGGTCTGCCGGCACCGCCAAGCCGATTTTTTAAGCTCCCCGGCGAAGCAGACCGTATCCAAACTAATAAATAGGGAGCCGTTGCGATTTATGTACTCCACTCTCAGCGGAGCTCTCCAAAGCGAGGCGGGTAACGAGCCGCTACAGTGCCCGCCACATGTTTTGTTGTTGTTTTTTTTGTTTTTGTTTTTTTCTTCGTCTTTTTCTTCTCAAATGGCACTCGCATCAAAGCCTTGCCTGGTGATTTAAAATTGTAATCTTCTAACGTGTTTAGAGTAATCCTTCTCGGCGTTAAATGATACGTGATAACGAGCCGGAGTCGTGTCGAGCGTTCCGGACTGAAGTGCCCGACCCCGGTCCCCCCCCCCCGGAGAGTAGCAGGATAGCGAGAGTGCTCTCCGAGCCGCGAAGAGAGGATTAACGCTGCTCGACCACCCCACGGCCGCTAGTTTAAAGAGGACGGTTCCCTTCCCGGACAGCGTTGCCCTCCTGGCCCGAGGTTGGCACAGCCAGTGAGCAAACAGCTCTTTAAGGCCTGGCGTAGCTGCGGTCTCTATCTCTCCGCTCTGTTTGCTGTTCTCGGCAGGTGTCAGGGCCTTGCGGTTCATTAGGCAGATAATGGGCCCCGGCGGGCCGGCCTCCTGCCCTTCACTTATCACCACCCCCGGCTGATTATGGGAAGGATCTGGCCGGCCTCCACCCGCAATGCATGCTGGGAAGGAGTCCGTCACTTGGCCCGGCTTTTTATTTGGGAGAGTCGTCATGGAGATTGTCCATAATGAGGCAGCAGAGTGCGGTCGGCATGGGTTGAGGTAGTCAGGGAGGGGGGGTGTATGGGTGGTAGTAGGTAGGCTATATGAGGAGAGCTGGATCTGGTATAATTGCAACTGTATTGCAGATTATCACAGATTTTGTTATATGCGTATATTTAATACGATATTATGAGCTACAACGGGATGCTCTTGGTACTTTATACTTCTTAGTTACAGAATAAAGCTTTGCGATTCAACAGAACATGAACATTTAGCCAGGCTGATGCAATTCCTAAATAGCAGCAGTGATGTAATTCCTAAATACTGATTCATTTTCGTCAATCGTAATTGACGGATAGTTGGAGTTGAGAAAGCGCCAAATTTATACTGCACGTAAAAGCTTTCTGTGCAAAATCCCCCTTTGGCATCGAGTGAATCAAGAGCCCAGCGTGTTTTAGGCTTGAAAATGTGTGCGCTGTTAGCAGTCCTGAGTTAAAAGGCGTCCGTAATTGATGACAACAATCATGATGTAGCACGGTAGGGTGTCTGCTCCCATCCCCAGCTGTCCTGAGTATGTTTTGGATGCTCTGGGGCTACTGGCCTGAAGGGAGTTTTATTGGAATCACAGCAGGGTTCTTGCCCAAATGTGCACACGCAGTTTAACGGTATTAGGTGCCCATGTGCCTGGCAGAGAGAGACAGAGAGAGAGAGACAGAGCCGGGAGACAGAAAGGAGAGCTGTAACCTGAGTATTCACAGGCTCACAGCTTCCAACAGATAGGCTACCTGCCTCCCCCTATCCCGGATTTCACCACAGTGACACACAGTGGGGAGGAACCGGCTGTCTGTGAGAAAGATGACATCACTTATCTGGAATATAAAGCAGGCCTTGTGCTGCTGATAACTTTGTTTTTTTTTGTTTTTTTTCTGTTTTCCGACTCATCTCGCTTTTTTTTTTTTTGATAAGGAAGAAGATTCCCTTGTTTGTTTTGTGGTCGAACCCACTGTAGAGGTGAACGTTGCCATGTTGGAAATTTCCCCCTAGTTTATCAGAACCGCACACCCGCCTGGATATTTGTATATTTTTTTACCATAAAGGGAAACGAGTTGAGGGATCATATTTTAGTGTTACGAGCTGGCGCGAACGTACATCACCTGCGGCCTCCAGCACGTTGCGTTTGTGTATTTCTCTTGCCGTTTCACGGTTCAGTTCTTTCTCGTTCCGTGTATTCCATCTTTCAACCGAGTAACGGATAACTTGGCAGGCGCGGAACGACTGTGTGTGTGTTCTCTGGCGTTGTAAATATACTTGTAGTTAAGGCACATGTGTTTTCTGTGGAAGAGAGCCTGGCCGTAAGGTTTAAATATGGCCGTTTCTCATGATGACGGATCCCGTGGCGTGTGGAGAACCTCATGGCGCGGAGCGCACACCTGTCAATAGAGACATTAGTGTCACATTAGGCTTTTCCCTGCCTGCTCAATCCAGCAACATTTTGTGATGTGGTTGTAGACCGGACGGCCTTCTCTCAGCTCTCTCCGTGCTCTGTGTATGCGTCTGTGTGTTTGCGTGCATGTATGTGCTTGAACATGCACACATGTGCATGCTTGCCTGTGTTATCCTGCCTGGGGGAAATCAAGATGGCACGCTACCAACTGTTTAGTCCTCCTTGCACATCGGTATTCTTTGCAGCTAACATCACACCAGATTTTTGTGATCACCCATGGTCCTCTCTTTACCTGTGTGTGTGTGTGTGTGTGTGTGTGTGTGTGTGTTTGTGTGTGTGTGTGTGTGTGTGTGTTTTTTTGTTCTGAAATGCAACTCCTTTGTTGTTGTGATCACCCCGATAAAAGAGTGTGCTTTGAAGCGGGAACGAGAGAACGGAGCCCAGTTTCCCGGTAGAGACCAGCTGCTTTTTAGCAAAAACGGCGGTAATGAGCTGCGTTTGGCTGGAACGCCGCCGCTCAAACGCCGCTGTTTGAAAAGCGTCTGTATTTATAGGAGGAGACGTTAAAACACAAAGGAAACCAGCTTCTCTCTTTAAGTTTTACCACAGCTTGGTTTGACATTCCTGTAAATAAATTTTAAAAAACGGTAAATAAATAAATAAATGTTTTTTTTTTTGTTGTTTTTTGTTTTTTAAAGAACCGGCTCCACAAGGTCAGGGACATGTCATCGTCAGTATGTTCTTGTGCACTTTACCTATCAGACCTGACAGACACTGTGTTTGCACAGGTGGAAGATGGTCCGATGGAGTGAATGAGAGAGGTCACCAGCCATTGTTCCTGGCTCTCCCATTGGTGGAGCCTGCATTGCACACATGGGCCAAGGGTTCGACACGGCCAATTTATCCTGTATGCGACCCTCCTGCTTCTAATGTGCAAGGCTTTGTGGGAGCCCCCTTTGTGTCCCTGTTAAAGCCGGATTATGGGCTGTTTAACCAGAGGGATTACAGGACGGTGTCCTTCACCCAACGCCACCCCTGTCAGCCTCGGGGGGAAAAAAGGTGCACTTCGCTTTTTAAAATGTTGCTTTTAAAGAGCCCTGAATAGCTCGTTCTGTGCATTTGTTCCATTGACTTGGAGCACAGCACAGGGTTTTTTTTTTTTCTCTTTCTTAAATCCTGCGGCTTTCTCAGAACACAGACATTCCAGGCATCTACACGGGACCTGGGTTTTAATGGAAGGGCCTCTGTGCTGCCTTTTATCCTCAGAGAGCTGCACATTGAATAGCCACCTAACTGTGGGAGCCCACTGCTTTCTGCCTGACTTGTCTCTGTAGTCGAGAGACCACGGGGTCGATCGGTTTGTGTGTGTGTCTGTTTCTGTGTGTATGTGTGTGCATGTGTATGCGTGCGTGTGCATGTGTGTGTGCACGTGTGTCTCTGCGTGTGTGTGTGTATGTGTCTGTGTGTGTGTGTCTATATGTGTGTGTGTGTGTGTGTGTGTGTGTGTGTGTGTGTGTGTGTGTGTGTGTGTGTGTGTGTGTGTGTGTTTGTCTGTATGTCTGTTTCTGTGTGTGTGTACGCGTGTGTGTGTTTGTATGTGTGTTTCTGTGTGTGTGTGTGTGTGTGTGTGTGTGCGTGTGTATGTGTGTGTGAGCACGTGTGTCTCTGCGTGTGTGTATGTGTCTGTGTGTGTGTGTATGTGTCTGTGTGTGTGTTTGTGTATATGTCTGTTTCTGTGTGTGTGTAGTAGCATGTGTCTGTGTGTGTGTGTGTGTGTGTGTGTGTGTGTGTCACGGAAGGGGAGCCACTTCAGTTCCATTTGCTGTATGATGTTTAGGAGCCATGATAAACTCAGACGACGTCATAGGCAGCCTGATGGGAAAAAAAATTGCGAGCTGCGAGTCTCTGCGAGCAGGTTTTCCTTTTATTTGTTAGTTATTATTCATTTTGTTAAAGTGCGGTGCCACTGACACACACTGAGCTCGGTTGCGGCAGTGCGGTATCTCGCCCCGCAGCTGCGATGCAAGTCGCCTCGTTCTCCTCACAGACACGAACCCCCCCCCCCCCCAGAGCACAGAAACGCCGCGTGAAGCGTAGACAAAACACAGCGTGTAAACATTCACCAGAGAAATAAACACCAGCGGCAGAGCTATCCCCTGACTGCTGCAGCGTAGAATACTTTAGCGGAAGATGCCACCAGCTTGAGTCCGAGGCAGGCGATAGCCGGCAGGTGCCCGCTGCGCAGCGACGAGGCGCCGCGAGTCCCGACTTTTACGCGGGAAACGTCCCTCGGGGGTTTACGAGGACAAGGCGCGGCTCGGCGCTGCTCTTCCCTGTGGTCTCGTCTGCTGGTGGTCCGCACGGCCCGGGGGGGAAAGATATAGGGGTCTGTCTCGCACCGGGTGAGTCCAAGCCTGGGAGGCTCCTTGCCCTCCCAGCGGCGTGCCTAAAATATACAACCTGGCAAGGAAACGACAACAAAGCAAGGGGGAACACGAGCCGGCCGTGATTCAGTCTGAGCGTGTCGAGAGAACCCAGTGAACCACTCATGTGACTCCGAGTAATGAAGCCAGCGTGTGAGCTGAGCGCCCGGGGATGGCCTTCAGTTATACTTGTCGTCGTTGTGGCTGTTGCTGTTGTCGGTGTTTCTAAAACGAGGCACTGAAATCGGGGGGGGGAGACGTGGCGGCCATGTCTGACGCTGTCACTCCCCTGTAACCCCTGACCTAAACCCCACCCCCACCCCCCCTCCCTTAGGGGCAGATTTTGTGCCCTCTCCAGCAGCTGCCAGGGTGAATATGTTACAGTATGTGCCTCACTCCCAAAAGTGAGCTAGAGGACAAGGTTGACGTCACCTGGAGGAAACTTTAACAGGCACGGATTTGGAAAAAACTTCAATGCCAATTCTGTTTCTTTTATGGGGGCTGTTCTTTAAAGTGACGGGGGTTACCCTCTCTCCCCCCCTCGTACCCCCCCCTCGGGGGGTATTTCGGTGTCGGACGGACAGCTGCGGACTGGAACGGGGGCCGAGGGAGGAGGGCCGGCACGCAGAGCCAACGATCGGGGGGCAAGCGCGCCGACGCGGACGCGATGACAGATACAGACGCTCTGCTTAGCGTCCGCGGCCGCGGCTGCTAACCGTATCTCATCTCCAGCTCTTAAAATATCCCAGAGGGCTTTTGGGGAGGTTAGAGGGGGTTGGCGGAGGGTAAACGAGGCCTGACCTCTCCATAGCCAGGCCCTAAAACTGCAGCCCTGGGGATGTAGTGCCACCTGGAATCGTGTAGCAGCGCTCGTTTCAGGTCTCTTCCCGCTGAATGAACGCGGCGGCGTGGGGTTTCTCCCGCGAGAACGCACACCGCCGCCGCTATCGTTCTGATTAATGACCCCTCCCCCCCTATAATGAGCAGGATTAGCGCCCAGCTGCTCCAGTTCCACCACCATACAACAGCTGGAACCAGGGCTGGCGGGGGGCAGGGGGGTACCCAAAGAAAGAGGGGTGTGAGGGAGCAGGCCAGTGGTCCCCAAGACCTGCTCCTGGAGATCTACCGTCCAAGTAGGTTTTCACTCCGACCCTAACAAAGCACGCCTCATTCAACAGCTAGCGATGTCATCGAGCTGCTAATAAGTAGAATTAAAATTAGGTTGAAATGAAAACCGACAGGATGTTAGATCTCCAGGAACAGGGTTGGGGACCACTGGTGTATGTGGTGGTGGGGGCAGCAGAAAGAGAGAGTGGGTACCCCAAGACAAACTTGCAGAGAGAAGCAGGGGACACACAGGAAGGACGAGATGGGGTACCCACAGAGAAGAGGGACGTAGGAGCTCCCAGATGTGGGGAGAGAGACAGAGAAAGAGGGAGGACTCCGAAGCAGAGAGCAGCATAGCATGTCTTTTATAAAATCCCTACACAAATGTAGCCTCAGCGTAATGCCTACCCAGGAAAGAAAGGATAATCGTACTTCTATACCTGCCCTCCCTCCGCCTCCATTTTAGCTGTGCAGCTCAGCCCTGTGGTAGGAAGAGCGTGCCCTAAACTCACACCTGGAACAGATTTGTTTGGCGTTCAGTCTCACCTTCACCGGGGATAAAGCGATATGAGGGGATAGGGGCTGGGGCTTAGAGTGGACTGAGAGAGAGATGGGGGAGAGAGAGAGAGAGAGAGAGAGAGCATCAGGGTAAGAAATGAACTTTTTCACCCACCAACCATTTTGAACATTTTACCAGCCACATTACAATATAACACAACCTGGTAGTTTACAACTTGCCAAAATGGCTGCTAGAGTAAAAATTTTACCAGCCACAATGAAAAGTTTAGTAGCATTTGGCTGGTGGCTGTTGTTAATTTCACATCCTGGAGGGCATGGGAGGCGAAAGAGAAAGAGAACCGGCAACGACAGCGAGAGGTACAGTCAGAGGAGGGGTTGAGTCGGTGGAGGGGTTGAGTCAGAGGAGGGGTTGAGTGCGTGAGGCCTGTAGAACGGACGGATGGAGTGCACCCGCAGAGAGAGACGGAGGGCTGACGGAAGAGAGGCGGGGTTAAGAAGAGGAGGTAAACACACAGAGGGGTTAGGATAACATCGGAGCGCCCGTGTTTACCAGCCCCCCCCCCGCCTCCTCTCGCCATTCTCCCCCCCCTCCGCTCCGCGGCGCAGATTTAAGTCAACAGCACATCAATCGGACGCGGGTCCTCGGCACGGTCTCCCTCCGCTCCGCCCGACCGCCCGGCTCCGCCCCCCCCCCAGCGCGGGAGGCACAAAGTGTTTGGTCTACCAGCGAGTGAAAACATAGCGCTGCAACGGGCCTGAAGTACCGCCCACCTCCCCGCCTCAGGATGCTGCAGGAGAGATAAGGAGAGACGGTCTGCGAGCAGGATACTGGCGGGAGATCTGATCCGAGATGGCAGGGCATTTTGGCAGGAAGTGCAATAGGATAGTCTAGCTGTCCCCCGATTGGCTGATAGGAATGGCGTATGCCTGTGAATGCCAGGAATGGCGATTGAGAGATTTTCCCTTTGGCACGTTAGCGACGAGCGCGTGGCGAGCGCACGTAGGCCCGCTCTCAGAGGTGGATATCTGCATATTGATATGCTCTCTCTCCCTCTCCCTCCCTCTCTCTCTCTCTCTCTCCCTCCCCTCTCTCTCTCTCTCTCCCTCCCTCTCTCTCTCCCCCTACACCCAGCCCCCATCCCTCGCCCCCTCATGCCCCAGTGCGATTATTTACTCCGTGGCGTTACGTTTGAAGCTCTCTGTATGCCAGCAGCGTTACTTTCCTGGCTCTTGCGGCCACCCTGGCTTCAAAGTGCTTCCACAGTTGTGGTCGAGAGAGAGGCCTGTACTCCATCAATCTTCCTCCTGAAGGGCCCATATCAAGATGTCCCAAACAAAAGTGGGCTTCCAGAGAATGGCTGGGCTGGGAATTTTTTGAATGCACAGTTGTAATGCAGATTAATTGAGAATGATATCTGATCACTGGCTCTTCTTGGCGTGGTCTATTGGAAATAACATGTTTGAACATGGGATGAGCTGTTTAGCCCTCCTGGTCGCCATGTTCACTCCTGTGTGGGTAGCTCCAAGATCAGCCTCAGGCTCCATGATGCTTCGAAATAAATGCACCTACAGTGCACTTATGTGTATATTTACGAGCAAAATACCACACAATTTCACATTTCTTAATGTGTATTTCACGTTTTTCTTAAAAAATGCCAGGTGACTTTAAAATTACAGTTATTGGCAGTTATAACATTTTTATGTTAACGTTTAACACAATTCATGACACGAAACAGTCTGTGACTGTGATTTTACACAATGACTGGATTTCTCCCGGCCAATGTGCCCCATCTGTGCACGTTACGCCACTGTACCGCCGCCGCCTGCGCTCTCCGCAGCCGGGAAAACACACAGCCTCTGTGGCTCCCTGAACCAAGATTAAAGAGCGACTGGGAAGAATTGTGTGGAAACGAACGAGGCGATCAAACCCCTCCACGGATGGGAAAAGGAAAGAAGGAAAAAGGGAGAAGACGGTCTAATTTAGCGACGTGCGTGCGTGCGTGCGTGCGTGCGTGCGTGCGTATGCGTGTGTTCGCCTGCCAGCGTGAGCGTGTGTGTGTTCCCCCTCTCCATCGCGGCCCTCCCTGTTATTTGCGGAGCGAGAAACCCTGCTGTGTCTGTAAGCTCAGAAAACAAGCATGGAGTGGAGGGGTTTGTTTGTGTGTTGGGGGGGGTGGTGTATTTGACTTCAATAGGGAACAGTGGTATGGGTGTTTATTTTCTTCCCATAGATGAAGCAAGGGGGTGTTGTAGAGGGGCTGTGTGGGAGGGGAGGTGGGGGGAAAGTCAGAGGTCGGCTCTGTGAAGTGGTCGAGTTGTAATCTTTCGTATTGTTCCCCCTATAGCCTCCCTGTTTGCATGTTCCAGAACTGCCCTTATCTCTGTCACTGGGCTGGTCCCCCAGCCCACCCTGTGCAGGAGAAAACGTACAAACGCACCTACAGCGCAGCGCCAGGCCAAGGGGAACCTCAAGCGCCCCCTTCAGGACAGGCACCTGCATGGGCTTAACCCTTTGAAGAGTAGGTTTTTCAGAATGTCAAAGTCAGTGTTCTAGAACTCCATTGCCTTCAATTACCATGTAGTGATTGTTTGTTTTTTTTGGTTTTTTAAAATTTGTTTCTGATTTATCCCCATTTTTCTCCCAATTTAGTAGCCAATTGAACCCCTATTCTAATTCAATTTCCCCCCGTGTAGCAACCGCTAGAGAACCACCGCTACACAACCCTGTCAGCCGGTAGTAGGAATGAGGTCGCCACGTCCTCTACAGGGCGCGACTCCTCGAGCTCCTGACCGTGAATCCAGCTCGCCCAGGGCCGCTATGCGTGCAGCGATTCTCTCCGAGCCCCTCCCCCCACCCGGAAGCAGCCGCCAATTGCTGCTCCCACAGGGCGCCGGCCATGCTCGGATCTGGCAGGACCGGGGCGCGAACCCCGATCCTCGGAGCACAACTGCACCGACTGAAAGTCGTTGCTCTTACCGTTGTACCACGCGACGGCCCCATGTAGTGATTGTTAATCAGCATTAGAATATTGAGTTAAGAACACTCTAATCATATATTTGTGATCTTACACCTTAAAGGGTCCTCCTTTCCCTGGTCCCTGGTCCAGCACACCCCCCCATTCAGTCCTCTTCTACCCCAGCAGATTGGGAACGATCTGGCCAGGCCGCTGTCCGCCGACAGACCTTTTGAGGGCCTCAGAGCAGCCAGGGGGTCGGATTCATCACCCCGTCACCCCGTCATGTCCCTCTTTATGCGAGCGAAGGGCGCCACGTGCAAAGGGGCCAGGCCCGGAGGATCGGGGGATAAGGGAGCCATTTACTTCAGCTTCTCCATCATTGTGGGGCCTCGGTGGCTGCCAGGTTGTTTCAATAAGGCTGCCTTGAGAGAGAGAGAGAGAGGGGGGGGGGGGGGTAGGGAGACAGACAGAGAGAGAGAGAGGGAAAGAAAACAGGCAGGATTGATCTGGCCATTTCTCGGTCGGCCATATTTGAGTCGCGCGAGGAAACGGAAAGGGGATACTGGTCCATTGTGTTCCCCTCTTCACCACCGCTGCTGCTTTATTAAAACAAGATTCAGGGGGAAAGAAAGTCCCCAAGATGCTCACCCTCACGCCCACAAAATCTCTCTGTTCCTCGCTTCAAATAAAAACCGCATTTTCCTCCCAGTCAAACGGGCCCAAATCCTTGTTAAGATGGATGCGACTAGGAATGGCTGTTCTTCATGAGGAACTTACAAATCAAATCTTTTTTTTTTTTTTACGAGCTGAGCAAAAAACACTTTGATTTTTGGAAAACGTTGAGCAATGACAGATCTCATCTTGATCTTGAATCTTGAAGGGGAAGGGAGGCCAGCCGTCCGGAGGAGCTGCCTGTCATCGTCTGAAAGATCATCTCACTGTCACTCACACTTCTGTGGCTCTCCACCGCAGAAGGTTATAACGACAGAATGAAAACAAGACACACATTTGAATACAGTACAACATAAAAACCTCCTTTCTTCTTATTTCCAGAACGATTCCAGAATGAATATGATCACTGTTTTATACTGAAAAACCTTTTCAGATTTTATACTGAAAAACCATGTATAGGTATCCCAGATGATAACTACATGTTTAAGTGTAACCTGGTTAGTTTACTTTTTTTATGGCATTATTCTGAATTACTGAGGCAGGTATGTTCCTGTGGTAAAACAAAATCCACCCGGATTCTTTCGCGGCTGTGTGGTTCTCGCTCCGTGTTCAAGGAAAAGAGGAATTTTTCTTCCATTCTCGCTGCAGTGGAGACTATTTTTTTTTTGGGGGGGGGGGGGGGGGGGGGTAATAAAAGAAAATAACTTCTCAGTCTAACCTTCTGGAATGTACCGTAATTTAATTCCAGTACCGAAAACAACCCTCACTTTTTCCCTACTTTCCTTTTGCCACTTTCCTGGATAGTAACCAGCGTCTCCAGGTGAAAACACTTCAATCCTGCGCAGAGAGACGGGAGGAGGGGACGGGCCGGGCTGCGGGGGGGGGGGGGGGGGGTCGGGAGTCAATCTGTGGAGTTTTATTTTTCAATTTCCATAATCTTGGCGGTTCTCACAGCAGTTGCTCGGTTCGGCAACAGGATGTGACAGTACCAGGCATGAATGAGAGCTACCTTCCAACGAGCACGCACACACACACGCGCACACACACACACACGCGCACACACAGCTGGGGCGGGCTAGCGGAAGTGGAAAAGGAGGCCCTCACAGGCAGGACCATGTGCTGTGGAGAGAGGGGATGAAAAGAACCTTATGCACGCAAGGAGGGTTTTGTGGGGGCGCAGAGGGAGGGAGGGAGGGAGGGGGGCGGGGGTGTGGGTTATGGCTCCAAAAATACTAGAGCGAAAGAAAGGCCCACCTTTTCATTCCTCTGGCAAAGAAACCGTGGCCAAAGGTCCCAGAAAAAAAAAACCCTGAGTCCAAGTATCAGACAGAAACCTCCTCTCTTATTCTCTCCCGCTCATCTGTGAAGGAGCCCATCTCTCTCCCATCACCCCCACACCCCCCTCCCATCTTCACCGCTGGGGCGTGGCACAACCCCCCCCCCCCTAGGTGGAATGTTGACCTTGTTGCCATCCGGTGGGTCTGGGTGCGGTTTGGCGCCGGGTCCGGCGTTCTCTGCAGGAGCGCTGGGTGTCGTTCGAGCGTCACGGCCACAGACAGAGAGGAGCCTTCACCCACGGAGCGCTGGGGCCGCGATGCATGCTGGGACACGGGGAGTCTCATGAACAAATGCGACTGTTCGCTGCCTCTGCGATTCCATTCCATTTTCCATGGATACGTTCGTCTGCAAGGAGCTCATTAGGGTCCAATATAACCTGCTTCTTTTTTTTTCAAGCAGGATGAATTAAATGTTTTATTCGGCTAGAATTAAATAGTTATATTTTTTTATGCGGTTGAGAGACATAAAGCCTCTGCTAAAATAAACAGCTTTGCATAATTTACAAGCTGCGCTTGAATGGAAGGATTCACGCGGCGTGTAGACGTCCGGAGTTACGCGTGTCACGGCCAGCGCCGCTCGGACCCGGAAAAATAAACCCTCTCCGACTCTCGGGACTTTCTCTCGGGAGAAAGGGGCCGCTGTTGAGTGAAACGGGGTCTCGCCAGCCCTCAGAGTGCATTAACCGTCACTACACTGAAGGGTGCGCAGGGATTTAAGCTGGCGGAACAGGACGTATACATACCAATGCAACTGCTATCATTGCTAGGATTATTTTCTTTACAGTGTACTGATGTCATGTTTGGTTGAGACGAGTTGCCACTTTATAAATTTAGCTGCATGGACTTCTATTGGGTGATAGCTATATGATGTAAAAGAATAAAGACAATTTTTGTATTGCTGTTTACCTAGACACCCTATGTTTGAGATAATTTCATATCTCTTTCTACAGGTATAAGGATATACTTCACTGTAGTATCAAAAAGGTCACCGTGACCGAAACTTTGACTTGTTGTTATTGTTATTTTAATACCAGAATTTTAACAAGCTGTTCATTTCACTTTTCATGTTTTGATTTAAACTATGCATGTTGTGAAGACTAGAAGTCCCATTCACATTGTGCTTATTGTGTTATATTGCAAACAATAAAAAAAAAATTTTAACTGATCAAATTGAAGACAACAATATGCTCCTAATTGGTGAAAGTGTGGACAGCTGGTCACTAAAACTAAGCACTTGGTCAATAATGAAGAATTCAAAGACAATACAAATGACAAGGAGCCAAACCTGCATTGTGTTCAACAGCCTTAACTAAGCAATGTATAATGTAAGGCTGTATAAAAAAACCTGGCACAAATCCCTAGGACCAATATTGAGAATCCCTGGTCTAGTGGAGGGACAGTGCCGTAAACACACACTGAGAGACCGTGTGTTTGTGTGTGTGTGTTCCAGGTCCCCCCTGGGTGAGCCGGCTGGTGGAGGAGCGTCAGATGGCGAAGCTGGGCCGTACGGTGCGCCTGTCCTGCCCGGTGGAAGGGGACCCGCCGCCCCTGGTCCTGTGGGTGAAGGACGGCCGAAATGTCATCCGGGGGTGGAGCCGCTACAGGGTGCTGAAGCAGGGCCTGAAGATTAAGGAGGTGGAGCTGGAGGATGCGGGCGTGTACGTCTGCCGCGCCACCAACGGCTTTGGCAGCATCGCCCTCAACTACACCCTCATCGTCATCAGTGAGTAAAGCCTTCTCTTCAACCCTCCTCTCTCCTACTCTCTCTACACCTCCTCTCTCCTACTCTCTCTACACCTCCTCTCTCCTACTCTCTCCACCTCCTCTCTCCTGTTCTCACATTCCTAAATAACTCAATTTGTCCACCTCCATCAAGGCTGGATTCACCCATTCAGCACTAAGTAGCCCTTCATCTGTTCTCCCATACTCTCCTCAATCTTGCACCTATTCTCTCTGTCCATCTCTGTACCTTCTCTTATCTTACTGTACTTCAAAAATTAAAACACATTTGTACAATTATTCAAGATTCTCTGTGCCCTCCTGTCCCTCCCATTTGTGAATAACTAAGCCACCGCAAAATCTCATAGTGTTTGCTGTTGATAAAGAGGCGACATTTGGGCACAAACGCCGCCTTTGTCTGGGTGTCGAAATGTTGATGCTTTATCTTCAGTAAACACAAAGGAGCTTTCTTTTCTGTCTCTGATAGACACATAGAGGCTGAACCTTGCTTGTTCTGGGTGTGCAATCTCGAGTATCTCATTTCACAAGCAAATAAATCCCCCATCAACACCCCCCACCTTCGCTACCACCGTCTTCCCTTCTCCCCGTCCTCCACTTTCTACTCACCTCTCCAGCCTTTTTTTTGTCTTCCTTTTAAACTCATCATCATCATCATTATCATCACCACCACCGACCCATATCCCTACATCATTCTCTGTGTAGAGTCTGTATCCAGTATGAGCACTCTGGCACCTCTGTGTAGCTCGCTGGGTGTCTGGGTAATGTAATGATGGTGTCATGTATCCAAGGTCAAACACATCGCAGTAGTAAATCAAAAAAAATGATGCGTGAAATAACCGCTATGAATGGGTGTAAAGAAAGAAGCAAGTTCAGCCTTCTCCATGTCCTCAAAACTGACTACAGGCTCTTTATGGCCTTCGACCCCCAAACCCCTGCTGAAACAATTTCAGCTGGCCTTGAAAAAAAAAAAGGCAGTAAGCTTACCGCCCGCATTCATGTTAGACTTACGTTAGATTACACTTGGCATGACTGACAGACCTGGCAGGCAAGACGCTATTAAATAAATATGGTTTCATTTATGCAACACAGAATGAAAGCGCACAAGCGCGCATTGTATAAAAGAGGGAAATTATGGCTAGTTAGCATTAAAAAAAAAAAAAGAAGCCTACAGCTCATGTGTCTGGATTCATATCAATTTCGGAGAACAAAGGAGTCCTTTACCTGCCGTCTCTGTCACACAGTACTCCTATCATGGAAGAGCTAGTTGTTTACGACGGTAACCCGAAACCAACTCTCTCCATTTTAAATTATTTCACAATTCTGTCAGACTATTAATGAATGAATTAAGCAGCTGTTGCTTCGTTAAGCACTGGAGTATTTCATGTGACTGGGCATGAGAGGGAGCGTTAGGGGGTGGATGAGGGTGAGGGCGTGTGGGGGGGTGATTGTTCATGGTTTTTGGCGCCACGTGTGGGATGCACTGTCCAGACCGGGCCTGGTTTTCTCCACAAATGCTTGACTGATGACTGGTAGGGGCCTCTGGACCACGCCACCGAAAGTCTATCTTAAGCGGGAGGGGCTTGTGTCACCTGGGCAGCAATAACTCTGCTGCAGTCGGGTTTGCGTTGAAAGGCCCTCAGACTCAGAGCGCGGGGTCCTTCCTGTGGTGCGGCCTGGTCCTTGGGCCTAGAGAGCCGTTGCTGTGGGAAGGGGGGCTGAGTTATAATCGCCCGGCTGACATTTAGAGCGTATTAAGTGTTTTAGCCGGGGGGGCCTCTGCGTCTGTCGGGTCCCCTCGCGGAGCGCGTGGAGCGTTGGGGCCTCCGGTGTGAGGCGTAAACACGGCCCGCTGCCTTTCTGGCCCGTACCGCCACATGTGGCGGGGGGAAGTCGCGGCCCCTGGTTCCCTGTAGAATTCGCCGCGCCAAAGCAGCGGTCGTTAAACCGGGCGGCTAATTACTCCCGAATGACAGGAGAGCAAGGAAGACAATAAAAAAAAATTTGAGGGGTTCGGTTTCTGTGAAGCACATTTTGGAAACGGTGGCGGTTTGCCCCCCTCCCCCCCTCGCTTGCTGCATTCTGTCCCATGAAAACCCCCCCTTCCCTCTCTCCCACATTCTGTGGAATGAATCCACCCTACTAATTTAGCAGGTGTTCAGTAAAAACATGACCAAAATCCATAAAGTGCAAAAAAAATACCACGGTTTCAATCATTAGCTTTGGGTTGAAAAATAAATAAATCTTAGTCAGCGCTATTCGCTTTTGAAAATAAATACGCTCTCGTCGAACGTTCTCGACTACACACTCAACCACGCTCGAGAGACACTGGTCTTCTCAGAGCCTCAGAGTAGTGCATCTTAGGATTTCTACTGATCCAAGACACCCAATACACGGAGACTAATGTCAACGAGAAACCCAACAGGGAAACTCCAGCCAGCTTTAATTATTCCAGGGAAGAAAATTCAGTGACATTCAATATCACCCGCTGTCATGGATGCTGGTCTAATCTTCCCGTTTCTGCCGCGGACAAGCACGGGCAGGCAGCACGTCTAACCTCAGGTTCCGATTCCCTTTTTATATTAGTTGCCGCAACATACCTAAGGTGAAACGCTCTTGTCATAAAAATGTAATTTTATCTTTTTAGTCGATATTATGCCCCCATTGACTTTTATTCCTTGATGGATGAGTGTAATCATTTGGTCATAAACCTGGGTGAGATAACCCCTGTAACTGAAAGCTTCATTTTACACAGACGCCACACTTTTCCCTGAAGTACTTTTTTGTGCGCTTACGTGTGTGAACATGGGTACATTTCATTGTCTGAAATAGATGGCGACATTCAATACGATTTGATATGCGGTACGCGAACCACCTGCCCAGTATGTTTTATGACACCGTAAACTTGGATTTAAAACATTTATTGCTTGGCTATTCTTGAAATGTTCTTGTAAATATTTTAAAAAGCCAAATTATGGCTTTTGAAGTTTACTTTTGTTTAACCTCATATTTGTTATGACCTCATTATTAGTAACGATGGTATTCAGTATGCTGTAAAAGAGGCTAGGTACCATATACTAATGACCCCCCAGGTCCCTGTGAACCCTCCAATCATTTATTTTGGATGTCCCATTCTGCTGAGTGAATATATTGGTCACAGTGCTGCTAGTTTTACCCAGAATGCCACAGCCCAGTGTCCCAGAATCACCCAGGCCCACTGCCTCCCGATGGCCTCCATTTTGCAGGTGCCTTGGGAGCCTGTTGTTTTCAAAGGTCGCTTGTGCGCGGCTTACATTGTCAGAGCTCAGCGCTGTCTGACTAGTGAACACCGGAGAAGATGGTGCATAGGTAATGCCCAAGGGGCATAAGAAATGAACTGGTTTTCAGCATGGCATTGTTTCTTTTTAACATCGAAAAGGGTGTTGTCCACAAGAAGGGAAATGGGCCCAAGACAACCCAGGCAGAACAGAACAGTTGGTGCCAGTTCTGTGGCAAAACCACATGGAGGTTGTAATTCCCATGAGCCTCTGGGTGCTGGGGCTTGTTTATCTCATTCATGCCTCTCACCTATAACAGCTTGCTCCCTGGGCACCGCCTCTGACTGTCTCTGTGCGGTGGGCTGTGGTTTTGAGTCAGACGGCGGTTAGGACTGCTGTATGTAGGATTTGATGGAACTCTTCCAAACTGTCAACCTTTAGGGATTTTTTTTTTTGTTTGGCTGCATGCAGGGAGGTGAATATGTTGTTGTTTAGCCCACATCATCCTCACCTAAATGACTAATTGCATTAAAATGACACTTGTGGGGGCCAATTCTAGACTACTGACAGACAAAGAGGGAGTTTAGTTGGAGGGGGGAGGCAGAGAGGGGGTGGAAGCTGAGGTTTTGGACCAGAATACCGAAGGTACATTTTTGTCAAAGGCCCCACCTTCCTTTTATTTTTTTTACGGGAATGGAATGACTGACTCAGAGGTTAGAGGAGAGCCATCCAATGTGTCCGCGTTTAAATTAACGCTTGGGAAATTGCTGCTTCGTGTTATTTCTCCGAAGCGGGGCAGCGGCGGCCAGTGTTTGGATTGCCTGACATGACATGCGTTTTCTGGGCAGTTCCTTGGTTGCTTAATACCAACTCGGCCCCACACCATCCAGCCACGAGGAGTCCCTACGACCACAGCTCTTTGGATGGTGGCGATGTGGGTGACACAATAGAGATCACAGTAACAAGTACAAACAGTCAAATGGTCCAGTCTGTCCTTTGATAAAAAAATTTTTTACCAATGTGACAATGTTGAATGTTTAAATATGATTAGTTATGGAATGACACATATCTCCTTGAGCCATGCCTTCCAGAAACAAGTTTTTTTTTTCCTCCTCGTCCTACGGAAATACGTCGGGACAAGTTCAAAGCACAAACACATATGGACACAAATTAATCCATGCTTGTGAGAGTGGCGGAACAAAAAGGCTTTCTCAAAAAGAGTGAGAGATGAAAAGATGTTTTGATGGAATTGAAACCATTCTGGTCTCACATGAAATTAAGTCAAACAGAGAAAGGCATAAAGAAAGAGTTAGCCTCTGTGACTCCGGCAAGCGCAACAAACAACTTCCTCTTCCTTTGAATCGCATGTTCTGGAAACGCAAGACGTGAACTGGGGAGAACTGAAGGAGACGATACCGCCGTGACTAAACGGCTGTTATCCGTCCCCCGACACGCTTCTGGTGGACGGGGCTCGGAACAGCTGGGCTTGCGTTTACACGGCATCATTAGGGCTGATTTCCTACTACTGTCTGGAGAGGGGAAGCTCCTCGGGTCTTTAAGCGTAAAGTTGAAAAAATTAAATAAATTCTGATGCATCAATGTTACTTCCGTCCTGTTTAGGTGTTTCTGGAGACCACTGGCTTGGGTTCCTTGTTTAAATTTTGGGCATTGCCTGAAAACGGCCTGTCCCCCAGTCGCAGTCAGAGTATGCCCGAGTAAACCCCCCAACCCCCCCCCCCCCCGCTCCGTCTCGCGGGTGGCGCAGGGCGCGTGAGGTCGGGCCCGCTCTCCGGGGCCGAGGCAGCTCTAAGGCTTTAATTAAACTGGGAGAATGCAAATTATCCACCTTCACTCGCGCTCCACATTAAAAGCCCCTTTCATCCAGCTCATTAGAGAGCCCTGGTGGCTGGGCCGGGCCCACTGCGGGGCGCCCCTGCCTGCCTTCCACACGACAGAGACGAGAAGAAGGGGGGAGAGAGAAAAAAAAAGAAAAGGTTAGGGTTATTTCCTCCCGACTCGCCATACGCCTGTTGCTGCAAACCGCTTATGACTCTATAAAAGATAGGAGAGACTTCTAATTACCCTTCTCTCCTCCTCTCTCCCATGCTGCGCGTATGCTAAAGCTCTCTAATTTGCGTCTCTGGCTCCAATTGACATCAGGCCGCGCGTACACAGAGAGACATATGCCCCGCCAGAAATAGGCAGCCTGATGATTTTGGTCCGCACGTACTGTACCGAAATATGTCCGCAAATAGTAATTTACGTTTGACGGTTGAACCCGTCTGAGCTCTGTGATTAATGTGCTTTCTTTTTTAATGACGCCACAGTGTGTCGCTCAGGATGTACTGTATTAAACACGCAATCCAGGTTCATGCGCTGCAGTAACGGCAACATTGTGTATATCTTGTTATATAATTTTCAAGTATTTACACAGAGGAACGATACTTCAGCGGCTGAGAAAAAAAAGAAAAGAATACTGAAGTATGAGCAAAGTAATGTACACTGGAGACCTTGCAGCCCATCAGATCCAAAGTTCAGTGGTTTTACCACCGCTCCACAATGCTACGTATTGGGTAGCTAGACTAGAAATCAAATTTAAACTGAAGTTACTAACTTTTCACCGTATCATAATTAGATTTCTTGTATAATCTAATGCAGGTAAATCCACGAGTTTATGGGCACGCTGTTGTTTTGATTAGAGCGGCTTGAAAGATTCATGAAGGCATATATTGCCATAGCAACAGAAAGAAAAGTGGCCAGTGCTCCATTACGCACTTTGATGACCTTTATAGTAACGTACTCTGTGAGAAATCCATCTGGATCAAGTGGTACAAAGTGCTTATTTTATTCAAAAAGCGTCTTCCCTGATGAAAATCAGCGCACAATTCAAGCCACGCTCATTACACTGCGTTTGTTTTCGCTTGTGATTTTTGGGCAGGGTAAGGGACCACCCCCCCCCCCCTCCCCATGACATGCGCAGTGCAGCGTGTGTTTGTACAGGTATGAATGGAGAATGAGGCTTTTTGACGGGCGCCCCTTTAAAGTTCGTTTAGTAGGAAAAAATAATATGCTGCCTGTATAAATGGCGTCTCCACATGAAGGGGGCTCGTAACAGGAGCCGTAGACCGCCTCTTGCCCTCAGCACCCCGTCTCCGTGCGAATAGCCCCTCTCGCCCTCTCTCTGAGTGTGCCTCTGTTGGTTTGGATAAGGGGGTGTAGGCCCCCCCTCCTGCTCTACCCCCGTCCCCCATTTTTCTCCTTTCTTCAGCGCAGAATACCACACTTCTCCTTGTTGACGTTCTCCCACGTAATTTCGCCAGTGAGCTTGCGCTGCGTGTGTCCAAGGAGGGAGCCTGGAGAGGTTATAAACATGGTTAACCAGATCATACCATAGAGATGAGTCTGCGCTCCTTTGCTTGGTTTGGTTTGGCTTTTTTAGAGGTGAGGCCTCTTTGCCTCAGTGTAACGGACCAACCTCACGTTTTCCAAGACTTTGAAGGTGATATTTTTTTTAACGTCATTTTGTTTCTTCTCTTTGGCCAAAAGCCAATATAAACTTTCAAAAAAAAAAAAAAAAACGGTTATTTTCTTTTCGTTAGAGCATAATTAAATTTATAACGCGTTTAAAATGCAGTATTTGCGATCGGCCTTGGAAAACTTTTGGGCCTGATTTTTACACCTGTCAGGACACTGAGAAAACATCTCCCAACTGCCAGCTGAGAGAGGCAAGGAATGAGACCATGCTAAGACCCCTTTATGCCAGATAATGCCCCTCTAATTCCAGCTCACTGCAGCTGAATAGCAGCACACAGGCGCTCTCCAGAGCGGCAATGGAGCGGCTTTATCCCCCCAGATCCCTGAGCCAACGGCAACAATGGGGCCGCGGAGAGCTCGACGATCCTCGCGGCTTTCGCCTCTCGTCTCCCTCAATCCCCCCTGTTCAGGCCTGGGGCGTGTCCCCCCCGGCGGTAACGCACTGACTGTGAGCGCAGGGATTAACCAGGACAAAGGTGCGCCACTCGCTCCATTAGGACAGGACTGCCAGAGTCTTTGGACAACAGCGACCGCGCCGCGGCTTTGCGCCATTCTCACTTTTTTTTTTGTTTTTACACTCGGGAGTCGTGTGAAGATGCAGGCCTCATTGTCACCAAAAGTGCACATTTATTTTAAGCTCTTTTTTTTCTCTGCCAATTGTTTTGCCGTATTGTCTTTTTTAAACGTGCAAAGGTTGTTTGTTGTCATACTCGCTATAGCCTCAGAAATGTTGGAATGTTGCTGTGTCTTGTGGCCTCTAGCGTGTAGGGCAGCCCGGCAGCCTACTATGCGCTCCGCATTTCTGTCAATGACAGTTATCATTGCTCTGCGGAAAAGCTAACGGGTCATTTGCAGTGGAGATCCCAACGTGCCGTGTGATTGGTTAAACGCTGCAGTGGCTCGGGGAGCTGGGGCAGAGCCAGGGATATCTCTGGGGCCGCAGTCGATTGCCGTGTCTGCCCACAGATCCCAGTTCTACTCTACAATTCTTATTGTATGGAATCATATGCAGACTTACGAAGAGGAGGTTAAAAGGGAAGTACTGTAAAAAATAAAATTAAAATAAAAAAACCTGCTGTTTAGGCGGCTGGGATTGTGGTTCCAGTGATAATGCTTTTATGATACAGTATTATCAAACCACAGTGAGACTAAAAACAAACATTCAAATTGACCTTTTAGGCTGTGGGCTAAAAAGTGTCCACAATGACACGCAGTTTGTTTTCTTTCTAAAAGTCTTATTTTGGCCTACATGATTTGATTCCCATGAGCAGGTGATTCTGTTAAATAGGTAATTTTTACTGGGTTAATAATTAAGAATACATTCATTATTATCTTAGTCATTCTTCATTCTTATGTGTCACACATTTTACCTTTTAATTGGAAGCAGAAATAATGGCAAATGAACTGGATTGTTACCTTGAGGCAAGTGTGTATATTTTTATGTGAATGGTCTTAATTTATATGAAAATAAAAACTGGATAACATTGAAATGAGGTTCGTTTACCTTACTTCATGAAAGCAGTTACTTTTGGGTGTCCAAAGAATTTTTCAATGTAGACTATATGTTTATTCTGTGACTTTAGAATGAAGAGTATCGTTTTGACATATGTAGCCTATATTGATGGTGACCGAGTAATAATCATCGGTGCTGAACAATGGTTTTACACAACAATCAATTAAAATATTGGTAGCCTAGGCCAACTTATGTTGTAAGGACCAATTTCTAATTTACTTACGGTGGCTATTGCCCAAACTTTCCACTGTGTACATATTCCCTTAAAGACAACAAACACTCGCTCAGAAATTTGTTGGATGCGTTGTGAGTGGTACAAAGGCTGTAATGAGATGGGATTTCTCCTTTTTTTAATAGAAAGTCTACACGTGTGAGAATCATTTGTTCGTGTAGCCCACATTAGGCGACGGTGTTGACACTGGAGCTGTTGACTTGGAATTACTGGGAATAAAACGGGCTGTTTGTATAAGGACAGCGATACTGGTGTATGTAGGACCGCGGTCAGTAGTGGACTGTAGATGAGGGTTAGAAAGGGTTCTCTGTACATTCCAGTGCGCACTGCGCCGTGCCAGAGAACCGACCCAAATAAAGCAGTGCTCTCAGCTCCGTCTATGCAGTTTAGGTTAAAGGCAGTTAATTGGTTTCCTGCTCAGGGTTAAGTCAACACGGCGCCTTGTTTTAAACAGTGTGGAAACTTGAGAGAAGCAACAATATCGGCACTGTTTGTCCACCCCCTCACAATCCCCCCCAGTTAAAATAATACGAGCGTTAGCTAGTTAAGGTTCCCATAGAGCTGTAAAACCTAATACGACTGAAATGAAAACACGTACGAGTTTACGCGCCTCACACTCCACTGATCTCTGCAGGCATCACCGTTCATTTTACGCGTGGTGGCCCCCCAGGTAAACACGCACAAATAAATATTTTCTTCAGCAGAACATCTGCGCCACTTTTCCCACTTACTGAGACTCGTGTAAAGTTAATTTCAAACGTAAATAAACCGTATGCATGAAATAACTTTTGCCGGGAAAGAAAGAAAAATGATGCATCTGAACACTGCTTCGCGATCATAAAAACTACCACTTCAGACGATGTGTCTTCTCGCCTGGGCTGCTTTATGGCGCCATCTTGTGATCCTGTACAGCAACCGCGTGAATTCAAGGCAATATCATATCCGTGGGGGGAAATAAAATAAAAAACATGACGTTGTACTGTAGGCCAATGTTAGAGAATATAAGTGTATTTTGCAGGGCGGCTTAATTTAGCCTATGCACGAACAGCTTAGCCAACCGAGCTACATGACTCTTCTCTCCAGCTGGGATCGCCCAGGTGGCTTGTGTCTGTCATGCTACCGCATGCTCTCACTTCCTGTGACTGTAATTTATCATTGCCTCCAGCAACTTGCGCGGGTAGTCTTACATCTTGGGCCTACTAAGCATCAACATGCGTTTCCGAAAGAACATCTGCTACGCGTGTACATGGCAGTGTGTGTGCATGCATATATTTCTGTGCGCACACATCTGTGCATGCCTGTGCGTATGCTTGCGTGTATGTGTAAAGTGTGCTTGTGTGTGAATGGGGGCCCCCCAATCAGTGGATATCCTCTGTCCACCACAGGTGACTCTGCTGTGACCCAGAGCAAGCCAGAGCCTTCGTCGGTGGAACCCAACGCAGACCTCACACAGCAGAACCCGTCTGGGCAGCCCTTGGGTGAGCGTGCTTTCCATACATTGTGCACATTGCTGTGGTGAAGGGCGTCTGCTAAACGCCTGTAATGCGCTTTCTTCAACGTTCACACACTTCTCTTTAGTTAATACTTTCCGCCTGAGAACATATACTTTTTTTTACTTTCACATACATAAATTGTCGCAAGACTAAACAACGTTTTATTTGGATATTCAGGATGTGCAAATGTATGGTCGTCAGCTATGGTATTCACTCAAACACATTCTGTAATAATCCAGTTTGTTTTGATGTGAAGTGACGGAAATTATATCACAAATCAAGCTGTATTCATAAACTTTTGACAATGTACCTCTAAGTTTATGCTTTTATAAAAACCAGGTAACAACTGCAGAAACATAACTTTTTTCAGCTTCCTTTGGTATCATTTACACTAGTGGTATTAAAACGAGGTGGCCCAGAGTCGAATCTTCCCAATAAAATCACTACTTGTTTTAAACACTGTGAAATGCTCTTGAAAGAATTTTTTTTTTAATCTGCTAGCAGTTTGAAGTTAAAGGGTGGTTTACTGACTGTAAAGTGACATGTTTAATTATAAAACATTCAGTCTCTCTTTGTGTTGATTTGTCCTCTAACTGAGTATGCCTGCTTTGAACGAATTTGCCAGTAATGGTAATATAATATTACTACTTCATTAATAACTAAGTTTTTTATTGGATAGCACAGTGCAGAGAGACAGGATGAATGGAAGCCGTTGCAGCTTGCAACGAGCAATGTACACGGTGCTCTACAGGCTATGCGGAGACACTCCTAACTCGCAGCGTGTGTTCGTCCTGGCAGTGAAGCCGCGGTTCAGCCAGCCCACCAAAATGCGCCGGCGGGTGCTGGAGCAGCCCGTCGGCAGCTCCGTGCGGCTCAAGTGCCTGGCCAGCGGCAGCCCCGTGCCCGTCGTCACGTGGTGGAAGGACCAGACCCGGCTGCCGGCCCCACGCCAGGGCAAGCGCCCGCAGTGGACCCTCACGCTCAAGAACCTGCGGCCCCAGGACAGCGCCAAATACACCTGCCACGTCTCCAACCCGGCCGGGCACATCAACGCCACATACAAAGTGGACGTCATTGGTAAGGCTCGGCCAACTGCCGAATGTTCTAGTATGTTCTAGTCTAGCTTTACAGTTTACCTCACAAGTGTGATAACTGGCTAAGATCACATCCTGGATCAGACCAGGAGAGCAGAATTAAGAATAGGCAGAGTCATTTAAAAGTTCAGAGCTGTAAAACATTATTATTTTTTGTTGTTAACTTCACACCTTGTCAATAAGATAGTAATGCGAGGCGCGTCAAGCGTTAGGATTGCCGTTAATCTCCTGACGTCCTCCCGTTCCAGAACGAACCAACTCTAAGCCGATTCTGACAGGCACTCACCCGGTCAACACCACGGTGGATTTCGGTGGCACCGCCTCCTTCCAGTGCAAGGTGCACAGTGACGTCAAGCCCGTCATACAGTGGTTGAAGCGGGTGGACCCGGGCACAGAGGGGCGTTACAACTCAACCCTGGAGGTGGGCGGGCAGCATTTTGTCGTGCTGCCCACGGGCGACGTGTGGTCGAGGCCGGACGGCTCCTACCTCAACAAGCTGGCCGTGGTTAAGGCCCAAGACGAGGACGCGGGCATGTACATCTGCCTGGGCGCCAACACCATGGGCTACAGCTTCCGGAGTGCTTACCTCACCGTTCTGCCAGGTCAGTACAGGTCTACGTCTTTAGGATACCAGAGGAGGGCCTAGACTCCCTGTTACTCAAATCACGGTCCTCAAGGGCCGAGAACTCCTGGTTTTCCACCCTCCCTTTACCTGGGGGTCAGGTGTGAAGACTGCATGGTCAATCAGTAGCTCTAATTGTTCAGTTAATTCCCTGGCAGAAAAGAAAACCAGGGCTGAATTTGGATTCGAGGGCCAGATTTAAGTATCCGTGGCCTAGAGCAGAGGTGGGCAATGAGGGCCGTATCCGTTTAGCCCTAATATTTACGCCATCTGACATTTTAGCTACAATTCTTAATAAGCGCATGAATGACAGCCGAAGACGTCTTGTATCCCTATATGAAACATTTTAATGTGATCTAATCTACCAGTGTTGGTGTAAACAGCCAATTAGCTCATTTAGCTGGGGTAATTGGTGGGAATAAAAACCTGCATACACACCGGCCCTCCAGGACTGGAATTGCCCACTCCTGGCCTAGAGGTTTTCATGATAAGGGTGATTATTTTTTTATTTTTTTCTGTTTTATTCACGTAAAGGTATTCCACACTATTTTTTGGCCAATGACATTTCCATGGTTAAAGATAAGTTTTGTAGTTACGTGACACATAAATAATGCTCTGATTGGTTGATTCCTCAGACCCCCAGGTGGAGAACACCGTGACGCCCCCCCACCTGAGCTCCGGCCTGCCGTGGCCCCTGATCATCGGCATCCCGGCGGCGGCCCTCCTCATCGTCGGCACCATCGTGCTCTGGCTCTGCCACAGCCGTCGCCGTAACGGCGCCCTGCCCCCCCGTGCCGCGCCCCACCGCGACCACCACGCCGTCGACAAGGATTTCGCCGCCCCCAGCAGCGCCACCCCTGACTTCCCCAACCAAAGACTGATGGGCCCCCTCCCGGCGCTAAGCGGCCAGCCAAAGATTTACTCCAAGGTCTACACTGATGTACACACACACACACACTCTCACGCCCATATGGAGGGCAAGGTCCACCAGCACCAGCACTTCCACTACCAGTGCTAACCCGGCACCGAGGCCTAGTCTCCAAGCTACTGCTGCTTCCCCCAAATCTTTAATGGACTACGACCGAGGGGCAATCCCGCGCATTGTTGCTAGCTTGCGTAAAACTACGATACCCAAGATACCGCAGGGGGAGGGGGAGTCACCTGAGCAGTGTTGACACACCACAGCCTAACACAAACAAATCTGGGGTCACACTCCTGGACAGCTTTGCACAGTGTTACTGAAGTACCTACTGTCTGCTATTTTGGAGGACGCCGGAAAGAAAAACAGGGCTTTTGAAAAGTCTCAGGGCTGGGGTCGAATTCTCACGTACATTTTGCTCGCAGTTCATGTGTATGTTCTTTGGTCGACTTTGTTCTTGGCGTGTTAACAGATGGCGCCTGCCCCTCTCCCCCAAATATTATCGCGCATAAAATGTACATATATATTTTAATTATGAAACGTTTGTGTATCCAAAGCGGAGAGTAATATAAGGATTAGCGTATAAGCTTTTTTGTAAACTGGAAGCTGCGACTGTGACGAATCTGCTGAACTGTACCAGCCTTATTGTTTACAATGTGTCCTTAAGCGTTTATAGTGCTACATGGGCAACACAAACTGTGGTGCTTGGATTATTTTTGTTTGTTTGTTTTTTTTATTAATATACAATATTATTTCAGGAAGAGACTATGCAATGACTGTAAGGTTTGTCAGGGAAATTGGATGAATGAGAAATGATAAAGTGATAAGGGCATTTCTTTTTTTATTTGTGTGTTTCCATAAAAATTCTGTTCTTTGTATCCTTGTGTGTGTGATAAAAAGCAGTATTACCAAAGATGTGTACCCCGTGTGTCACAAAATGCCATTTTCTCATATACAAATGGTAGAAAACGTATGTATGACTCACATATTCTGTAAGGTCTTTATTTTTTTATATTTAGGACATGAGCTGTATTGTATTTTGTATCTGTTGCTCTGTCATGTACTGTATTGTGTTTGTTGCCTGTATTTCCTAGGATTGGGTAGATGGCCATATTTTGTACAAAAGCTGTCACCGATCAAAATCAGTTGTGGTCCTTGTAGACGATCAAGTAACAACAAAATAATTTCCACTGATAGTGAATGCTAAACTTTATAAATTTTCTTAATGGACAAAAAGGAAAATTTTACAGTTGCTCGTTGTACACATTATGTAACCAATTTCTTCTACCTTTTACCGTTTTTTGTGTGTTTTACTGGAGTAATTACGGCAACGTATTCTGTTCACATACAGCAGCTATGCCTTATCCAGGACTCAAAACCACAACTCTTCGATCCAAAGTTGAATGCCCAGGTATTCTTAATTGTTGTCTTACAAATGGTTTGTGAACATGCAGTCTCACTGAGAAACACTGCATGCTGCAATCTTATCCTGGTGCTCATACAAGAGTATTAGATAAGACATATTTTTCTAATAAAAAAATATTGATTTTCTTTATTTTTTTGCAGTCATCTGTTTTATTTCCAAATTGCATGTCTGTTGAAAGGAATATTTTATGAAATTATGAATTGACAGCCACTGACAGTACAAGCACTGCATTTCTAAATCGTACATATCTTTAAGACTTGCTTCTCACATAAAATCAAAGCAAATCAGTTACTGATGGTGAAAATATATGTGCAGCTACATTACATTACATTACAGGCATTTAGCAGACGCTCTTATCCAGAGCAACCTACACAGAATTTTGTATTTATACATGTTATCCATTGATACATACTGAAGCAATGCAGGTGAAGTACCTTGATCAAGGGTACAATGGCAGTGACCTACCTGCAACCTTTCGATTACAAACCCAGTTCCTTAACCATTATACTACACTACCGCCCTTTTCATAGTACCGTTTTACACTTTAACATGAAATACGCACCTAGTAAACAGTACACAGTCGACGGTACCAATTTGACTTCCCTGCTCTCTCCCCGATTAGGCCTCGGCCCACTGTTAGTTCAACATGCTCAGGAATGCCATGTAGTAGTTTTCAGCACTGAGACATAAAATAAATATTCCCAATAGGATTTGGATTTGATTATTAATATGAGGGGTAAGTTTGAGTTGGGCAAAGGGAAAAGAATGACTTCCCTCTATTTTCCCTCAGAAGAATATTTCGCTTTCAGTTCATATTTAAACCTTAGTTCATCAGTGACTCCAGCTAAATGTATACAAGACAAAAGACCTGCTTCCTTGCTGCTGTTTCTTAACACAATAAAATGACACTGCCACCTAAACATAGACCTGTATCAATTTTGCGGAGAGAGAGGGTAAAAGCTGACAAGTGCAACATTAAAGTAAAATAACACAGGAAACAGTATTTCAGGAAACGGGTATTAAAGTACTCCCTTAGATTAAAATGGAAAATCCCCACGTATTCTTGGCGAATGCGTGCAAATGTGCTGTGCTACTGAGGCCATCTGGTGCCACAAGAGTGAACATCAGAAGTGTACACAAAAAGACAACTCAGGATTCATTCGCCTTATGAAATACATATTTCTCAAAAGAGGAAACGGCATTCTATGTGATAATGTCAATATAATGTCCTTCTTAAAGAATAACAAAAATCAAGTGTCATTTAGGTATGATCATCCATTATTTTCCCATTTTGTTTTGGTTTTTGGAGTAACCCCGCCTCCTCCGGCGGTCACTGTGACTTAGGGGGCGGAGAAAAGGCAAGGCGGAAGTGAGTGTATGAGCCGCAGCAGGAGCGTTGTTCTGTTCCTACCTTTCGCACCCCGTCTTGGTCGGGCTCAACCCAGAGAAGCAGGGCAGAAGGGCCCAGTTCAAGTCCTAAGCCCTAGGGCGGGACCACACAACCACACTGGATATCAAAGACGGTGTTTCAGAGCTTGCCATTGAAAGGCCTAACTTCCATTTGTGGGGTGGGGGATGTAGCTAGCTAGCTAGCTGAGAGTGTCTGTCTCTTCTGTAGCTAATCTGCTAGCTAGCTACCCACAAAGAGTGAACTAACGTTAGATAGCTAGCGCCAGTCTGTCTCTAACTCTACAGGAGACAAATGCATCTAACGATCATCTTCACGTATTGACAATAGCTCCAAAGAAAAGGTGAAATCTACTTTTTTACGTGTTTCCGTGCGGTTGTTTGTGCAAGCTAGCCAACGTTTGCATGGTGTCGGTAGCTAGCTTGTTAGCTAACTTCGCTAATATTGTTATCAGTGTCGGTTGTCTTGTTTTTTTTAAAAACTTCGTTTTAACATATTTGTTCATTGACACCGACATCTACTTCCCCATATATCGATTTGTCTCAGACATTGAACATCTTAGACGATTAACTGGTTAGCGTGTGTCTTAGCTAGTGAGCTTGTTTGCGAGCTAACTAGCGAGCTACATGCTTGGAAGAAAATGCATCAATTTTAACGACCTGGCAGTTCAGTGACGGTTGGAAGGTTTAAATGTAATTGTCTGCACAGCATAGCTTGTTATGTTAAAGTAAGATTATTTAATCTCGCAAATAGGGCACGTTCAAGAAGTTGCGACAAAAGTGATGATGGGTTACTCCAGCCCACGTGATGTGACTGAAACGATAACATGCCGAACTGCTTAAGTTACCCGTCATTGTTACAAGTGCTATGTAGCCAAGCCATAGTTAGGTTTAATCACTCAAGTGTCATATACTTTAACGATTACAAATCTCAGAATACATGGACTGTCACGGTGTACAGGCGTGATGTATTTACTTCATAATTTGTTTTGTGTTGTCCACCAACGTGACAGCGAATGATTGATTGATTTCTTTTGAACTGCTGGTTGGTCCAGTTGACTTCACAGTTGCACATCCCGTGGAGGAATTAAAGGCACTCAGTGGGTGAGGCTAACGTTCACCCTTTCTTCTCCCAGAGGTGAAGTGTGCCAGTGTGCATGCCTGAGCAGTCGGTCTGGGTGTGAGGGAGTGAGTTTGTTGCCTTCCCTGGCTGAATCTCTCACCACCCTGGACATGATGGGCCCGCGCCGGAAGTCCACCAAGACACAGAGCACAGGAGGGGGCCCGGCGGATCCGCTCAGACAAGAGGACCCCAAGGACTACATCAACGAGCTCTCTCACGAGGTGCTCTGCCACATATTCCGGTCAGTCCCCGGCAGACAGTCCCCCAAAAGACCGTTAAAAAAAAGGCACATCTGATGGGATTCTGTGAAATCGAGGGGGATGTTGTAGTATTCCATGAATTATCAGGGACTGCAAGTTCCTGAATGCTTAAGAGTGCACAGAACTGAGAGTCTAGAGATGGTCAGAGGTACCTGTGCAATTGCATAGTTTCAGTGATTTCAATTCCCCATATTCCCAGAAGCTTCTTTCCAGGGGATCTTGAACATTCATTTGCAAAATACTATAATGGGGGTAGCTACGTGGATTTCGTTGGACAGCATTTTTTTTGTCTGTCTTTGAGTCTTAATTTACTCTTTCATGTAGCGTCTCCACTGCAAGGAAATATCTGATAATATGAAGCATTCAGGGAGCTAGATTTTTTTGTTTATTTTTTTTGTTGGTGTTGACTTCCCATGTTGAGAAATGGACATGGTTATGGCTTTTATAATGACAGGGTTATTTATTTACACACAGGTCGTTACACAGCTGCTGTAAACTGTCTACAGGGACGAGCATGTTCTTTTGTGATTTAGAATGAGAAGAACGCATGCATCAACTTTGACCGTCCCAGGGGTTGACATTCAGGTCAATTTTCTGGCCATCTGGGCGAGTGGTTTTTCAAAGTTGCACCGCTCACTGAAACTACTGTCCCATTCACAAATCACAGAAAATCTCTTGTGTCTCCTGCTACCAAATTGTCGGCATTCTGCATGCGAAGGCATTTCCTGAAAACCTAGTCATACTGTCATAATTTCACAGTCAAAATATATATTTTGGGTTTTTTTTTCTCCACTGGAAAAGCTGGACACTAAAAATCGAAAATTACTGGCCCAGAGCACTGAGAAAACGCTGTCAGGGCCAGCGGGGAAGTGGCCATGTCGAGCCCTGCCTTCCTGTGAAAACTTCCTGTGTGCGTGGTGTCCGGTGCTGGGTGCAGGTGTGAGCGCAGGTGTGTCTGTACCCCTGCAGGTACCTGCCCATGCAGGACATCATGTGCATGGAGTGCCTGTCGCGGAAGCTGCGGGAGGCGGTGACGCTCTATCTGCGCGTGGTGAAGGTGGTGGACCTGTGCGCGAGCCGCTGGTGGGAGTACATGCCTTCAGGTAGGCCGGGAGCCTTTGGGGGTCTACTTGCAGGTAGGCAGGTAGCCTTTGGGGGGGGTCTACTGCAGGTATGCGGGGAGCCTTTAGGGGTCTACTGCAGGGAGCCTTTGGGGGTATACTTGCAGGTAGGCGGGGAGCCTTTGGGGGTCTACTACAGGTAGGCGGAGAGCCTTTGGGGGTCTACTGCAGGTAGGCAGGTAGCCTTTGGGGGTATACTAGTAGGTAGGCAGGTAGCCTTTGGGCGTCAACCGCAGGTAGCCGCGTAGTACGCAGTGCTATGTCGGTATAATGTGTGTAAAGGCTACCGATTTGGTTATTTCGTTATGACGTATGGATAAATGGGTCGACGGATGACTGCGCTTATCTTAGTTTTGCCTAAGTTGGCAGTGTGGGGGCGTCGCACGACGGCTACTCCTCTGCTTGGCCAGACGCCTGTGGCCTGCCCACTCACGCCGCGCGAGAAGAGCGGCGTGCCAGTGCGACGCCCCCACATCTGAGCCTTGGGGACTGTGGAGGGAAAAGAAGCTCTGGCTACGCTAACTTTGGAGCGGGCGCATGCTCGCCTGCACTCCTCAATCGGTTTGAAAGCGGTAGAAACCGAATGCATTGTGTGATCGGCTGTGCTGCCCGTGTGGTTCCACAGGCTTCACGGACTCGAGCTTTCTCATGCTGCTGAAGAAGATGCCGGACCTGGAGCAGCTGTACGGACTGCACCCACGCTACCTGGAGCGCCGGAGGGTTCGAGGCTACGAGGCCTTCAGTATCCCGGGGGTCCTGGAAGCCCTTCAGGCCTGCCCCAATCTGCTGGTGAGCGGCTACAGCTCATATATGTCTTTGGATAGATCCTCAGGTCCCCTGGAGCTCTTGGCTTCATTTTATTGCCCACCTGCTAAGTTAAATTTGTTATTTAAGTTTAGTGTCTGAAAAGTCCCGCCAATAAGTGTCAAAATGAGATTATCCTAGTATACAGTACAGTGTAGAAGCATTTCCTATAAAACGGGTCTCCCCAGCTTGAGAGTTTTTAATGTTCCGTTCCATATGGGTTTGAATGGACTTTAATTAGTGCAATATTTGATGAGCGTTGTTGGCGTTTTCATAACTCTTGAAAAGCTTGTGATACAAAACTCGCATAGACAAATCCAGCTGGAACGGGATCCGATTATGCGCCAGAAATCCATGCTAAACCATTCCCTCTCCAGGGAGTGGAGACGTCTCACTTAGAGCTGGTGGAGGCCATCTGGAACTACATGCCTCAGGTCCATATCCTGGGGAAGTTCCGCAACCGCAACGGTGCTTTTCCCATCCCCCCGGAAAACAAGCTCACCATTCCCGTCGCCGCCAAAATCCAGACCCTGCACCTCGTAGGTAGGTACCAGGAAATATATCTTTTTCAAAACCCAGCTTCTGGCACTTTTTTTTATAATAAACTCAAAAGCAAAAAGTCCTTGCTGCAAGTTCAGGTTGGGTAAACGCGTCTTGTGTGCAGTGCTACTGACCCAATCAATCATCGGCGATGAATGGAACAATGAACCAAAGAAGCTGTGTGTACACACAAAGAAATAGAATCACTTTGTATTTTGTGCTTTTATTGTTCATGAACGGCAGCACAAAGCCTGACATTTTGGCAGCCCCTTTCTCAAGGGAGTACTGAAACGGCCTTCAGGGAGGACAGCACATTTTAAAACGCCGGTGGTTGATAAGATGGGTAACAGGTGAGGTGATTGCCGTGAATGGAATGTCCCAAATCACATGATTGCACTCATTAACACAGTGAAGTATTCAGTGTAGACATAAAGCAGAACATGAAATATTTTTTCACCCACTGGCCAGAGTGGCTTGTGGATTCTAAGACTCGCCAGCCATTTTCAACATTTTACCAGTCACGTTACCTTTTATAGTATAACACAACCTGGTTGGTTACCTGCCAATCTGGCTGCTAGAGTACAAAATCTTCCCAGCCATAATCAAAATTTTACCAACATTTTGCTGGTGGCTGGTGTTAATTTCACACCATGCATAAAGAAAGAGAGTCCCTGAAATGGCAGTTGGCCGTTGAGCGCGGTCGTAATCGAAAAAGCCTTCCGAATGTCCCTTCTGACCCCCCCCCCCCCCCCCCCTCTGCCGTTCCTGTACCCAGGGGTCAACGTGCCAGAGATCCCCTGCGTGTCCATGCTCAGGCACCTCTACCTGAAGTGGGTGCGCCTGACCAAGCCCCAGCCTTTTAAGGACTTCCTGTGCGTCAGCCTGCGCACCTTCATCATGAGGAACTGCGCCGGCCCCACCAACTCGCTCAAGTACGTGCCCCTGGTGACCGGCCTGGCCTCCGCCCGCAACCTGGAGCAGCTGGAACTGGTCAGGGTGCCCTTTCTGGGGGGGCTGATCCAGCACGTGGTGGAGGACAGCTGGAGGTCAGGTAAGCATCATGGATGGATGTGGATGGATGGATGATTGGATGGATGGATGTTGATGGACAGGTGGATGATTGGATGAATGGATGAAGGATGTGGTTAGATGGATGGATGGATGGCTGGATGGATGGATGGATGGATGGATGGATGGATGATTGGATGGATGGATGGAATGATGTGGTTGGATGGATGGATGATTGGATGGATGGATGGAATGATGTGGTTGGATGGATGGATGGATAGATGGATGTGGATGGATGGATGGATGGATGGATGAATGATTGGATGAATGGATGAAGGATGTGGTTGGATGGATGGATGGCCAGTTTGGTACATAAACAGATAGGTGGCAAAATATAAAGAGAGATTGATAGGAGGGTAGTAGGCACATAGGTGATGGATGGATGGAGAGATCAGTAGATACTCGAGTGTCCTCCTAAGAGGACAGTCTTTCAACTGCTGATGTCGGCAACCTGACCAGCGGATTCGCTTGAATTTGGAAAATGGACGGAGACAAAGTGCTGAAGAAGCCTGATCAGCAGGTGCCGCTGCTGCTCTGTGCCATTTAGTTTGACTGCATTCAGAAAACATAGAATAGTCAAATACTTAGTCATCCAATGTTTATATATGTCCCTGCCAGGGGTCAATACGTGTTATTCTGTCCTGCTATGTTAATAGTTTTGGATTGGTCTCTGAACTCACTGTGTTTCAGGAGGGTTTCGCAATTTGCACACGATCGTTTTTGGTGCCTGTAAGAATGCGCTGGAAGTGGACCTGGGCTACCTCATTATTACTGCGGCACGCAGGTAAGAGCAGAATTGGGTTTAGTGGGGTTGGGTTGAGCTGGGTGGGGTTGGGTTGGGTTGGGTACATCTGCAGGGTTATGTTCAGGGGTTTGGATATTACTCCTAATTACATGTTCTAACTGGCAGTTTGGATGACGGTACACCCTCATTACATTGTGGGCCGTCTGTAATTCTGAATGCCTAATTTTGACAGTTTAGTTTCTCTTTCAGGACGTGTGGGAGTATTTACCAATGCTGGGGTGCCTGTTGGTCCCAAAACAGGGTTTTTTTTCAGCCAAATTGTCCAACCCACAATCATGGTTGATTTCACAGATGTAGCCTTCATCTGTTAAGAAACTCACTAGCAAAACAGGGTTTTTAAGAATCTATTCAGTCTAACTTCAAGAAACTTTTGCCCTTTTGTAATGTTTTTTAATGTTTTTTTTTAACAGTATATTGAAGTTGGCAGTTATAAAAATTAGCAAAATCACACTTGCATTTAACTAAAGTTAAAGGAAAAGAGTTAGACTGAACAAGCCTGAGCCATATGGAATACCTGGAGAACTGAATGTTGGCTGTCGGTGGCTGTTGCCTTCTAGGCTGCATGAAGTTCGAATCCAGCCTTCCCTAACCAAAGACGGGGTGTTCTCCGCACTGAAGATGGCCGAGCTGGAGTTCCCTCAGTTTGAGACTTTGCACCTTGGATATGTGGACGAGTTCCTGTTGCAGTGTGAGTGCTTTCTCCTTATATTATGCTCTTCTTTAAGCTCAAATAATGGATGCTGTGTGCTTTACGCTCATGGAGAATGGATCTTTGTGACCACAAGAGCCCCTCACTGGAAGTTTATAATGTTTAAAACCCTGTGATTGTGTTCAGCCGAGTTTGTGGAGGACACGTATGCTTATGCTTGTCCATCTGGAATTGACTCTGGATGTTTCAGCAGTGAGATGGGCCTGTAGTTGTTATTAGCTGGGTCTAAACTTGCAAGTGGGGGAAGAACATCCAGGCCCTAATTGGGTGGGTGGGGGGTATATGGAGGAAGGGGTGGTCCATTAACTTTGGTCACTGTTCCCCAGGTAAAATGAGCCATTCAGAGCTGGTGAAGTACGGCCTGGCGGACGTGATTGAGAATCCCGGCATCATCACGGACATCGGAATGAAAGCTGTCAATGAAGTTTTCTCCTCCATAAAGTATCTGGTCATCTATAACTGCCCCCATCTCCACAATCCTCACAACTGGATCACAGGTACACATATCCCAAGTGCCCAATTGGCTGGTCTTGTTCACTGAAATAGTTTGCACGTCATGAAATTTTGACTGAAAAGGTGTAGGCCTTCCCCCTAATCCCGTGATAGGCAGGGAAAAGCCCTGGCCAGCCCTGTGCCTGCTTCCCGGCCAACGGTCAGCCCAGTGTGCCAATCTCTCCAGATCACTCGCGCTGGAGCCGGCTGGTGGACCTGACGCTGGTGCGCTGTCACGCCATCAAGCTGGAGTCCTTCAGCCAGTTCATCGAGATGCTGCCCAGCCTGGAGTTCATCTGCCTGGACCAGATGTTCCGGGAGCCGCCCAAGGTGAGGCTCCCTGCGGCTAAACGGGAACGGAGGCCGAGCCAGCGTGAGGCGTGACACTGATGCTTACCTCACTGGCAACGTCAGTCGGCTAAATTAGTCCACCAATGGCATGAGGACTCGCATCACAGGACTCGCATTGTAGTAACAGTACAGTTATATTTAGGCATTAACTATATTTAGACACTTTTATCCTGAGCAACATTCAAAAAGGTTTAGGCTAAGGGCAGAGATGATGCGGTGATATCCATGTCAAACTGTGGTTGTAGTCGGTGCATAATCCTACAACTTAACGTTAAGTGCTGTAGTGTGGGCATGAGGGATATTGAGAGTGCACGGTTTTAAGTACCAAATGAGTTTGAGGGTATAGTGTTAAGTGTTGCATAGGCATGGGTGGTAAACCCCATAATTGGGGGGTTCTAGGCATGGGCATCAAGGGGGGGCGCCTAGGGCGTATTCTGTCTGGGGGGCGCACTGAACAAAGGGGAAAATCGCTACCCCCCCCCATCCCAACCTCAACCCCACAATGCCACCCCTCACACCCAGGGTGGCAATCTTGCCGAGAGCGGCAGAAAGGCTAGAGCCATCCCTGAACGAGAGGCTATATAACTCAGTTAAACCAGTGGAAGCAGTCTGAAGTTAGCGTAGTCGGTGGAATCCTGCTAGTTTGTGGGGTTCGCGGTTCAGTGGTTGACGCCCGTCTCCCGCAGGGCTGTGCCCGGGTGGGTCTCAGCGCCGGCACAGGCATCGGGGTCTCCTCGGCGCTGGTCAGCAACCAGAACTCCAACAACGACAACGACAACAACAACAACAACAACCACCAGAACAACAACGGCAACATCCCGCCGCCCAACAACGAGAACGGAAACGAGGCGGCCAGAATCCCGCAGCAGCAGAACAACCAAGAGGGTAGGGCCCCCGCCATCTCGCCACCGGACCTCCGCTCATACCGCTCGTTACACCAGCCCGCTTTGTGTTTTCATTTTACCACACACGCGTGACAGGCAAGGACGGTACAACTTCAAACATTTCTGAAGGCGGCTTCTGTGACGTTGCGGTGAGGATTATCTTGAAATAAAATTAATAAAGCTAACGAGAGCCTTACTGCGTTCTGGAGCCTCCGAATGGCACAAGTTACGCATAGACATTAAAAACACTGTCCAATCAGGGAGCATTAAGAGAAAAGTAAAAGCCTGGTTGGTAGAAAAAGTGCAGGTGTAACAGGTTGACAGGTAAAACGGATGCAATTGTCTTTTGATATTTTGCGGATGTTTTTTAGATTGCAAATTTGATTGTTTATATTGTTGTGTAGCCGTCTAACTTCTGACTGCAATTATTGTCATGTAGTCATCTTGCCTCCACTGCTATTGCTTACCGTCAAGGACCACAATGGAAATAAGTTTATTTAAATGACTTTATTGTGTCATACTTGACAATGCAAGACTCCGTCTTTTATCACTTTGTAAAATAATACTGACTGTTTCAACTTGACCCATTCTTTTTACATTATAAATAATTATACACGTATAAGAATACAGTGCAAACAGTTACCACTAAAAACATTGAATTTAGTGAGATCTTGTTACAAATCAAAAATACTGTATTCAGAGGAGTATGAATTATATATTTAGGCTATGTGCGATGTGCTTAGCTAAGGCGCTGAGTGCATATTTAATGCACTGTGTTACAATGAATTTTAACAGCTGGGACATAAATGTTTCTAATATAGAATCTGAAGTAATTGGATATTTAGTGATTTATTGAAGTCCCGATTCAAGGAAAGCGATTAAATCACTTTTATGAATGTTCCTATGCAAATTCGAGATAATTCATCCCCTGATAACTGCTGGCTCTACAGTGGATGTTGGCCGTACAAGGTGTAAATCTCATTGAACGTCCAAAACAAAGGTGTTTATTAATTACTTTCAGGCATATTCTTAAATGATAAATGATTATGATATACGCGTCTCTGAGCACCTGCACATGTACATCTTTTCATTTCTTTCTTGTATTTTATTGTTTTTAATGCACACAAATAAACTAAACTAAACTATAAGCTCTTGAGTGAGGTTTTGAAAGCCTCTCACACTGTGCTGGTGGTGCTCCTCTAACACAGAGCTGAATGACATGGAGGAGGTGGTACAGGAGAACATGGAGGTTGAGCCGGTGGCTGTGGCAGCCAGTCTGGAAGAGCAGCCTTCAGGCCCCAGTCAGCCCACCAGCTCCACCCCAGGCCTGGACGAGGAGCAAGCAGGTCTCTCACACTCGTCCTTTCTCAAACTCCTCCTCTCTCACACTTCTTTTCTTACACTCATCCTCTCACATCCCTCCTCTCATACTCCTCTTTTCTTACACTCCTCCTTTCTCCTCTTTTCTTACACTCCTCCTTTCTCACACCCCTCCTCCTCTCACATTCCTCTTCTCCCTTTACCTGCAGGTCCCAGTGGGGTCCAGTCGGCTGTGAAGAAGCAGCCTGTCTTGGTGTCGGACTCTGACAGTGAGGATGAGGAGGAGCCGGATGGGCCCATGGGCGCGGCCCAGCCTGGACCCGCCTACCAGGAACCCAGCGAGAAGGTCGCCCAACCTGAGGAGCCGGGCCGACAAAGCAGTGAGTCCTGAAAACTGTATCAACATTTCTGCTTACCTTTTGGTAGCACTTACATTAAATAAAAAATAAATAAAAACGGTTGTGGAAATGTTGCACGCTAGTTGGGATCTCAGCACATCCAGGGAACTACTACACAGGTATGTCTGCAGTGTGACCTCACTTCCTGCGCCCCCCCGCAGGTAAAGGGAAGACGCCCCTGAGGAGAAGAGGACCGCCCCCCCACGAGCGCAGCTGTGAGAAGGGTTGCCAGGTGACCAGCGAGCAGATCAAAGCCGACATGAAGGCGGCGACGGAGACCCCCGACCGAGGCTGCACCACGGGGGGCTGCGTGTGCTCCATACGCTGGCGCGAGGACTCGGCCAATCAGGAGGAAGGGGCGGGCGGGGGGGCGGCGGCCGCGGGAGGCGAGGGGACGGTCAGGACTCGCTGCACCTGCAGCAGGGCTCGCCCCAGCCCTGAGGGGAGGACTCGAGGCGGGGCGCACCCCCCGAACGACCCCGCGCACGGGCAGGCGGACGGGGGCGGCGCCGCCGCAGAGGAAGGGTCACGGCCGAGGGAGGCGGCTTTAGAGGCCCCGCCCAGGACGCGGGGGGTATTGGAACAGCACGGCGACGGGCAGGGCGCCCCTCAGGACAGGCCGCACAGGGAGGGGTTTCCCAGAAGGCCCGTCACCCGCGCTCGCAGCAGGCTCTCCAGCGTACCCCTGGTCTCCGAATCAGGTAGGGCCCCCTGGGATCTTCCGCAGTGCTGATCGCTGGGATTATCACCGCAGTGCTGATCGCTGGGATTATCACCGCAGTGCTGATCGCTGGGATTATCACCGCAGTGCTGATCGCTGGGATTATCACCGCAATGCTGATCACTGGGATTATCACTGCCGTTCTGCTCACTGTCAGTCAGAAGCCTCTGCATTTAACGCATCGAGGCCTTACAAATTACAGGCTTCTATCTGCCATTTCTACACTTCTGAGATATTGAACTTTAAAGTTCTTGTCAGTCCATTGGTTTTATCACTTAGAACCGTGGTCCCCAACCCTGTACCCTGTACCGTCCTGTAGGTTTTAACTCCAACCCCAACAAAGAAAACCTTGTTCAACATCTAGAGATCTTGTTGAGCTGCTAATTAGTAGAATCAGGTGTGCCAAATTGGGGTTGAAATGAAAACCTACAGGATGGTAGATCTCCAGGAACAGGGTTGGGGACCACTGATTTAGAGCTTCCTATTAACTGGAATTACACCCAAGATTCTTTTTACATTTTTTTTAACACCATACGCATGTAAAGAATGATAAATACAGCATCTGTTTGTATAAAACTAATTTTTGATGAAAATGTCACTCAATAGACTCCTGTAATTCTCACGCCCCTCCATGAGATTGTCCAAGTTTCTGTTCCCAATGCCTTTATTTGAGGAGCATTCTAGTGAAAGTTACAGCAGAACAATTGAATATCTACTTTTTTTTTTTTTTCCTTTTCTTTTTTTTATACAACATGACAGAATGGGACTTGATGTTCTGCCAGTGAGAAAACACAGGCTGGGGCTGAAAGTTAATCGTACGCGCGGCGCTGCTAACCGGAGTGCGCGCGGCGCTGCTAACCGGAGTGCGCGCGGCGCTGCTAACCGTAGTGCGCGCGGCTCTGCTAACCGTGGTGCGCGCGGCTCTGCTAACCGTGGTGCGCGCGGCTCTGCTAACCGTGGTGCGCGCGGCTCTGCTAACCGTGGTGCGCGCGGCTCTGCTAACCATGGTGCGCGCGGCTCTGCTAACCGTGGTGCGCGCGGCTCTGCTAACCGTGGTGCGCGCGGCTCTGCTAACCGTAGTGCGCGCGGCTCTGCTAACCGTAGTGCGCGCGGCTCTGCTAACCGTAGTGCGCGCTGTTGCTAACCGTAGTGCGCGCGGCTCTGCTAACCGTCATTCCCACTCATTGGGGGTGATGGGTGGTGTTGAAATGGTTTGCAAGCTCGTCCAGTGAACTCTGGAGGATTTGATTATGCAAACCGGGCCAGCATTTTCCCTTTTGAATTTTTTATCAGATTTTCTAAATTGATCACAGCGATCGTTAAATATGCAAAGCTGTTTTTCATGTAAATAATATTAAGGAAGCATTTCTAATAACCTGTGGATACTTTGTGTTTACCCCTGCTCTGTTGTAACTTGTAGGTCAGAATGATATTTGAGCATTACGCACTTCATTACGGACCGGGGAGAGCTTGCCTGGGCCATTAATTCACATCTTTAGCTTTTGTTTTCTTTGGGAGAATGGCTTGTGCAGAGAGATGCAAAGGGTAATGGATTCCATATTGTGCGCCCGGGGCCTTTTTTAAGCAGAAGAATGCCTGTGATTAAGATTAAGAAAGCCCTACGTGCACGGCTTCAGGCTCCGCGGGCTGACGTATTCCCCTGTCTCGCACTCGTGAGAGCAAACGGCGTGTTTTCTCACGCAGAGCTGTCTAAACCAAAGCCCCGGGTCGCCGTCAAGAGGAAGCGCACGGCGGACAAGTCGACCAGCACCAGTGACCCGGTCACCGAGGACGATCACGTGCAGGTCAGCCCAATACGCCCGCCGTCCCCCACCACCCGCCCTCCGGCCTGCACGCACGGTTCTCTCCACACCACTACAATCAACTGACAAGTGGGCGCACTTCCAATGTGATTGCAAGACTTGCGTGTCCAACTGTCGCTTGTACATACTGATGAGGTGTTTTCTGGACCGTTGTTCAGAAACGTTTACATGTATGACGTGATGGCTGACTATTTCTTTTAATGTCAACCTTTATAACTGGGCCTCTAGGGGCAACACTATCACTAGGGGAAAATAATTTTAAAAATAAGGGGGGGGTTTTATTTATTTTAAATTATGTTTTCATGATGTTGCAGGTGCTGACGCTGAAATCCAAAAACCTGGTGGGAATCACGCTCACAAACTGTGGGATCACCGACCTGGTGCTGAAAGACTGCCCCAAAATGATGTTCGTTCACGGTAAGCCGTCTCGGCAGTCCTGTGCCTAATGCTCGTTTTAAACCGGCCCCGTCTGCTCCTCGGCCCGGACGTCCAAAACGCAGAGGCCTTTAAACCTCCAGCTGGTGAGCACCTGGAGAGCTGGGAGAATGCCAGTCAGATAGATTATGTGATGAAGGCCTGATTTGAACCAGAGCAGAATCTTGTGGATCTCCAGCGGGTCGTTTTGAAGCAGATGTCTGTCTAGGGTCTAGGCTAGGGCTAGGGTCATTCCACCTCAAATCAGACTAAATTTGTGTGGTTCAGTCTCCACAAAAAAAAAATCTTCAGACCTTTTCACTGGTTCCTGAGATATTTGGACCTGAAATATTACCTCCTAAGACGGCGGCCATTTTGGACACAAACTGGACCCCGATATCAAAAACTGCTTTGAATTCAGAGCCAAAGTATGAGATTTATTCATACGGGCGGTTAAGGAATGTGTAATAAAATGTTGGACTGGTTTTGAGATGCGTGGCCGCGAGCACCGTCTGGTTTGCGATGGAGTGACCCTGTAGCAGATGTGCGTCTGGCCTCGTTTGGGGCCGTCTGACTCGGCCTCTCTCCCGTCCCGTTGCCCCAGCGACCCGCTGCAGGGTTCTGAAGCACCTGAAGGTGGAGAGCGCACCCATCGTCAACCGCTTCGACTACGCCCAGTGCAAGAAGCTGGACATGGAGCAGGTCCTGGACCAGATCCTCCGCATGCCGCCCGAGAGGAACCGCATCATCTACATGCGGCCTATGCAGCAGGTCTGTATCCTAGCGACCCGGCGTGGCCATGTTTCAGGGGCTGAAGCTGGGCACTGGTGAGGAAAGGGCAGCTTCTGCTTCAGCGCAAGGCCTCGCTACGTTAGTTTGTGGTCTCGCGAAAATCTTTGCTGACACGTTTAGAACAGGGTTTTTCCCAACCTTTTCTGATCCAGGGAGCACCCACCCAGGCTCAAAGGCATCCAGGGGACCCCCATGGGGACCCCCATCATAAGTTAAAGAGGCTTATATTTACAAAAAGGTTTTATATTTTGAAATATTTTTCCAACTATATATATAATCACTGCCTATCAAGTCTGGCCAGGGATCTATCCCTCTGTTGAAAAATCCAGGGTATAGAATGTTCTGAACAGCCAATCACAAAGCCACTAGGTGGCAGTTTTTCCACAGCTAACACCTTTGCCCCTGCTCTAGAGAATAGTTGATGTGGCTCAACGTCACATTGCGTTGTTTCAGTACAGCACTACTGCAGTCACGGTCTTGCGATTGGCTCCGCCAGCCCGAAAATAAGATCTCCTCCTCTCGTGTTTGGCCCCCGTGCACCCCGTCCCGTCCCGCAGGTGGACTCCTTAGCCCTGGAGAGGAAGCTGTTTTGTGGGCCGTACCCCTACCACATCGGCATCATCCACGAGTTCAGCAACCCCCCCAACGTCAGGAACAAAGTGCGCGTCCGCAGCTGGATGGACACCATCGCCAACATCAGCCAGTGAGCACCACACCTCCCATCCACACCTCCCTGCCTCTCTGCGTGTATCTGTTCTTCTGTCTTCATTAGGGCATGAAATCAACATTTTCACCTCCTGGCCAGAGTGGCTTGTGGATTCTAAAAATCACCAGCCATTTTCAGCATTTTACCAGCCGCATTACCTTTTACAATATTACACATCCTGGTTGGTTACCTGTGGCTGCGAGAGTAGAAATCTTACCAGCCACAATCAGAATTTTACCAAATTTGGCTGGTGGTGGGTGTTAGTCTTACTTACACCCTGATCTTCAGCTCTGATTTGGCCTCCCTTGAGGTGTAGTTACCATAGATGTAATATCTGTCTCATGGAATGTGTGTAGAGTAATACCACACAGGTTGATTTGAACTGCAATTGATTTGAATACCTAATGATACAGTCAGTCCAAAATGGTGTTTTTTTTTTTGTCCTTCCCACAAAGTCCACTTAAATGTATAGAATTGTGCATCACTTGACCACGATTTCAAGGCAAAACGTAAATGTTATCATACCGCAAAAAAAGAGGGACTTCATTGGAGATTGTGAAAATGATATGTATGCCATATATTTGTATGGTAACCTCAAGGTACATACTAGTCTCTTTGCAGATTCTGGAACAGGAAAAAAAACATGAAGTATAAGTATCATCTTACAGTATATTTGAAGTTACTTTTTCTGTAGTTAATTACTTATCCAGTAGATGGCAGTGTTTCACACCAGTGTTTCAACCGTACAGTGTAAATATTAGTCAACTGCAGATGGCGGTGCCCTCTTTCCGATCGCACTGGAGATAGCGCTTCAGAGATTGTTGTAGTTTACACCGTGGGGGTATCGTTGAGAGGTCTGCGTACCGGTTTCCTTCCTCTCAGAGAGGACATTAACAGATGTTTTAATTTCAAACCGTCCTCAGGGAGCTCATCAAGTACGAGTTTTTTCCAGAGGCGACCCGGACTGAAGAGGATGTGAAAAAGTACACCAGCTACCCCTGGGGCCGAGACATCTACACCTTAGAGGGTACGAGGCTGAACATTGCCCATCACCTGCAGGTCGCCTCTATAAATAGCTTCGGTGAAACTCTTCATTTGAGTTTCATGTGAACTGCAGATAGACTGGACTCTCGTCTGAACACGCCTGGTATTCCCTGAATTAAAACTGAGAGAATTTTAATAATTTGTTTTTAGTTTTTTTGTTGTTGAAAAGGACATGTTGGACAGTCAGTGCTTTCCAGCAAATCTCTCATTGTGCTCTCCTCGGTCACAGCATGGTATCAGGCGATTAAGACCCGACAGTCTTTCATTCTCTTCTCTCCTCTCCCTCTGTCCCTCCCTCTCATCCCTCGTTCCCCCTTTCTCCTCTTCCAGGGGTGGTAGACGGCGCCCCGTATTCTATGATCACGGACTTCCCATGGCTGCGGACGCTGCGTACGGCTGAGCCCAACAGCTACGCACGCTACGACTTCGAGGACGATGAGAGTAGTGAGTGTGCAGACTCATCGGCGATATACTGTATATATCACACATACAGGGATATGGGAGATATACTGTATATATCACACAGCCAGGGATATGGGAGATATGCTGTATATATCACACAGCCAGGGATATGGGAGATATACTGTATATATCACGCAGCCAGGGATATGGGATATATACTGTATACATCACACATACAGGGATAAGGGAGATATACTGTATGTATCACACAGCCAGGGATATGGGGGATATGCTGTATATATCACACAGCCAGGGATATGGGAGATATACTGTATATATAACACATACAGGGACATTTAGGGCCTGATTTACTAAGTCCTTTAGCATGCGCTAATCTAATAACACAACCAATGATTGGTGCAAAACAAATACCATGACCAATCATTGGTCATGTTATTGGTTTTGTGTGTGCCGAAAGGTTTTGCACATGCTAAAAGTCTTAGTAAATTTGGCCCTAAACCATTAATATTTAAAAACATTAACTAATGTTGTCGGTTGGTGTGTTTAGCCGAAGCCCTCATTCACATTGCAGTGAAGGCCCAAAGGTCCGGATTCAGGTCATTAGCCCAGGCCTGTGCAGTGCAGGGGCTGGCAGCCCCACAAGGCCATAGCATTGCACAGGGAGAAAGCGTTTCAGTCAGAACGGGGCTGATACCCGTGTGAGCGCCCCCTTCTGGTGGATCAGGTACCCCGGAAATCAAACAGACTAGACTCATAGCTGCTGTATGACTCATAATCCCTTCTCATTATGGTCTTATAAACCCTTCATACTGCTTGAAGAAGACTGAGGTTAAAATGTTCCATGCACTCAAGTTCGAGGTATTAACTGTGGTATTGGGACCTCAGCTAATAACTTTTTAGCTTTGATATTTGAGTGATATTTAAGCAATTGTAGCTTTTCGTGCTGCATAAAAAGAAAAATCAATAAACCTCACAATTTTTTCCATTATAAAGGTTGATCTTTCTTTTCATTTGTACAGATTTTAGTGCCTTTCATTTGTGTTTCGGTAAAGAGAATGGAAAGCTAGCCTCAGACCTGAAACGAGTGAGCCAGTCACATTTCAGGCCTTCTGTGGAAAAGGGGTGTCAAGTACAGTAAAATACGGGCTGTTATGAAACGGAAAAAAAACATCGCTTTGGCCGTTTGTCACACAAGCAGCCCTACCCGCCAATGTTCCAGAACGTTACCGTTCAGGTGATGACAGCTGGATTTGCCATTCTGGTAAATTACGGGATAGTCCTTGGTTGTGTGAACAAAAGAGGTCGCTAGTTTTTTCTGTGGTCCATGTGTGAAATGTGTTTGTTTCCCCGCCCCCAGCTACCGTCTATGCCCCGCGGCGGAAGGGTCAGCTGTCGGCTGACATCTGCATGGAGACCATCGGGGAGGAGATCTCGGAGAGACGGCAGACGCGGCGGGGCGTGTTCCAGCGCGTGGTGGCCATCTTCATACACTACTGTGACGTGCGCGGCGAGCCCGTGGAGGACGACTACATCTAGCGCCACCTGCAGGCAAAGACGGGGAAAGAAAGGGCTCAGCGGGGGGGGTAGGGGGCGGAGTCGCCCCGCCCTCAACCCTTCCCGAGCTCCAACCCAGGCTCCGCCCACGATGACTGCTGCTGGTTAAGACGAGTGTGTGACTTAATGTGGTGACAGAGGTACTGGGGCAAGATCGAGTGGCCTTGATTTAGTTTTGTTAACTTTACCTTATCAAGGGAAAAATAAGGCTGCCCACTGTATACATTCAACAGCCATTGTTATAGGTTTTTTTATTTTTTATTTTTTATTTTGTGAGTGTGGTTTTCCATCTATGGCAAATGGCTGTGGGGAGAGCCTTGATCATGTATTCTTTTTGCTGTCCTACCTGGCTAGGATTTGGGTTGGTAATGACGACACACGCTGCACGATCTCCACGACTCGCTGCTTTCGACAAGAGGCAATGGTGTCGGCGGTGGGATCAGAGAGCCGTGTGTTGTGGCCCGCAGATGAACACTTAACGGCGCACGGGGTGGGGGGGGAAGTGCACACGTTCACATGTACTGTGGAGAAAAACCCACGTGGCAAAAAAAAAGGAACTTTCTTGAGGAGGGCAACTCAAGATGGCCTCCATTGGATGTCAAGTATTAAGAGCAGCACTGTTAATCCTTTTTGTTTGTTTGTTTGTTTGTTCTCCTTTCCTTGAAAGGGTGTTTCCCTTTGTTTCCGTGTACGTTTGAGAGTTGAATACTGCCATAGGGAGTGTCAGTGTTTGAGTTATTTCCTTGCCTCCTACCTCTGGTGCTCAGACACAAGCTTTAGGAGAGCACCCGCTTGCGAAGCTAGACGCTAGAAGTGCCCTTAGATTTGTTTGTGATGATATTCTTTTCATTTTTTGTGTCAATCTTTTAAAAAATTATTGTTATTGTTATTATTATTATTATTATTATTATTTTGGCTTAATTTTAAGGAAGTTTTCGTATTTTAGTCTTCTTTCTCACTTCTGTTGTTTGTAGTATTACCAGTGGGGGTAGGTATATTTCGTTGACACTGCTGCAAGTCCCGCTGAAGCTGTGTCAGACGGGACGAAACCATAAACTGCTCCGTAGCCTTCAAAAGGAATGCAGTAGCCTCAGAGGAAACTTTTCGTTGCTAGATTTCTTCACTCTTCTTCTTAGATTCCTTCCCATTCTTCTGAAAGAACAAAAAAAAAAAAAAAAAAAAAAAAAAATGACAGTGTACTGTGTTACCGGGAGTCCTTTGTGCACAGACATTTCAGAAACCCCCCCCCCCCCCCCCCCCTCTTAATTCAACCCAGGTTTCAGGAGACCAAATGAGGCACTGATTTGAATCAAGGGTTCATTTTGGTTAGGTTCCAAAATGAACCCTCCGACTCCCGCCTCCGGAAGATTCTGGTCACGTGTTCCCCACACAAGTCATAAAAGCCAGTGTGCACAACATGGTATTCCCAGTGCATTTTATAATTTCAGAGGGCAAATGGGGAGAACACTTCCAGTGTTAATTATTTTGTTTTTGCATTTGCAACGTTTGATGGAGAATGAAAATGCCTGGAAGCATTTGGGAGGTTAATAGATCCACAAGGCATTTTTCCCGCCCCCCATGGTGTCACCTAGCTTTGGATGCTGGGTTTCCCACAGTCCTGAACAGGAAGTGATATGGTGTGTGTGTATGCAAGTAAACATACACTTTTTGTCTTAAATTACACATGCGCGATGCTGAGTTAGCAAACTGTGAACTCTGTTCCTTAAGTCTAATGTTAAAAAAAAAAAAAGGAAAAAAAAAAATAGAATGGAAGAAAGAAAAGAAGGACACTGTTTTAAGAGTTTGAAAGCCATTAAAGTGTGTTGCTCCCATTCTTGCTGCTCTGGTTTCTGCCTTTCCTGGGTGATTCCTTCTGCCCGTTTCCAATGACAAGCTCACAACGCTTGTGGATCGAACCTATAGCCACACTAAGCACTGCAAAAACCTGTGTACAAAACCCATGTACAGATATGCTGTATTTAAAGGATCTTCCAAGATTTGTTTTATATGTTTATATAAAAAAAATAACTATTTCACGTAATAAAAAGGGAGAAATTAATCGGAGTCGGAAGTGAGTTGTTCTTTGTGAGTCATCCCGTGAGCAGATGTGTTTCTCAATGTGGTCTTTTGTTTCCCCAACTTTGTGTGCACATGTTTTGTCTCGAGCATAAATTACCATAGGCTGGAGCCAGGTGCAATTTTACTTCATGTAGCACAGTCACAATAGACGGGAACTGCTACACGGCTAATTAGCTGACGGAGGAATGTTTGGAGCAGCCAATGGAATTTCAGCCTTTTTCCAGCTGTAGTTTGTAGGTGCGCAGAGGGCCCAAGATAAATCTTTGCCGTGGCGATTGGCCATGTCTGTATCCAGATACCATCACAAATGCATCAATAATGACCGAACCTGCCAATAAGCCCACTCATTTCTGTCTCTAGTCTTCCTACTCCTCAAAAGCAGCAGTATAGGCCCCTCGATAGAAACCTTATAGGGCGAATATCTGGCGTGCAGACGCAATTTGGGGTGCCGTCTCTGGTAGAAGCCCACCCAAGGCAGCGTATTTCCGTATATGAGGTCACGGAACATATCCGCAGATATCCGAGTAGAATTCATTATTTGAAGCCGTGAAAACAAAATTTATGGGTAGATGTGAATGAGCCTAGTCGGGCCGACGACATTAAGAACTCACCTGCCAACCAGTGCGTTGTAAAGCAACTGCGCTGGAGTTACTCTCGTCGATGTTTATGCTCTCCCTCCGACACGACGTACAGTTTACAGCTATTTATCATCCAACGTTGTCTAAGCAGGAAGAGGAAGAGATTTGTGGTTGGAGACAAATAGCCCTTTCCCTGTGCTGTGATATCTGTACACGAGAGTTCGAACCTGCGGCTCGTCTAGGTACCGGACGCTTGCCAAGTTCTGGGACATCAGCGGAAATGGGCCTTTGCTGGTACTGGTTTTGATTTGTATTGTTTTCCCCAACTATACTAAGTAGCTGATGTCTCGTGGATCGTTCCGTACTATTTTAAGTGGTCCAGGGATACCAGCATTCAAACGCGTGGCTTTGCAGTAGGCCACATTTCCGTTCATGTGTTGTTTTTTTCCCCACGAGGAAATTAAACGAAACGTTTTGTAAGGTGCTATTAGTTTTGCCCTCAGCTTTAATGCATCTTTTGAAACAATATATGGAAATTAAATGGTGGTATGCAAAGCACCTGTGGTAAAATGGTTGTTACTTTAAATGTGTTTAAATATGTTTCGTTTGTTTTGTCTCCATGCTTACCTTAACCTCTGCCTTTTCCTGCAGTTAATAAGTAGCCTATGCGTAGTAGCTATATGCTGTACATTAAAGTATATTCGATCTATTTATTTTAGGTAGTTTGGAGATCATGAAAAGTGCTTTTTTATTTAACCTTTATTTATACAGAGTGGATTGACTGAGCAGGCACACTCGTTTACAGCAACGCCCTGTTAAACCCCCCCGCCCCCAATTAGCCTAACCTGCATGTCTTTGGACATATAAATGCAATCCATCACCGTTATGATTTTTGAGTGTCTTTGTATATTTTCATTTAACCATTTCGTTTAACCAACAAAGCAATACTGGTGGAATAAGGAAATACATTAAAGAACGTGCAGTAGGCTTTTCTCCAAGCAGGATCAGCTTCACGCCCTGTCTGTTTATAGGCCTCAGAACCTGACATATTCCGGTTGCTGTGGGCCCAAAGGAATCCTACTGCAGTGGCCTCAAACCCTGTTGCTGGAGATGTACCGTCCTGTAGGGTTTCACTCCAACCCTTACAAAGCACAGCTCATTCAACGGCTAGAGATCTCGTTGAGCGGCTAATTAGTAGAATCAGGTTGTCATATTAGGGTTGAAATGAAAACCTACAGGACGGGATATCTCCAGGAACAGCGTTTGGGACCACTGCCCTGCTGTGTTCCTGGACAGGCCCTCCCTCTTAGAATGTAGCCACTGCTCGTCTTCAGTGGTTGCTATGGTGAACTTTTTTAATTGAACTGTTCACCCAGCTTATCTCTTCTGGCCTGAGTACAGTGAGGCATGTCTCAATTTTCGCAGAGAAAAGATCACTACTTCATAACTGGCCCCTGCAGTGAAACCTCCCAAAACCGTGTTCATGTATAAACATAATTTCCTATTGTTGATACTATCCAAAATTAAACTGTAAAATATGAGCCTTTTTTTATCCACCGAAAATCTGGATTACCAAAATGGGCAGACAAGCAAGAGGGAAGGCTATTTTTATAACAGCGTGGATGAATGTTTATGGCCTGCGTAATATGAAAGGGCAAAATGTACAACTGTGAAAAGAGAAATGTAACGCGGGGTAATTCATACGGACTCCCAAGGATTTCATTTCCTGAGCCAGAATGAGTTTCCTGTTAAAGTTCTGCACAGATAATGAAACACCGGAGCCACTTCATGCTCATTGTGTTCTGAATTTATGAATTTATCTCCTTTTCTCTGCCTGCATTCCATGGCTGAATTTGGTCTGGGCGTCAAAGTGCATCCCATGATGCACTCCTGTTTTTTTCCTGTTATTTCTCTCCTTGGAATCCATCTACAGTAGTGGAGTACAGTTGCGAGGGGCCTTGCACTCCCGGGGAGGGCGGGTTAAAAAGCTTTGCCGCTTTCGAGGAGCGCAGCCATATATGGTCCCGTTCGACGGCGGCTGTTCCTTTGAAAACGCACAAACAGAAGTGAGCCCCGCAGTGTGTATCCCCAAACAGAAGGACGCAGAAGTGACCCCGGCTAATTAAAGGGGACCCGTCGGGGGGTCCCACATATGCAGCGAGCCGCAAAAAAAGACAAAGCAAACCACCCCCCACCACCAATTGTACACCCATCCACCCCCCCCATCCCCCATTCATATAACAGAGAGATCCAACTGTTGGACAAACAGGATCCTGGCTCTCCTCCATTTCCTGTTACATCCTGTTGTCAGTCGCTGGTATGGCTTCTATCATTCCTCCCCTCCCCCCCTCCGCTCAGACGGTTTAAGGGGAACCTGTTTGTGAATAAGGAGAACCAGATGTGACTGACGGCTATTAAACACCTCTGGGTCCGCTCTGTCTTAAGAGAAAAAAAACAGGAAAGGTAGAGCGAGCGAACGTCCGTTAGGGACCATAAACAGAACCCATCCCACCCCCCCATCCTCACTGCAGATCCCTGGAAGTTCAGAGATGGCTTGGGATAAATATTTGCGCCAACTGATTTTTTAAAATCTCTTGGTCAGTCCACGCACTGTGTGTCTGTGGGATAGAATACGTGGAGCGGTGTGCAGTGGGGGGGAAGGGAGGGAGGGGGGTTGTGGGATATGTGCTGCGCTTGTGACAAACGAGAAAGGGGAAGCAGAAACGGAATGATCTGATCTGCGCTCGCCAGAATAACACCAGGCTCGCAAGGCATTACATCACATTAAAGGCATTCTAGTCATTAAGAATGCAAACACTTTTCCTGGAGCTATGCGCAGGACCCAATAAATAACCAGCAACGTCACTGGGAGGAAAAGGGCTCAGACATCCAAAAAAAAGAGCAAAAAGGGGCAAAGACGCAGAACTGTAAATGCAAGGAAGGGTTTTATATATTCAATTCCATTTTAAATTAAATTCCATTTTACTTGTATAGCGCTTTTTTTCAGAGAACTGTCACAAAGACATTTTGCAGAGAAACCGATGGAAAATCGGGCAAAAGCCAGGCCCAAAAAAGGACCCCCGAAAAGCAAACAAAGTAAAAACTCCCCAGCGGGAAGAAAAACAGTCAAACGAGAGAAAAAACTCCCCAATGGGAAAACAGAGGGCTACAGAGGGGGAACCCATCCTAACTGCTGGCTGGCCTCATGTTAAGTGAAGGCGGAATGGATGGTAACAGAAATGTAAATATAGTCTGGCTCTTCCTTCCTCAGCCAGGCAGGGTGGACATTATACGGTCTGATACACATCCACTAGAATGAGATAAAGGTGCCATGAGTCATGTTGAAGATGGATGGTGATTAGAATGAGGTAAAACCATAAGAGAACCTATCCATGAATACAGAACCAAAACTGTAAGTGATGGCATCTCAACCCACAAGCACTAAAACTGCTAACACTCACCCAACAATAATGAGATGTAATCAGTGTAATAATGAGATTGTGGCAACCAGGCAGAAGTGCCAGAATAACTGAAGTTAAATGATAGGTTCGCCATTTTTCAAAGGTCTTATTGAAAGGTTGTCTTTCATCATTTATAACTGTGCACAGCACAACCTCACCAGTAGCTTTATTATCGAGAAATTTATCTTTTAACCGCAGCTTCTCGTGGGTTTCAACTGGGTTCCACGGGGCAAGTAGTTAGGCCTTCAAAAACCACAACGAATCTCCTTTTAGACTGTACTTTAAACGTGGCTAAATGTGTGCGCTCGCTCGAGTGTTTCGTTACGCCTCAAAGTCTTCGGTGACATGTTTGGATGGATCTTTGGTGAAGAGCCTGTTCCCATCAGTGACGAGTTACCATAGAGCCATTCCTTTCAACTTGACCCTTTTGACATGGCGGTTGCAGAGGAGAGAGCCTCGGTTGTGACCGTTTGTCTATGAACCGAAGAAAGTATGCAGGACCGTGCTATTTGGAGTTTGATGACGTTGGTAATTTAATGGAGACATACTTCTGTATACACTGCTGCTCACATGGCTTTATGTATATCTAGTGTGTCTTGGGTTCGTTTATCACAGAGACTAAATAGTCCAGTATTTGCGTACTGGGTCTAAATAAAAGAGATAGCATACTGAGCTGCCTCAGTCTGATCACAACAGACCAGTTTCCACTGTAGGCTTTCACCCAGAGACACAGTGTTTGGAGAGGCAAATGTTTTTTGGCTACTATTTTCTTCATAATTTCCCAGAGAAACCTCTACATTGGCTGAGAATTATGTCTTTTTGAAAGATTTGTCAATTTCATTCGACCAAAGGAGGATATAAAATGTCCTTTATTAGACCATTTCTTTTGCAATATGCTATCTTTTACAATCAAAAAGACATTTTGATAAGATAAGAAATGCATTGCATTTTAATGTTCGTATCATACACTATAGGATATAATTATCGTTTTATTAATTTGACGGGAGGAGCGAACCGTGCATTTCTCTCCATATGAGGGGAAACGGCGCACGTGAAGCGGGCGATCATAAGGAGAGCCTATCAGCCGGGCTATTAGGGCTGCCAAGCCATGAGGCACCGGTTGGCCGCCGTCTTTAATAGTCCGCGTGTCTCCAGATGTAAACAGAGAATCTTCCCCAAACATTGCCTTTTTAAGGCTGCTCGGGGAAGGGTAGCCGGGTGACCTGCTCCAGGAGTTCGCCGAGCTAACGAAGGACCCGCCTAACGATGAAGTGCACCCACCCCCCCCACAGTTTGTTTTAATTTTCGGCTTCTGATTTGTTCCCCTCTCTATATTTAGCCTTTCCAGGCACTACATCTGGCACCCCCACCTTCCTTCGGGGGCGGTGGGGGGTGGGGCACTAAGCCTCTAAGCACTAGTGGGTCAGGCTTTGTAGGCCTAGTAACTGGGAGGGGTTGGGGGAGGGGTGTTACTCCCCTGACTGACATTTTGCAGGCACACTACATCCCTCTCAGCCCCCCCCCCCTAGGAGACCCCATCTACCCCCCCAGTACCCCTTCATTTTATTTTATTTTTTTACCTCTCCAGCTTAAGACATCCAGGAGGAAAATTCATCTGCTAGACTGTGCATTTGCAAGGTCGGACCTTTGTCTGTTATTATCACATTTATTTATTCTCTTAGCAGATGGCTTTATCCAGCATGTCTCGCACTCATCTCAAAAAACCCAAAGTACAAGACTTACAGGCAAGCACAGACGTAAATAATGGTAGATAAAGCAATTGCGGTTTGAAGTTGAAATATTACAAAAGGGCAGGTGGAAAAAGTCTATTTTTTAATTACACACACACACACACACACAGATATACTGTAATATATATATATATATATAAAATTACAAAATAGATTTTTTTTCTATATATAACTACCTGCTTATATACATATAAGGACTGAGCATCCCAAGTATTGGGCAAGTATTCTGTATTCAAGCATTCAGTGTGTGTGTGTGAGTGAGAGCGGGCCACAGTGTTAGTTTTAATGACACGGGTTTGAACAGGGTGTCCTGGAGGAACAACATAAACACTCCACTGAGGGATTGTGTGTGTGTGTGTGTGTGTGTGTGTGTGAGAGAGAGAGAGAGAGTTGTTGATGAGCATGAGGCGAGATCTAAGTCAGTCCGGTGCACCAGCAGGTCCCGACGGTATTCCCAACGTCCATCAGCCACAGAGAGGCAAATTTGAGGGAGAGTTCCGGAACATTCTGTAGCATTCAGACAGCTCCGCGGAATGCCGGGTATAACACCGACACCGCAACGGCCGCGGCCGCAGAGCGATGTCACGTGCTCCGACAAAAACATTCTCTCTTCAAGGCCATTTTACTAGTCCCGCTGCTTATAGCACTTTGACTATAAAACCAGTGACACTCCGATGTCAAAAAATGGGGTCAACTGTTGTCATTTAGCAAATGGAAATGTTTACCTTAATGTTTTAAAGCTGTCTGATAAATGTGACTTTGGAGTCGGGTGCACATACATGTTAACCTTTGTGTGATGGGTTGATACCAGCCCTACAGGATGTTTGTTAAGTTGTTCTGGGGCAACGTAGGCTAATTACGTTAACAAGTCGATTTGTCAGCCTCGCTGGCTTCCTGTTCCACTCCCAGAGTGCTCTCTGAGGGGATCTATTGCCCTGATGTCATCAACCCCCCACACGCATACCACAGACATGCCACTTCAGACCCCGGGATGCCTTTTCTGACTTGTTTCGTGTGTCCAGACCTCGTTTGTTTGTGGACATGCTGAGGTGCAAAATGTCTTAATTAAAACGTAACTCTCCACAGCTGTTCTTGTCCTGTGGCCACTGGGAACCCTGGGCTGTCTGTTCTCTATTTTTTCCAGTGTGCGTGCGTGCGTGCGTGCGTGCGTGTGGTGTGTGTGTGTGTGTGTGTGTGTGTGTGTGTGTGTGTGTGTGTGTGTGTGTGTGTGTGTGTGTGGTGTGCTTTCAGCCATCCTCCCATCCTCTCATTGCTCTCCTCCTACAGTTCTCTTTTCTCCAAAAAATAAACACTTCTTTTTTTTCTTCCCTTTCTATTCTCTACCCCCGTTCTATTTTTTTCCAGACCTTTTTTTTAAATTTAAATACTTGATTTCCAGTCTTCCCTCAGCAAAACTTTTTCCCATATGGGGCTGTGAGGACTCTCCGAGAGGAAGTTAATTATTCCAAATCACTGTGTGTCTGAGCGCCGCGCGGGCTCACGTTCCCAGGCTCGGGAGCAGCCGGGAATGGCAGGGAGCCCTGCGCTGCTAATGTTTTCCACATGGCCGCCAAGCCTCCAGCATGGGCAGAAATCTCCAAATTTAGAAGAAATATGAAAATTGTCAAATGCGGCTTCCTTTGAGGGGGAATCCAGCCCAGCCCCCTCGCCTCCCCCCCCCCCCTTCCCAATCCCAATCCCGTCCCATCCCACCCTTCCCCCTCAGAATTTCCCTCCACAGACGTCGCAGGTCACGGGCTGGGGTCACGGGGGGCTCGATGCTAGCCAATCGCGCGGCTCGGGGGGCTTTCCCAGACGATGTCACTCTCTCCGTAGGCCGGCCTCCCGCCTCATATAAGGTAAAAGAAAAGACTTTGCTCCCCGAGCCGGCTCCGCTTCAAAAGGGAGCCCCGTGCCCGGACCCCCGTCAGACTTTGGGGGCCCGTCCCCCCGCCACAGCCTCGCTGCTCCGGGCCGCCAGTGACATCCCCCCCTTCCCCCCCTCTGCCCGCCGGCCCGCCAGCCCGCCAGCACGGTAACCAGAGGCCAGGGCAGCTCCGAACGGGACCCTGCCAGAGAGCGACACACCCACAGGTACGTCCGTGTCACCCCTTTTGGCCTGAAGCAGATCGCCGAGAGGGATACTGGCCCGTGCGAGGCGGTCAGGGTGGTTAGGAGAGCGCCGGAGCCTCGCTGGTCTGTATATGCTGTTAGTGTGTCTGAGGCAGACGGAGCTGAAGCTCTTGGCCAGTCGCACTTTTGCGGAGGGTGTGATGGTGATGGAACTTGTGACAGAGCGTGCGAGTGCGGGCGGGGGGGGGGGTGGTGGACGAGGTGGAGGGGAGGCTCATCCGGGGGGGCGGTGTGGCACTCCGATGTTTCGACTCTGGGGCCGCGGTCCTCAAAGACTCAGTGTGCGTGCTTTGCGGTGTCGGAACGGATTGTGTGTCCTGCACATGTGTATATGTGTGTGTGTCTGTATGCACGTGTGTGCGTGTCTGTAGGCGCGTGTGTGTATGCGTGTGTGTGTATGTGTTTGAGGTGCGGGGGTCCGTCAGGTTTACGAGACAAAGGGGAGTTTGGGGAACGGGGAGGAGGGGGGGTTATAGCGGGAGACGGAGACTGATCGCTGACAGTTCCTCAGCGACGTTCCCACCCCCTCACCAGCCCCTCCGCAGCGCTGCCATGAGGTAGCAGGTTCAACTGGGGATACCTCAGCAGAGCAGCTGCCTGAAAAACCCATTAACCAATGAATCACTCTGCCGCACGTCCCGAAGGCTGAACCTGAGCTGGGGACTGTAAACAGCCCTCAGGTAGCTAATCACAGGTCCATACAGGCTCTATATAAATCTAATGGTGAGGACTTTGGGGTAAATGAGGATCGTGATTAGAATTGTCCTTTGTACATTATGGAAAATTCACCTATTGTGCCCTGCTGGGAGAGATTGTGTGTGTGTGTATACGCGTGTGTGTGTGCGTGTGTGTGTGTGTACAGACATTTGCACGTGTTTTTATTTGATTGCGTGAGCAAGGTCCAACTGTGCACTTGGACTGCAGGCAGCGTAGGACACAGAGAGCTGTAGCTCCATCATTCCTGGTGCATGCTGCAATGGTATTTACAAGAGCGATGTCATCTCTGCTGTTTTTATCGAAGTAATCATTAGCAGGGCCTTATGCCCTAATTATTTGCTGATGCTTAATCCTGAATGCAGCCAGTGTGTCTAGCGCTGGTATTGATTTCAGTGCCCCCTCTAAATGCTATGCATTAACTTCAGAGGATTTAGGTAAAGTGAGGTTTGAGCACATCGCCTCCTCGTCTCTTGTTTCGGGGTGTATGTTTCACGTCCATCGTATTGAGAAGTCATCGCGATATCGCGATACGTAACTGAGCCGTAACGGACTGCGATCGGTTCGGATGTTTTGATGAGCCGGTCGATTAAAAAAACAACGTTTGCGTTCGACGACGTTGCTCAGTACGAAGCTCAGCCCATGACATCCCGAACACTTTATAGCGTGCACACAGCTGCCTGCGGGTTCTAATGGCGCACTGTAGCGTGCACAACAGCTGCCTGCGGGTTCTAATGGCGCACTGTAGCGAAATTTTAAATTAAATAAAAAATAGAAATTTAAACCTTATTGATGAGCATGCTCAGAACGTGTGAAAGTGAGACCTCAGAGCTGCAGCTGGGCCGAAAGCCCTCTGTCACATTTATAATAGAAATGTGATCCCCCCCAAATCCTCCCCCCACCCCCCATCCCCCCACCCAGCCCCCTTTGTCTCCCAGCTCTTTGTTTCTGAGAAAGGCTCCTCCACGAGTGTAAGCAGAGCGAGAGAGAGAGAGAGAGAGAGAGAGGGAAGAGAGCCAGGGAGGGAGGGGGAGCCAGCAGATGTGGACAGCTGTTTGGAGACCCTGGGGGTCAGTGCGTAGCAACATCACCCCCGCCCCCCCCCCAACGTCTAATCCTGAGCTTAGAGTGTGTGACAATGCCCTCGCTCACCCCCCCCCACTCATCTTACGGGACCTCAGTACAGGCCTGGAGCAGTTAGGGCCCACTGTTAGGGCCCACTGGGAGCCCGGCTCAGTCCGTCTCTCAAATTAAAGCCGTGTTTTTGTCCCGCCATGGCTGGTTATTTCCGCCGTTATTCCGCCGCTCGTTATTCCCCGCGTTTTCATCAGCAGTGGCCGTTAAACACAGAGCTGAACGGGGGAAAGGAGACATTTTTTATTTCCTCTCGAGAGTTTGTGCAATAACGGCAATCTGATTTTCACTATTAATACAGACTGATAATTGCTTCATTGCGTATTCAGAGCATTTTCCTTTTCTTGAGGCAGTGATGTGGATGTGAGCAATTCATGCCTCGGGAAACCTTTTAGTGATTTCTCACCGAGTATTTTTTGTACATGTCAATTTCTGATTGTGATTTACAGATGAGTGGACCATCTTACCATATATAAAAATGAGCATATAGAAAGCATTATTATGAAATACTTCATTAAAATGGTTACACGCCGGTTTTTAGTTTTGTGACACACAGATAAGTAGCTGCTGGTTGTAAGTCATTTAGACCTTTACCAATATATATGCAGTGATTACCCCTATAGCAGGCCGAGCCTTTATATACACTATAATGAAGCAACATTTCTGTGCAATTGAGCCATAGGTCTTTATCCTTACCTTTGACTTTTGGTGCCTTTGGTGACCATGTTATAATAACAGAGTTGTATCTCCTCGCTGCCATGTCACTGCAGCAAGGCCATGACAATGATTCGCCTTCGACAATGAAGGCTCTCCGTCAGATAGGCCTGTTAGGGGATAAAGGGAGGCGTTTTGAGGCCTTTTCAGTGCGGAGCGGCTGGGCAGCGTGGATAATGGAACTGCGACAGAGCTGCATCTCAGCTGTCCGTCACCTGGGCCCAGTTTTAAATATGATGGACGTAGATGCTCTGTGTGTGTCAAAGCAGGTTTGCAGATGGGTGACATCAGACCAGGTGCTGATTACAGTGTGACTGATGTTGAGTAAGAAAAATGCTACGCACGCACACACAGAAACGCACACACACACTATGGACATAAAGGAGAGGATGCCAGAGTGTGTGCAGTGCAGATCTTGCCAAACCTCCTCCAGCCCCTCATATTAAAGTGAATCATAGTGCGTTCAGACATAAATTATTATTATCATATCATTATTACGTTTCTGTACAGTCTGCCTCCTCCAGGGAAATGTATTTCCATTGCCACCACTTAACATGAATAAATATTACCCCTGTACACTATCTGTAAGTGCAATAAAACAGTCTCATGGGCTATTTTTGGGCGGAGGTTAACATAACGCACAGCCTGAGTAATCATTACAAAAACACTGTGAGTTTGGGCCACACCATATCAACTGTGCATTCCGGCTTCCCTGTACCATGAATTAATGGCCCGCCATTGATGTGATGTGGACGGATGGATGGATGGATGGATAGATGGACAGATTAGATAGAAGGGAGAGCCATGGAGCCGGAGACAGCGGGCGAGGGAGGGAGGGAGGGAGAGGAAACGCTTTATTTATTTTCGGAGGAGTCAAAAGTCTGGAAGCCATCAAGCCGGAGCTGGTTTTCGCATGACCCCTCCGTGACCTCTCTCTCTCTCTGTCCGCCGCATCTCTCCTTCTCTCTTCTCCCCTCTTTTTCTCTCTCTCTCTCTCTCTCTCTCTCTCTCTGCTTCTGTGGGACCCAGGGGACGCATGTTCCCAGGGTCACTTTCACATGATTTGGGAGGGGTGGTGGTGGGGGGGGGGGGGGGGGGGTTGACAGCTCCCATAGGACCTGCCATGGCCTCTCCACACTGAGGACAGGCCACCCCATAGGACAAGGGCAGCAGAGAGTTTTGGGGGGGGGGTGCGGGGGGGGGGTGGTGACGCTGTCCCAAAACACACACACGGTTCCCAGCCAACGCAGAACATTCCCACCACGGTCCCAGGAAGCCGCAGGAACGCCGTGTCACGGAAATGCCAGGAGGACCCGTTTACAGGCTCACGGCCGGGGGGCTTCAGTCTAGGGTTCTGAGTGGCCCTGGTCAGGTTCTGCTTTAAAAGGCCTCTCCCTCCCACCAGCCCTGCCCCTTCCGTTAATAAAAGCTCCAGCGGTTAACTTTTTCCAGGGTCCCTCTGGTCCACCCCATACACACACACACACACACAAACACACACACTTTTCCAACCGTCTGAGTGCGAGGAATGCTTCGTGAGAGGGAGGGGGTTTGTCGGTTGTAAAAACATGAGTCAGCCTCTGCCGGAAAGTACATTCATGAACACGGTCATGTATTCGCCCGGTAAACAAGAGAGATGTGGACACGCTGGCTCAGACGCATACAGTCTAAAGACACCCGTTAAGAATGCAGATTGCTTCTAGTTTATCTAACAGGGCTCTCTCTTGCAATGAACGCAAGGTCAGGTGTGATCGTTTCCTGCCCTGCCCACGCAAACAGTCTGGTTATCACCGTTGTCTTGGAATGCTTAATTTAAAAAAAATAAATAGATGAAGAAAATATATTTATGCAATACAATCATTGTACACAGGAGAGTAAAATGTTATGATTTTCATATTGTCCCAAAAGAAAAATGTAAGTGACAAATTGCCTTGAGAAATAACTAAAAAAAATTATTCAAAACTGAAAACTATTTTTTGTCCTGTGCTGAATTTCCAGGGCAGTGCAGGATGGAGTTTGCGATTATGACACTGTGTTTCCATTATTGTTTTTACTCCTTTTTTTACCACATATTTTTTACTTCTTGTAATTCCAGAAAGAACGTCAGCAGTCGCCCCCCCCCCCCCCCCCCCCCATTCCATTCCCAAAATCTTTCATTCCAGGGAAATAACTTCCTTGGCTGCCAGATCACAGCAACACAGTGTTTCTCAAAAATATCCATCTGGCCTTGAGAAAATATGGCCCAAGTGTATTCCCATGTGTCTGGGCCCTGTGTTTACTGAGCGCTTCACAAAGGGCCCTGGAACCCGGCTATGGCTGGCCTGCTGGCCCCCCGGATGGATCCCATGTCCTTTTACAAAAGGCTATGTGGAGATTACAGGATTCACTCTTTTAGATACTGGGAAGGCAGGGAACATGTTGAGGAGTCAAATAAAGTCCAAAAGAGAAGAATATTTAAAAATAGTGACTGGAAAACATATATAGAAAACATATAATAATAATAATACTTTGTGTTTTTATATCACATTTCAAGGACTCAAAAATCCCTTTTGTTTATGCTGCACTGATAATATATGTAAATAAGCTTCATTGTGTACATGTATTTGTTACGATTTATAGTTATAATGCAATGACATGCTAGCATTGCATCGCCTTATCATAACAAGTGCAATTTATTTTCCTGTTATAACTAGATCTATGGCTGTGTGTGTTGGAGCGTAAATCAAAATAGAGTGGGGACTTATATGGAATTAAGTTGGGGAGAAGTGGGTAGAGTTATAATTGTTTATTTAAGCTTATCTCCATGGCCCTCCCGTTTCATCGTTTAATTGTTTCAGATTTCATGTGATCTGATCAGTCTCTTTCTCCGGGACATACCGACTGCTGCGGTATTAGCGTGACTCTGGAACCATATCACATTTCCAATACTCGGGGCTACAGGGGACAGAGTCAGCTCTGTTATCAAACCATTTCAGCTGAATGCTGTTCTGTGATGCTTTTGCCCCTATAAATAGATACACATAGCCTTGTGCCCGTTTGCTTGGATATTAGTCTATCCTTCTCCATTTGTTCAGTTGCGCTTTGTTTGAATTTAGATCATATGAGAGACCCATTGTTTTTTCATTTCCTCAAGAAACTGCAACAACAGAAGATGTAGAATTTACTGTGTATATATTTTTATGTCTATAGTTTTAATCTTGACTTGCGCTTTGAAATGTGTCCCCTGTTTGTTTTCAGTACCGCGGTAATACTTTTTAAAATAGATGAACGCTGAGGGAGGGCCAGTTCTACTAGTAAATTGAACAGGGAAAATAACAATTTCCTGAGAGTGTCGTTACTTCTCCTTACAATCCCCTCTTTTCTCGCTTTAGTTTCCACCAGCCCACATCGTGCCTGTTACTTGCAGAAATCCGCTAGAATTTAGACCTGCTTTTGGTAAAGAATGGATATCAGATCTAATGAAATGGACAGGAGGGGAACAAGGAGGGGGGGGGGGGGGGGGCTTTCCCCCTCCCTGCATTTCCTTTCTCGTTGATTTAAGGAGATGAAAGGAGATGAGAGGGGTCCTTAAAAGGCAATGTTTGGCCGTGCTGGAGCTTTCTCTCTCTCTCTCTCTCCCTCTCTCTTACTCCCCTCTCTCTCTCTTTCTCCATTATCAGTCTCAAGCCTCCCTCAGTGTAAACAGAGTGCCTGCATGCCCAGAGCAGCACCTTTTCATTGGAATACACACACACACACATGCACGCACACACACACACACACACACATATTACAGTGCATGCACGCACACACGCACGCACGCGCACACACACACACACACATATTACAGTGCATGCACGCACACACGCATGCACGCACGCACGCGCACACACACAGATACCCATTACAGTGCATGCACACTTCCTAATATAAGCAGCAGTCATGCGTGCACTCTTGTCTCCGTCATTAACAAGTACTGGCTTCCTGGCAGTCCTCTCCAGTGTTTATATGTCGTAAAAAAAGAAGAAAAAAACACCAAATTAATTTCTGTTAACAAATTGACTTGTTTAAATGTTGGCCGTATCGGTGTAGGCCTACTTCATCCTGTTGTAACAAACGTCTTTTTTTTCTGTGCAACCAAACCGGTCTCAGAAGGCCCAAATGTCACTGAGTCACAAATAGAGAGAAAGGAAAACAGTTTTGAAAAAGAGATATTTGAACCAATTGTGTCTCTTTCTATACAAGACCCCAGACACATTCCTCATTGGGTTTGACAATGTTTATGAGGTGTAGAGGGGTTTATACTTCTCAAAAGCAGCTGGTTGGCTTTACCGTGTCCTCGCCACAGCAAAGCTGGTAACACTTAGGAAAGACTTCCTCTGCGCACAGCGAGTCCTGCAGATAGATCACTCAGCTCCAGGGCTGAGACATCTGGGCTTGCAGGGAGGAGACTCGCCCGTTGGTGGTCTCCTGGGAGGAGATGCCGCAAAGTCGGTGCCCCTGTCAGAGACTGTCCAGCAGGGAACCCGCGCCAATCAAGCTGTCAGAGGCCAGGAAGGGGCAGGGCACTGTCTGCTAATGGGAGAGGTCTACCAGGGCGTCGTAACCGGCCACCAGGGAGGAAAGTATGGCATTGAAAGGGCAAAGAGATAAGACACGGGGAACGGCCGTGGCACGTGCAGGCCGGCCGGCTGGCTGCGTTCTTCCTGCTCTCTCCTGCAACTCGCGTGAGAAAAGACAATTAGCCGCAAGCCGCGAGCCTTTCTGAAGGGAAACCCCAGTTCTCATTAAACTCATCGCGATTGATCGTCGTCATTTACAGGACGAGACCGGGCTAGATAAGCGCGCGGCAGTCCCCGCTGCGGTGGGGACGAGACGGAGGTGGCAAGATCGCTATCATTGTAGTCAGAGGGAAGGAATGTGTAGTCCGTGAATCTTGGCCGTGTCATTTTGTGCCGTTTTTCTGACTACATTGATTCCTCCGTCACACACAGTGTATCCCAGGCTAACGCACGACGCGCCCTTGCAGGTCAGGATGTAGGCTAACGTTAGCGTTCGCATACCTCTGGGCTGAATTAAGCTCTATAGGTTGGATGGGCACAGACTCAGAGGACGCATCTCATCACGGCCATGACGACCCCCCTCACCGTGACAACACACGAGCATGGGAAACAGGAAGTGGGGGGCAGGATGCGCTGTTTATTGTTTAAATCCTCGTTATTAAACGCAGGCCGTACGTAGTATCAGTGTCACAGCACACACATAACCCAAGAGAGGGGAGGCGAGGAGGGCTGCATTTGTTGAGTCTCCACAGTATCCGGAAACATCAGAGAGGGGAGGGAGGGGGGGGCACTCATGGGGGGTGGTCATAATGGAACCCACTACTGGCCCGGAGTCTGGCCGTATGAGCAAAAAAATGCGGAGGATAACGGTGTACGTCCATCTGCGTCTCGGGTCCGGCTGAAGAAGCAGGTGGTGACGCAGCCTTACCGATGGAGACGTAGATTAAACTGTTGTGTGTAAAACTGCATAAAAACAGAGCGCGTTCTGTTGCTCCCGCTCCTCTGTGACAACGCTGCGTTTCACTGGCTTCAGTCTCACCTTCATTGCATTTTGCCTTTTATGTCAGTGAGCGGCGGTCTGTGGCTCGAAAAGGGAATGTATGCAGGCGGCGTGAGAGATGTGGGGAGAGGGGGAGGTGTTTGGGAGGGGTTAAACGAGCAGTGACAAACTATCTGCTTCCACGATCTCAGCCTGTTAGGAACTGCAGGAGTGAGTGTTTATCGTGAGCGCAAGCTACATTTTCCATTATCCCAAAATAAAATCCTTTACAAAAAAATTCCTTATATGGATGGAGACAGATTCCAGGCGCGGGATTCGAGACAACGTAAAGCTCTCCCTTCTTGGAAAAGGCTCAAAAGATCTCAAGAATTTTTTTTGCCTCCTTTCCTTCTTTGGGATAAAACTGAATGTTAACCAAATTAGACCCACAGAGACTTAGGCTCCCTGTAAAGGACACTCAGACCACAGAGACTTAGGCTCCCTGTAAAGGACACTCAGACCACAGAGACTTAGGCTCCCTGTAAAGGACACTCAGACCACAGAGACTTAGGCTCCCTGTAAAGGACACTCAGTCCACAGAGACTTAGGCTCCCTGTAAAGGACAGACCACAGAGACTTATGCTCCCTGTAAAGGACACTCAGACCACAGAGACTTAGGCTCCCTGTAAAGGAGACTCAGACCACAGAGACTTAGGCTCCCTGTAAAGGAGACTCCGTGAGAACTGCACTCAGTGGCTCTGGATCTCCATCAGTCAATCTGAGAGATCAGCACTTACTCCTCCTTCAGTTAGAAAGTTTCCTTGTGCGTTTATGATTGAGGAACAGCTGCAAACTTTGCATATTAATTTGCACTTACACACGCTGTTTATTTAGCCATGGGAGCTTTTAAGTCTTTTTAAGTCTATTTAACTTTTTCTTAGGGCAGAAGGAATAGAAGCACACACCTCCCATGCTATTTACCTAGCTACCACCAGAGGGAGCAGGCAGACCCATTCTCACAATGAAGCCAGTACCCATTTGATGGGGTGTTGTGCGTTACAGTGTGTTGCTGTGGTACTCAAGAGGGGCTTGTCCCACTGCCTGTCGGTCAAGGATGAATAGCATGCAAGAGATGTTGAGCTGTTCCACCACAGTTCGCTGTAACTGAACTCTCTCTCTCTCTCTCTCTCTCTCCCCTCTCTCTTCCTCTTTGTTCATGCGATTAATATTTTGAGTGTCACTTGTATATGTTGTTGAACTGTGATGAGATGGATTTAAATTCACATTCTTTCTCTCTCTCTCTCTCACAGGAGACACCCAAATCCTGAGCAGATCCCAGGGTGTGAGGAGCAGGCAGGTGACTGTCCCTCATGGGCTTGCTACTTCCACATGGGCCCTCGCTGGAGCAGAGAGGATATTGTCTGCTGCCTCAGTTAATCCTCTGGACTTTTTTGTGCGACGGAAATGGTCTTCCCCTTATGCGGGGCGGGTTTATAAATGTTAAAAGGTACGGACTCCCACTCGACTGCTCCGCGTCTTGCTCTCCCACACGCCGAGGTTTTTGGCTGTTGAACGAGTGTAGGATGTTGAGAAGCTTGCTCAAGGTTAAATGCGCTTCCTGGGGCAATCGTGAGATGTGCAGTAGCTGTTGTTTGGTACGCTTTCTTGGAATGAGTGTTTGCCATGAGTAGGCCTACCGCTAGATATAAACCAGTGGATCAAACAGCACTGGAAATTTCCCGCAGGATGGATAGTCTATGGACCACCACTAAGTTGCTCATTTAATATGTAGATTTTCAGAGACATTTTAACGTTGTGTTAAGCTTAAGTTATGGAATAATTGGAATCATTTTGATTATGATCCTAATCCTAATATAGCAGTGGCAATAAAGAATGGATTGATTTTTTAAATTGATTTAGTGAGTGCACTGGAGAACACAACAGCCTTTCAGCGGTGTTGTACTGGCAGTCTGTACTGATAGTGTGTCTGTACTGTAGTGTCTTTGAGAGTGTGTCTGTACTGTAGTGTCTGTACTGTAGTGTGTTTGATAGTGTGTCTGTACTGTAGTGTCTGTGCTGGAGTACACGCAGATGATAGCTCTATGAGAATGACTTTATTTGGCACGCCTTCCCTCCCTCCCTCTTTCCCCGGACTGTCTGGACTGAATGGCTTACGGCCTGACTGTGTATGGCTCAGAGCTTATGTGTGTGTGTGTGTGTGTGTGTGTGTGTGTGCAGTGTGTGTATATGTATGGGGGGTTCTGGTGAAGGAGAGGGTTTGATTACATTGGCAGAGCATGATAAAAAATGGCACTGAGGAGGACCTTAAATTCCTCCCCAGATCTGAGCAGGGCCCTTCCTCCTCCTCTCTGCAGACTGGCAGGTCAGCGCTGGCGCAGCTGCACCGGGCCTCTGGGAACGCCATTACGGGCCGCTGGGAATGCCATTAGGGCCGCTGGGAATGCCATTAGGGGCTGCGGCGTGGAGCGGAGCAGGCTGCACGCAGAGGCGGAGTCATCGGTCAGCCGTAAGTATGCGAGCTCGGCGCGTCGGCTTGGTTTTTCCCCTGCTCTGTAACGGAGAGGAATTCAAAAAGAAACTGTCACAGTCAGAGAGAGAGGAAACTATTTCTGTGTGTGTTTGGGGTGGGGTGTATCCTTCAATGTGTAATAAATGTAACTTTTCTCAACGTCTTTTCAGCAACTTCCTGGTTTTAGAGAGTTAGTGTGGTTTCTGTTCTGACTGCTTTGGTCTTAAGGGTTAACTGTTCTGTTGTGTGACTGTGGTTGGGATTGGGGCCGGCGTCTTGCGAGTAAACTTAGCAGAATTGCTTTTTCCCGTGTTCCCTAAAAAGTTCCCCACATATAGAGGGTTCCGCCAGAGAAGGAATGTGATCCGCGGAGTTAGGAGAGGTCCAGCAGTCTCTGCGGACTGCTTCCTGTCTCAGACAGCTGTTCTGTGGAGAGGCGGGATACTGCATTCCACAGTGAGCCAGTCTCACAGACAGCACAAACCACTTCCTGCTCTTTCCTTTTCTCCGTGAACTCAATGACACACATCCTGTTCCTCGCACTGCCCCCTCCGCCACACACACACACCACATACACTGCCGAAAAGCAGCTTTAGCATCAAAGGCACATTCCATCTGAGATGTCCTTTTTTTTTTTTTTTCCATTTGCGTAAATTTGGTGACTCAGTGTGAAAATTTCTGGAACAGTCTGCTGTCTACTGAAATGACGATTTCAGTTTGCTTCTGAAAGTAGTTTCCTAAGGGGGGAATTATGATGATTCTGTTACTCTCTTGTGTGCAGACTGAAACGTTGGTTTGGTTTGGTTTGCTTTGATTGGTCCTACAGTCAGGAGTTTTTTGGTAGGAGGACGTGGTTGGCACACAGCTCCCTCTATGGTTAGTGTGAAAGGAGTCTGCGGACCTCCTAACGCCTGTCCCACACCAGAGCGGTGCTTTCAGAGCCTCAAACACTGTGTGTTAGAATGGCTCCCGTCCAATAGGAGAGAGGGAGGAGAGACAGGGAGAGATTAGAGTACATTGAGTATAAGACAGAGGGAGAGTGTGTTTGTGGGTGAGACAGAGAGAGAGAAAGAGAGAGAGAGTGTGTGTGTGTGTGTGTGTGTGTGTGTGAGAGACACAGAGAGAAAGTGTGTGTGTGTGAGATAGAGACAGAATGTGTGTGTGAGAAAGAGAGAGAGAGAGAGAGAGAGATAGATGTACAGTGAGAGGATACTCAAATTGAGGGGTACCCATAGAGACAGAATGAGTCATTCCCCAAAGAGGATTCTGAGGATTCAAAGAGGGGAAATCCAGAGCTTTGAATTGTGGCGTGTGTTTACAGTGATAGTTGACTTTCTGTTTTTTTATTTTAAAAAAATATCATTTCAGTTTTAATGTATGTTTTCGATTGGCACAGACATTTCCTTGTGTGCGATGAAGGATATTTTATATACGTACAGAGGTTAAGAAAAGTCCCATCAGAAACTCAACTATCCTTTTAAATGAGCTCTGGTTTTCTACTGTGGTCCAGCCTTACGCTACCCGAGGGTGGAGCAGGAGGTGGGTGGAGGAGGATGTAGGGGTGGTGTGATTTGGGGAGGGGAGCTCGAGCTGGGGTTGGGGAGGGGCGGGGCGGGGCGTGGGGAGTGTGGGAAAGCTGGAGGGAGGAATGTAATTGGGGTCCAAAGGCACTGGGACAGGAAAGAGGGACATTTACACAGGCAGGGGTCATAGTGACTTCCTGTAGACCCATGTGTTTATTGCCTCTCCATTTTTCCTCCTGATCCCTGAAATGAAGCCCCCCCCCTCTGGACAGTACCAACATATTTGCTGCACATCAACTGGCCTGACAAGGGCAGCTACCATATCTGAAATGTGGGGGGTGAAATCCTGTTGTCATTTCATCCTTTTGAAACGGGTGCCTTCACAGCTACAAGTCACAGCACATGTCATTCACGGCAACGGTAACCATGGTATCGCGGTCTCTCCAAAATGGCTTTCTTTTGGTGTTTTCCTTACCAGCAGATCAGCCAATGGGGGAGGCGAGAGAGACAAACGCATAGCAGTGTGGTCAGCATGAAGAGGCCGGCTCTCTGTATCGAGCTCTCGCTCTCCCACCGATCCGGGGACCAGCCCGGTGTGGGGTGCGGTGGGGGTGTTGGAGGTAAACAGGTAGGTGCAGCTCAGGCGAAGGTTGTTCCTGTCCTCGGTCTCCAGGCCCAAGGTGCAGTGTTGCATCTCTGGTCAGTTGGGAGTCTGAGATGAAGCACTGTAGCTCGGGAGGGAGGGCACTACCAAAGAGGGTAGGCGGAGCAAGAGGTCCAATTTCGGGGCTGGAACATCCGCACTTGGAACTTATTAGACAGACAACAGGCGCTCACTGAATGACTGGTGGTCAATGGAGTTTTTACAAAACAGTTTGCTAAACGGGTCATTATCAGACAGATGAAATCAAAAGTCTCCCTTTTCTTTTTAGATTGTATATGCCTAGGTTGTCAGGGCCCAGTTCTACTACTTACAACCCGTTATGATTTTTTACTATCCAACGAAAACCAACTTTAAATCCGGCTAGCGCCGGTCAGATGCACGCCACTCTAAGCATACGTTATGTAACTTTAGTTGCTAAGCTAACTGAAAACACTACTGCACATGCCTGATCACTTCCTCTTGTTCCCACATTCTCAGCGTCTTTTACCTCAGATTTAGCCACACGCAGGTGATGCCCTTTTCGGCCATTTTACTTCACTTTCTGCAGTATTCTTGTGTGCTGTGTAAAGTGAGGCCTGTTTAAAGTCTCAGTTGTGTTTTGCAGTCTGTTTTCCCACCTCTTAAGTCCTGTGACCTTTCACCTCTCGCTTCTTCCTGTGTACGGTCGACCGTGTTTTTCCTTGCCCCCGGGGTCCAGTTTTCCCAGGAATCCCTTGGGCAATCATAAGGGGGATTCCTGGAAATACTGTTCTTGGGGGTGGGGCTTGGCAACATGATGACAAGGACCTCCTCCTTTTACACACACACACACACACACGCTCGCACACACAAACACAAACAGACACACACGCACACACACACAGACATACCTTGATCCTAGGCTCTTTGATCATAGAACTGAAAGATTTCCAGATGCAGTAATTGTTGACAGCCCTCCAAAGACTGATTTTCCGCCACCTGCTCCAGTTAAACTGAACTATTCGACTCCAAAATAATCCTAGTCTTAAGTAAACATCACTATAAAAAACTGAGGGAGAGTGCACATTAGATATTTGGTTATTTTAATGCAGGTAATGTATTTTTTTATATTAAATAATATACTTTGTAGTGCAGTGTCATATACAATATACTACAGACAATTCAGTCTAAATTAGATGCTTTGATAAAAATAAAAATGTATTAAAATATTCAATAAACATGAGTTGTTCGATTTACTTGTTTCTGTCTGCACTTCTGTTATAACATGTGAGTCTGTAATACTGAAAATACATGACATTTTGAACATTTCAACATTTTTGGCCAGGTCTCTCTTGGAAAAGTCTCTCTTTGTTAAATAAAGGTTAATAATTATATAAATGGGAAAACAGCACCATCTATCTGTTAAAAGAACTAAAAATTTTATTTGGCCAGTAGGCGGCATAGTTGAGTCTCCTACTATATTTAGAGGAGCGAGCGATCGTCCCTCGTGTGATTGTTAAGATTATTGGCATTCCAGGACAGAACGGTCGGCGATTCTAACATGCTGAACACCACATATGGTCATGGCAGCTAACATACATACAAGGAACCATATACAGTATGTTCCACACACCGTATGCGTTTACTGTATGTGCAAAGAGGAATTTTAACCAAAACTTAATGACAAAGCCTGCTTCAGAGCAGCAGTTTGGTTTCACACGGAGACATCTTCAAGATCCAATATTTCCTTCCCTGGAATCTTTCTAATAGCATTGTGATTGAAGAAGGTGTTTATGTGCATAATTAAGTGATATTATCATTAGGAACCCAAGTGAACCAAAATCCAAGAACCCGTCTTTGTCGTATCGAATATGAAAAAAATAAAAGACACAACCTCTGATACCTTGATATTTACATTGGTTTACCTTCCTCTTCCAGTCACAAGTGCACAAGTGCGCCAGAACTAAGAAGCCATATAAACAGGCCCTCCTTCCTTTCACAAAACTTTAATAATGCGTGCAGAAGAGGTAAGTTTGTAGATAGGGCATGTATATTCACACCAGCGTTGCTTGATAGTGTAAACTGATTCCGCTACTGAAAGAGTATTGGATTTAAGCACGGCGTGAGGGGTGCAGAGCGCCGTGTTTTGGGGGCCCGGTATGAACGGAGCGTTCTGGCTCAGTGCCCCCCACCTCCATGCCTGCAGGAGGGTGTTCTTAAGTCAATGGGTGTGAATTTTGGGGCACAATGTCCAGATTCCCATGATGCTGTGCCTGACCGCTTCAAGGTTTTATTCTACGCCAGATCACATGGTCATGGTCTGCATACACATCCACAGCACAGCTGCTCCAGTGAACTTTAACTATCTGACAACAAATGAATTAAAGATCCATAAAGTGAACACCAATTTAAAACACCAAGGGAATGCCCACATTCAGTATTTGCTTAGTTTAGGCATGCAGACTAATTTTTAATAAATAATGTTTTTTTTTGTGTGTGGTGCCATACACAACACACCATAAAGAATATTTTACTAAAATGTTCTATTTACACTGGTTTATCTTCACTGTCATTGCAAATTAAGCAAAATGTATGTAATTATGAATACAATTCAAATACTTATACTTATGAATACTACAATTAGTTCATAATAGTGAGGCGGGCCAAAAGCATCGTCAAGGGGTAGTCGAAAAATGCACCTTCCCTTCCTCCACTACCACCTCCTCTACTCCGTGCCCCGGAAACTGATCTTTGTGTTTTAATCTAATGTCGCTGATTACATCTTAATTACGTATTAATGGTTACATATTAATTAATGTCTTGACGCAAACCACAATGTCAGGTACATTGTATACTGTACGTGTAAATACTTGTACTCGAAACGTTCAGACAGTTTTGCATACTTTCGGTATAGTTCTGTGGTAGTGGTAGTGGGGGAGTGGAGGAAGGGAGGTGGGGAGTGAAGAATATTGGGACGCACCCATTCTGTCGTTTATGAGAAAAAAGAAAGCAGCGCCATCTATCTGTTAGTAAAAGAACTAGCAACATTATTCTTCGGCCACTAGGTGCCGCAATTGAGTCTCCTACTATGTTTAGAGGGGCGATGAACCATCCCTCATGTGATAAGATTATTGGAATTCCAGATTCTATGTTGCAAATCAGATATGGACATGGCAGCCAACACGCACACACGTATAAGAAAGCAATATATATGTTCCACATGTGTGTTTACATGTAAATAGATAGAAACAGGGCTACCCCAGGGAAAACAGGCTGTGTTCACACTGCAGTGTGACAACACAAACTGAGAGAAATACAAGGAAGTAAGGGATTCTTACTTCCCCTAAAAAAAAAAAAGAAGCCCTTTCCTGAGGTAACCCACACTGCGCAGAACAGGCAGAGCAGTTTATTACGGCCTGCCACAACCTGAGGAACAGTGTTTTACATACCCTCACACAAATCACCCCACATGCCTCACTCTACAGCTTCATTTTACACTTTGGATTCATCACTGTTAGCTCTAGTATTTAGTTTTTTTTCCTACATGAATATATTCAACTTTCTTTTACTGTCAATTTAAATTCTTATTATATAGTAATATTTATAATAGAGCTCTTCCATTTATCTTTCGATGGTGGGATATTGTATATATGTACTACTGTGTATGCTTTGGTTGTACAAATGTGTATTTGTCACGCTAATAAAAATCGACAGAAAAGGCGCAGAACATAGACGTACATCTTGAGGACCGATAACTTCTTTATGTGCACTTGTGTTTCCTGGGCTGAAGGCCTCGTTGTGAACTACAAACAAGAGAGGGGAGGAGAGAGAAAGAGAGAGAGAAACTGGCAGAGACATGAGGTGACTCAGAAAGGGAAGGGGGGGTGTTATGACTCATGCATGACTTACAATCCCCCCCCCCACATACACACACACACACACAATCTTTTACCTATTACCTTTAATTGGGTGTGGCCCAGCACTGTGACTCAAAGGCTGTCAATCATCTGTTCACTGCTGCTCATTGATATGCACCGCACCTCAAAGGGGAGAGGGGGGGGGGGGGGGGGGGCATATGCCTGCCCCACAGTCACCTGTCACTCACGGTGGCCGACTCTGAGGCTCCATTTTGGGCCCTGTGCTGTCACACTTGAGTCGGCCAGGGAATTCTGGGAAAACGGAGGGGGTGTTGCCTGTTGCTTACCTGTAAAGCGTGACACCTTACCATGAAGCACATCTTTTGGGGGTGTGAATTGGCTAGCCGGAGAGTCACACTGTACCATCAAGGCAGTGTTAAGACAGGAATAGACTTTTTTTTTTTCTTGTTGTAACCACTTGAAACCTGTCAAGTCGACACTGGCTTATATAACACGGGCCTCCTCCCACCCACTTTAATTTCAGGTCTAACTTGTTCCCCCGTGTACCTTCACCGGAGTGTGTACACAGGGATTCCTGTGGCTTTTGCTTGTGTTTTTTTTTATTCCATAAGCTGTGCATTATTTAAAGTGTGTGCACAGTGGGTACGCCTGGACGCTGCGAGAGTGCTCAGTAGATTCTGGAGAGGCAGACCGCAGTGCACATCACACACACACTCACACCCGCATACACTCATTAACACACATGCACCAACACACACACACACACACACACACAACTCACCTTCTATCCTCATCCTGATTTAAATCGCAGGATGTAGCCCCCCCCCCCTATACTTAGTTTCAGGCCGTGCTGTGCCTCTCTTCGGCGTGTGACACAACACTGTGAGACAAGACAGCCCTTACTCACTTACACTCTCTCATCTGCTGAGGAACAGCACAAGCCCGACTGGACTTATCCTGTCCAGCCGCTATAAATGAGACGTAACATCAAAGACGAGCAAATATGAGGTTGGGGGGGGGGCTGTCCCAAAAGCAGCGTGGCACGTTAGCTCTGCCCCCCCCCCCCCCCACACACATATCCTACGGGAACTAATGGCACACCTAGTTCCAATCAGCAATATGTTCCAACACTTCCTCTGACGTCATAAAGGCCTCCACCAATCCCAGCTTTCTGACCAATCGGGACAGCCCTTTGTTTGCAGCAAGGCTCAAAATACAGCCAAAAAAGAAAATGGCTCCATATCTCAACAGATCAGAGAGTTACATAAGGCAGAGGGAAATAATGTATGCGCCCGTCGGTATGTGCGTGCCGTATGTACATGTTGTTGTAGTACCTTTCATCCCCTGAAAGGTACAGCAGCAGCTCTTGGTTCTCCCAGGGAATTTCCATACGGAGCAGCTGTATAACCTTAATCCAATTTACAACAAAAAAAATAGCGCGAAAGGGATGAAAAAGTGATCCAATGGGCTGCGTCACCCCGGGCGACACACGGCTGTAGGCCAGAGTGGAGGGGGTTAGAGGGAGTAACCCATGGGGAGAGTTTATCTTTTTAAAGCAGGCCTCATTGATGAAAGCCTTCTGCTTGGGCTCTGACAGGCCTTCTCTCCCCACTCATTTCCTGTGCAGGGATTTCTGGAGAGGATACAGATTTTGGGGGGAGGAGGAGGGGGGTTACGAGGCACAAAGCTAGGACTCACATTTCCCGTTCCTTGTCATAATACCAGCACCCCTATCCCACCCCTGCATGCATACATTCTAGCCCCTGCGTGTACATAGCAGTCCATGGAGCAGGGAGGGGGGGGGGGGGCTTTCATGTTATTAAAAGCGAGCGCCCACACATCACGCCACACATCACGCCACTCGGCAATCCAATTTACACCGGGGAGAAGCGGTCCTGAAGCGATTCACACCTCGCAGAGGCAAAAACAAGCTGTCCACGTTGATTGTGGTCTCATCGAGGGGAAAACAAACCTGCTCTAATTAAAAACACAACAGCACAATGCTAGCACATGGGCACGAGAAATAAATATCAGTCCGCGTTGCCTACTCCTGCCTGCATTCCCGGGAACATTTTTTACATTTTATCCGGTGTAACTTGACAGAGCTTATATCCAATCCATTTATATAGCTGGATATTTTACTGAAGCAGTTCAGGTTAAATTCAGGCTCAAGTACATTTAGCTCAAGGGTATGATAGCGCCCCCTGGGACTCAGAGTTGTATACAGTTCGCTAACCATAATGCCACACTGCTGAATTTTAGTAGAAACTTCTACCCATCCATCCATTATGTAACCTGCTCATTCCAATACCAGCATGCATTGGGTGTGAGGCAGGAATACCCTCTGGACAATCCATCGCAGGGCACACGCACCGTTCACTCACACACTCATAACTGTGGGAAATTTAGGCACTCCAATTAACCCTACCTGCATGTCTTTGGACTGTGAGAGGAAACCGGAGTACCCGGAGGAAACCCACGCGGACACGGAGAGAACATGCAAACTCCACAGTCAGAAAGGCCCCTAGCCTGGAATCGAACCCAGGACCTTCTTGCTGTGAGGCCACAGTGCTAGCCAGCGTTGTAGATACTTTGACTGTAGTATGACGACACTACAATGCTGTAGTTTTTTTGTGCACATAGTGATACTATTGTCCTATAGTGATAAATGCTAAAAATAAATAAATAAGGGGTGAATTCATACTATAGGCCTATACTATTGTCCTATATTGACAAATACTACTGAATAATTACAGTGGGTGCAAAAACTATAATATTCTTAGTTTTCTAGACGATAACTATAGATACTACAGTTCCAATGGCAGTGGTCAGTTTCTACTTGGCATCTCCACTTTGTATTAATCACACAAATGCAGCAGTCAAAATGCAAACTGGTGGTCCTAAAAGCCAAGTCATCCCCTCTATTGTGGTTACACATTAGGCTAATTTATTTCCCTCGCTTTAGTCAGCAGATATTGGTCATTATTTCTGCACCATCAATCACTTTCCCAATCACTTGCAGCAGTTATGGTGGTACTACCCAAAATGCCACGACTTGGCATGCACGGTGCACGTTGGGGAATACGAAACTGTCATTGAACATTTCAATGCATGTTTCTCTGACTGTCACAAAAGTGGTTTCCACAGCAAAGTACTACTTACACAACAAAATATCAGCATTCGATGGTTTTGTCTTTATTCTGAATATGTTACTTTTCATATTTGTCGATTATGCTGAACAGTATTCAGAATAATTATGGATATTGCCCTTTGACACGAGCTCATGCACATACACCGCGTGCAACGCGGTTTAGCCACTATTGAATTACGACGCCATTCATAGCACTTCCAAACGCCACGAGTGACGAGACACAAGAAATTTGATCCTTTCCTCCTACGTGCATCTCAACTTCCACATTATGTAGAGTAGATTGTCGTGCATGCTTATACTTGCCAGTCACATTTAGAATCGGGCAAGTATTACATTGTGTGCATGATCAGAAGGATTCATCAGTTTATGAAAAGACAGGCCGAAATTTGATCCTGCAGAGGCGCTTGTGTGACGCAGACGCAACAGTGCTTACACAACGTACCTAGACAGCTCGTGCAGTTTGCCATTAAGGCCACATAGTGGCGCGCACGGAGGAATTTAATTCTGTGGCAAAGTAAAAAAGGGTGTTGTTCTAGGTTCAGGTGAGTTCAAATGTACCCGGTGCATGAAGAATTGAGTTATTTCTCGCCTTTTTGTGGGAGCCCTAACATATGGACTTAATCTCTAACGGTTTTATTTTATTCAGTCACGTGCGATCCGCGTGGAAACGTGCCTCGATGGAAATTCCCCTTTGTTTGACCTTTCAATTTCGGTACTTTCACGAACGTTACATACATGTAATTACATAATATGAAACAGAAACTTTGGTATACCCTCCACAACATCCCCACCAGCAAAAGGGGAGGGAATCCAGCGAAAGTGTGTTGTTCTAACGTTACTTCGCACTTTTATGCTTTTTAAAAAAAGGGTCTTTAGTTTTTATAAATTAAAGCTGCAGACTGAACCCAGAGCAATGCATTGTGATCGCATCTGGGTCGCTGTAGTCACTCAAAACAGATTTATTTTAATCTGGAGTGAGCGAGCCGGCGCCGAATGGCAAGGAAGATCACATTGTTGTGTTCCGGGTTAAAATGCAGTTGGTTCCCTCGAGAAGCCACCTTTTTTCTCTCTGGAAACCGCAGTCTCCAATCTACTGTAGAGGTCCACAAAACACAACCTGTTATCTGCTGGCAGACCAGACTCAGCGTCGTAGTGTCGCGTAGATAGTTACCAGTTACCTGTTGACATGTCAGATAATTGCACGTTTTTTAATGCATTTGTAAATATATAATTGCATTTCTGTATATGTTACTGTGGGCTGTGAGGAACCATTGATCGCGCAAGCTAGCCTCAAGACACACTGAACGCATGTGTGTGTTTTATATATATTAGTGTGCGAGTGCGTGCGTGCGTACGTTCCTTGTTCAGTTTCACCTGGTAGCTACAGTCAATCATCTGTGTGACAGGTCTTGCAAAAGCACTACATTATTTAGATTTAGTTATTGATTTAGAGGCTAAAAGCTAAATCTGAAAGCAAGGTGCAATCTATGTGAAAAAATAAAACGTAAATTAAAAAGAACCGGCAGTGGTGACTGAAAACGGCTACATGCCACTTCACTGGCACATAGGTGTGAATGGGGATGGGACGCTTACGTAAGACACATAGTCCAGGGGTGTCCAATCTTATCCGGAAAGGGCCGGTGTGGGTGCAGGTTTTTGTTTTAGCCCAGCACTACAACATTCAACTAATTAACTAATCGTGCTCTTCAATCAAGACCTTGATAAGTAGAATCAGGTGTCATAGTGCTGGGCTAGAACAAAAGCCTGTACCCACAATGGTCCTTTCCGGATAAGATTGGACACCCCTGACATAGTCGGTTTCTCTAAGGTGTCTCTCCCTGTACGTGCAGACACAAACAGGCTGAGACCTGCAGGTGCATAAACCACAGGTGCTCCAACCCCAGCCCTGCAGGTCTAACATCCTTCCCAATTCTCGAGCTCCTGTGATCCCACTAACCAATCCAATCGGCCTCCACACGAGCCTGACGAGCCGGGTGATCAGAGCACACGGTCACGCTCGCCCCTCCCCCGCTGGCACAATTAAGAGCGCTGTGGTCCCCTTTGCTGCTGTCCCAATCAGATTGAAATATTCTAGGATTCCCACCCTGGTATGTTTATGATAAAACCCCGCCCCTAACAGACGGATGCTGATGAAATGCAAGGTAGGGAGGGAGATCAGCAAGGCCTGCAGAGAGGAAAGGGGGAGCTTAGCCCGGCAATAGGATTACATTACGCAGCAGCAGGGACTGACATAGGGAGAGTGCGCCCGCTCATCACGTGACGCGTGACTCAAGGAACCACGGACCTCAACACACGAGAGAAACACACATTTACCGAACAAGGAGTCATCGGTGATTTCAAAAAAAAAAAAAAAAAAAATATCTGCGTAGACCGGCTGTGCTGGTGTGGTGACGCGCAACTGCAATTAATTGCATCAGCCACACCCCACTGCTCGATCCACTTCACTGCAATACCAGTTATTTTTCAAACGGGGAACAGTTTTTCCCCCCCTAGCACTATCAAGTCCTTTATTGTTGCCTTTAATGTAATGCATGCTGTATAAATAGGCTGTCCAAAACAGGCCTCCTACTTGGCCCACGTGAGCCGCACCCCCCTCCCCCTCCAGACATGGTCTTTCACCAGCCCCTATTGTCCAGCTCCTGGGCTGTCTGGGACCTCAATCTCTCTTCTGCCAGCAGCTGCTTCCTGCATACTCCCAACCCCACAATGGGTAAAAGGGTCTACACCACTCCCCCCCCCCCAAGATAGGTCACCTCATAACCCAGAGTTCACATGATGACTGACACACAAACCCCCCCCCCCCTCCCCCCCAAGCCCAACATGTCACTAGTCATTTCAAGGGAGGATAAATCTATGACCATATAAGGTTCCTTCCCTGACCCCCAAACATGTGTCACAAAGAGGTTCCGTGTTGTTGAGCAGAGGGAACTGAAGTGGACCACATGCTCAGGGATAGGCTTGAAATTTACCTGTGTAGCAGAAGCATAATTATAGCAGGAAGTAGTCAGCTCTAAATACAGACTTTTCAGCAGACTGGAACACAGGCCAGTTCCTTAAAAGTGCAGACGGACATATTCTTTGAAGCGTTTCTTCCCGACGAGCTTCGCACTCCAAACCTTCATTTTGTACTTTTGTCCCATTTCCGGTTGACTACAGGTTCACACAACAGCACGGTCGGAGCAGAGTACACACAGAACAGGAAAACAGCGAGTGAGCCACAGCTGCACAAGAGGAAGTGGCGTTCGTGCACGCGCTTGTACATAAGCACGCTTGCACAATTTTCAATACACACATAGGAACCTGTTCAAATACACACAGGAAGTTTGTTTTTCTCAGATAGCCATCACCATCACCAGATAGCACACTTCCATGTGCAAGCAATCATTTGAGACATGTTGTAAATCTGGAAAAAAAAAGGTAAAAATACATTTTTTTTAAAAAGATAAAATTCATGCTATGGAGAAATGCACACCGTCTATGCTGAGCTGGTTTCCTTGCACAGTACCCCAAACCCTTTTGTGCGAGGTTTAGCTTAACCACACAGCCGCCCCTTTGAGTAAGCTTGTCCAACCGTTCCCCGCCATTGTGCTTAAGGATCACACTGGCCAGTCCGCCCCCATTAACAATGCAATGGGAATTTGAGCTCTCATGGAATTATTTTTTAATTTCGGGGGGGGGGGGGGGGTTGCTGCAAAACTTAATGTGAGCTTAATTTCCAGTGCGTTCATTCCAGACCACCTCTAGTCTCTTTTCGCTCAAAGCCAGCGCCAAACTGGTTGAGGCGAGCTTGAGATCAGTTAAACTAGAACTGAAACAAATCGCACAACTTAAAAGAATTTATAGCACAGGTGTGTAATGTCCCCCACCCACCCCTCCCTCACAGAAATGGCTTAACTGGTAGGCACGTTCCCACAATTCCAATAGGGATTGTGATGTGCTTGTGTGTGTATCGGAGTTTGAGTGAATGTGCGTAGGAACTCTTACACAGGATTTTCATTTCAATGAGCAAATAAGGGCAAACTGTTTCAAAACTTATTTGACCCACACACCTATTAGAATCAGTATAATTTGCACAAACAAATTTCCACAACTGCAATTTGAAGCCATTTTTAATATTTACAGATATAAATCCTGGATATTGGTAAAACACCACCACAAGCACCTATAGCTACCCGCCACCCCCCACAATAAATCATTTGACAGGAACTGCTTCTCTAGATAACAGCAACACCTTTGCACCATGTCCACAAATTCATCCCTTTTGCCTCAGTTCAATTCCACAGAGGACATTTCTTTTGAAATGGATATATATATTTTTTTCAATTAAATGATTTGATTTCTTTTTCTGTTATAAAACTTCCATTTCCCATGACATGTTTAAAAAAAATTATAATAAAAAAAAAAACTCTTACAATGCAAGGGTCGTGTGGTAGTTTTTAAACACGTATGTGTAATACAGTAAAGACAGGAATGAATGGAAAGTTTGAACAGAAAAAAAAAAAATATGAATTGGACAATCTTAAGCTAAGGCAGAAGTTTGTGTATTACTCTTTTCAAATTAGAGAGACTGGGACAGTGGTTCTGACAAGTCATTTTAATTTATTCTGACATGCTAAAAGGGAATAAGTTACACTTTTATAGGTGTCCAGCGGTAAAATACCTTGAGCTGGTCAGAGGGGAAACGGGGAGAAAGAGGAGGGGGGGGGGGGAATAAAAAATTAAATCAGCCAGCTAACAAATTACTGGTGCGCATCAGTTGTGGCTAAAGGCTGAGATTAATTCAAATTAATCTTGCTTTTTCTTTACAAGACTCCAAAAGTATATAGAAAAAAAACCCCTCCAACACACTTTTCTTTGCAATAAAAAAAGGAACGAAAATAAGGAGGAAAAGGTCGCCACTCTAAGCAGCAGCGAAATTCTCAGTTGCAGAGAGAAAGTCCCAGAGATATTTTACAAGATTTGCTTCGCCGCAGGCAGAAGCAACAAAAACACCCTTTCCCCAATAATGATCAATTTAAAAGAGGGAAAGTCAAACTATAAAACTGAAGGAAAAGTTAATTCTTACTGATAAAAAAAAAAAAAAAAATGTATATATGTATATAAAAATGATAACAGGAAGGGTGGGGTGGAGTGAGTACAATTTTCTTCTGTCTCAAAACGGAACATTGAGGCCAGCATAGCAATAAAATGAATCTGACAAATGTTTACTTTTTGCCATTTAAACATGTTAACATTTTCAAATGGAAAAAAAAAAACAGATCATGGATGCATACAATTTTCATCTAAGCAATTTACATACAGGTTTAGTCAAGTGATGCCTAATCTGTAATGAATATGCTTTTGTGGAGTTTATATATCTTTTTTAGACTTCAGTATACCAAGTACAATATAGTTAATGCAGCGTTCTAAAGAGAAACCTAGTAGTCACTAGAATTTATTTTTTTTATCTTCACATTAGAAGCTCTTCTAGCACATGTCAGCAGGCAGTCTTAATTACCTTTATGGAAAAAAGAAACCCAATGTTTGCTTAGTAATATCCAGGATTCAAGGATTCATTCATAATGACGATGAAAACTGTTAGTTTTACATCTTTTCATTTCGCTTGAGAATGAGGAAAAAAGTAGGATAAGAAAAAAAATAAAAATAAAAAATGTGCATTTCAAATGGTTTACGTCCGACAGCACGGGCCGAAACGTGTCGGAGATCACGCCACACACTGTGACCGCAAGGACCGATGCGTGTTGGGAGATAACGCTGTGACCGCAAGGACCGATACGCGTCGGAGTTCATGCCACGCACTGACCACACGGAAAGGGGCAAAGCTTTTCTGATGAGTGAGTGGTTGGGGGTGAACCCAAGCACTTCCTTACTGGAGAAGAGGGAATTCTGGGAAAACATTGGCATTTGCACAATTATACCCTTTGTGAGCCAACCATTTTATATAGTTTTCAGTTTTGAACACAAAAAAAAAAAAAAAAAAAAGAGTCTCCAGGAACAGGACAATAGAAAAGGCTACAGCTTCAAAGCTCCATATCTAGCCTGCTTTCTGTGTATATAGTATATACATACCAATATATAGATAGATGCTGTGCATTTTATCTATATATACTGATTACATATATAGTATATGGAACAAAAGTTCTTTAACAGCAAAAAATGGTTGCCCACAATGCCTGGCAGGTTCTGGTGAATTTGATCCTAGATGCCGGGGTGTGATTGGAAGGCAAATCCTGCTACGACCATTCTGCTCTGCTTCATAACATTGTCTTAATGCTTAGAAACCTGTAGGAGACAAAAGAGACAATGGAGAGAGGAAAAAAGGTTGTTAACAGTCTGTCAGGTTTTACAGGTATCTCAGCTGGTGCAGGTGATGTCATCCACAAGGTCAAGCAAGTCACAATATATTGGCCTCGTAAATGGGGCGGGTTACCAGCCCCACACAAGGCTAGGATCCACTGCAGCAGGGAAGAGAAAAAAAAGAAAAAGAAAAAAAACAAAAAACTGCTGAAGGGGGCGAATCAAACATTTATGAAGCTATACTTGGAGGCTTTTTAAACAATTTCATTTATCATGCCATTTGAAGAACGACAGAGTGATTAACACTTGAAGTTTAAGTGTAGGGTGTTCCTGCCAAAAAGAACAAACAAAGCAGGCAGCGTATAAGTAATGCGACTTGGGCACGCAGGGAAGACGACGGAATCACCATTTGCAGGTTATTTTTGGCGAGGAACGCTCATGTAAGGGCGAAGATCGAGAGCTTAAGGGTGACAAGATTTCGGACCTGGTCAGGTCAAATGCTCAAATAGTGGTAGGCTGCACCTGTGAGGCTGCCATTTTATGGCAGGGGAGCTTTAGCAGACAGGTCATGTCCCCCCCACCCCCGACAGTGGTGCAAGGGCAGCTGTCGTGTCACCCCCTGCCCTCTGGTCCCAACTGACAGAGCAGCCACCAGGAAATGACACACCAACTGTAGCCTGAAATAATGGCGACAGTTTTGGCCAATCAAGATGGACACCCCTCCACCCCCAGTGTAGATATCCTTCTTTTTTTCTTTTTGGCCTATAACTGACCCTGATAAGACTTTTACCAAGAGAGCACAGGCAAATGGAACCTTTTCAATCACAGATGAGACAGGCTTGCTCTAAAAGCACGTCAGCTTTGATATGCATCTCATGACATTTGGCGCAAAAAAAAACAACAAAAAAAAAACAGAAGTGAGTACATTAAAACCCTGTGTACACTAATCCCATAATTCCCTCTGCCAGCCTTCCAGGACAGATAAAAGCAGGCCAACAGGGTGTCTCTGACGTACACACTGGCCTCGCCCTGTAAATGCCGATTAAAAACAGGTCGAGTCTGTACACGATCGCATTAGGGCCGAATTGGACTGCATGAAAAGCTTCAAACTGTGAGCTATCCGAGACCCCAGGCTTTATCCTTCCTTCCATTCCCCCCTCTGTGTGATCAAGCTCACAGGAACTCTGCTAGTGCTCCAGGTAAAGGTACAAAGTGGGGGTGGAGTTGACGATGCGTCCGCAAAACTTGCGTTTGAGGCCATCAAATCAAAGACTGGGTGGGCATTACATTCGAGGCATTTAGTAGATACTCTTAACTAGTGTGACTTAGACCAGCATTTTTTTATTTGTTTTTTTACATACTATCCATTTATACAGCTGGATATACACTGAAGCAATTAAGGTTAAGTACTTTGGGCAAGGGTACAACGACAATGTTCTATGTGGGAATCGAACCTGCAACCTTTGGGTTACAAACCCAGATCCTTGCCCATTACACACTACACTATGGCCCAGGGCAGAAGCAGCATCTCTGGCTTAAGTACAGACATTCCCCGTACGAAGGGGTCAAGAGGCATTTTTATGCCTCCTTGGTAACGTCTCGTTTCATGTTGACGCAAACCCTTCTGCGTGACGGCCATTTTGTGGGACCCTTGGGGCTTTTCCACTGACCACCAAATTGTTTGGTGTTTCGAAAGGCCTGGGGTTCCATTTCACTGGCGTGGCTAAAGACCAGCTGACGCAACAGACCAGACATAGCTAATGAGGTGAAAGGGCAGCTCAATTCTGTGTGTGTGTGTGACACTTAGCACCCCGTCCCCCGTCCCCCGTCCCCCGTCCCCCCGTCCCCCGTCCCCCATTCCCCTCCCCCCTCCCCCTCCCCACCCGCCTACCAAGTCAGCAAATGGCCTCTGGGAGAATCAACTGCCGAGGGAGGCAAATGAGAACACGCTCCAGCATTATGTAGTCAAACCCACCAGGTGGACAGCAAGCATTTCACGGGAGAACCGGTTTACCCGCAACTGCTCTCGTCTACCAGTCACTCCGCCTTCAGCGATCGCCGTTTTGCTTCAGCTTCAGAAGGTCAGGGCAATGAATCAGAGCCTTTAATCCTCAGCACTGTCAGGGACCGGCATATTGGGGAGGATACAGCCCAGAAAAAAACATGAAGGACAGCCACACCATGTGCAAAGCGCCCTGTATCCTCAACATAGACTGCTATTCACTGGGGGGAACACCACCAGCCCCATCAATACACTGGAAATGCATAAATACATGAAAGTAAAGGTTAAAACACCCTCGTGAAGAGATTAGATCAGGTAAAAAGCTATGTACCAGCCTGAGGCTCAATTCTGGTTTAGTGACCTCCATTTATAATGGCTAGTGGTTGAGTGACAGCTGAATCGCAAAGAAATAGCGAAAGGCTCGCTATGTACAGTACGAGTCTGGGCATGGTTCAGGCTGAAGTCATTCTAAATGAGTGCGTAGTTCTAAGACGGTAGTTTTTAAAACAGATTATTATTATTTAAAAAAAAAAAAAGAATCTTTGGGGACTGCGCTTGGAAGAGTGGGTTGGCTGACAAAGCTCTGAAGGCTTTTAGTCAGCCTACCTGAGTGAACCCCATTATGAAGAAACCGCTTACTCTGAACACATTTCATTTAATGTGCTCATTGTGTAATTACGCAGGAGGGCTGAAATTCAAACCCACATTAACAATGCCTGTATTGTTACAGGGCTAATATAATGGCCAGGCCCAAATCGGTATCCAAGAAACCAGCAGACCCCCTTCCAAAGAAAGCCCTTTCAAGCTCCAGTACTCCGGAGCGTTCAGCTTCCATTGAAATTCCGAGCTGTGGGCATTCAGCTCTCTTCCCTGGGAAGGTTTTTCCGCCCTCTTCTTAAAGGGAAAGACCTCGTACCGAACATTCCAACCGTCTTCAAACGACTCCCTCCCTAAAGCATGTCCTTTCTCTAAACGGGCGGGGAGGGGGCGGCGTTCGGGCTGAAGATTCCAGAGCCGCGGTAACGAAAGTAAACGTTGCGGGTGAAAGGAATGCTCTCTCCAAGGTGGGTTTCTCCAGCCCCCAACACCAGGGGAAAGGTCCCGCGAAGCCGCTGCAGTGCGCAGAGAGGCCAATCACACAGCACACAAAGGATTACTTCAAAACCACGTCATCAGACAAACCCTATTTATAGCCGCCACTTCTACAAGGCGCTTGTTTACCCCGCCACCACAGGGGATCTACCATGAAAGAGAATCCAAGCGTCATCGCGCTTTTACTTTGCATATGCCTTATTTAATGGGTTTCATGTCTCTTGCCCCTCTCTCTCCCTCTTGCCCTCTCTCGTTCTCTCTCTTGCCCTCTCTCGTTCTCTCTCTCCCTCTCACGTTCTCATTCTCTCCCTCTCACGTTCTCTTGCCCCCTCTCCCTCTCACGTTCTCTTGCCCCCTCTCCCTCTCACGTTCTCTTGCCCCCTCTCTCTCTCTCAGCCCCCTCTCTCTCAGACATTAGTGAGGTTCTGGGAGAATACACAAAGGGGATTTTGTTTGTCGTCATAAAATGTAAAACCTCCCGAGCCCAGGGAAAAGGAAAAAGCATCTCCCATTGGGAGGCCGTTCACCAATCTTCATCCTGGGTATCTATGTCACCAGGCGTGGGTGTTGCAAACGCTCCCACAGGTACAGGTGAACTACGGGGACCTGTAGTGAGCTGGGGGAGGCGTGTGAGCAGGGAGATTTGGAGGTTTCGGGCCAACGCAGCGACAGTTTCCAGAAGGCGTTGAGTTTGCAGCGTCAAACATTTTCAACCATAAAATATTACTTTTATGATCTATCGAGGCTGAGCGGCGAGTGCCTCGTTCAGACACGTCTGATTGCGTTTAACTGCGTCGGCGGACGGGAAATTATGCAGGTCTGTGAAGCGGTTAGATAATCGCCATGATGACAGCCAGAGGGGGGGGGCAAAAGCTAAAAATCCATTCTGGCACCTCATCCCTTTTAAAATGTGTAATACAGGGGGGGTATGGGCCATGGGACAATGGCGCACTGAGTGTCCGGGATGAAAACGCCGTCCTTTCCAGGGAGCGTCTCTGCTGGGGGAGAAGATCACGGGCACACTGAGGCGTGGAGTCAAATGTGGCAACCCTCCTCTGTGCCTTTCATTTCCATGTCATTGTACGGAGTCATTTCAATTGCAAACCTGGCAGGACGAGGGTCGGCCGCTGACATGACATCACATGACAATGACATGTAAATGGGAGAGGCTTATTCAGAAGATGATGGCCTTCCAAATGCAGCGCTCTAAACTCCTGCCGGTCTGAGTCTGTCAGAGTGGAGAGGGACAACCAAAACGGAGGAGCCCCCCCACCAATAACAAAGGTTCTGGGGCCACCCCTTTTAAAGGAGAAACAACGGAATCCTCGTTCGTCTAATCAGACCAGGGGGGCAGTGACTAACCAAAAACCGTGGAACCTATAACTGGAATTAAAAAGGCAATGGTTAAATGGTATCACAGGGCAACATTGTCAATGGGGGGGGGGGGTAGGCGCATGGATGTAAAAATCAAACCATTCGATTACCCACCAACACACAATGAAATTTCACTGATTGGCCAAAACACCAGAAACGTCATTGTTAGTGCACGGTTAAGAATTTCAATCCCAAATTATTGGTTTGCTTAACAGTATTATCTGACGGCGTTCGATTAACAAGTGTTAGATCCAGGAACAAAGGATTGAGAAAAAAATCGGTGTCAATATCACATTCCCACTTGGAAAGGGGTTAATTGAAGGAGGGATCACGTAATGTCTTTGAGTCAACAGATGACGATTATAAAGCCACCCCTTTATCCCAAAGAACAATACAGACACTGGTTTAAAGTTAGTAGTCAAATTTCCCAAGGACGTCTTTGCATCTGCAAGACAGACCAATTGAATTTCTCCAAAAATAAATAAAATGTATAAAATGTTTTGGGCGTCTCCTCGAACTAACACTGTTTAAAAAAAAAAAAAAAAATTTTTTTTATTTGTTTTTTACTTTTTCCTGCTAAAGAATGGGGGGGCCAGAGGACGTTCCAAATCCACTACATTTTACATTTAAAAAAAAAAACCTAAGTTACAAAAGAAAAAAAAAGGAAAAACAAAAGCAATTGGTGTCTCCATTTTTGCACATAAAACGTCGCTTGGCTGTTTGCTACTAACCTTTCATGTTACTCTTGGGTTTGTCAGTTTGCTTGCCTGTGGGGGTTTGTGCCTGCTGCCCCTGGCCGCCCGAGGAGGCGGCCTGCTGGGCCGCTTTCTGCTTCAGCATGGTCCAGTCAAACGTGTAGTCGTACTGGTGGTTCAGGGTCCTGCGGAGGGGAAGAGGGAAAATGCGGGGGGGGGGGGTGAGAAACGTCAGCCTGAAGCGCCGACCACCGGGAGCGGGTCCAGACGCAAGAGACGCACTCTCAACGTCGTCGAAAACAAAATCTAAACCGCTCTCGAGGCTGGACGATAGCCGACCGTTCCAGGGGCTCTCGTAACCAAGCTGACCAGCAACTGACGGAAAAGTAGGTTCTAGAAAAAGGGAAGTGCGCGCACCGCCACCACCACCACAACTTCTTGGTTCTTAGGAACTTGATAAAGAGGAAGTCGTCACCCTTGACTTCCACAAGTGCGCGGAATGCTCTTACCGAACCGAGTGCGCACACGGCTGACGTTCAAAAGGATCCATCCACGTTTTTACGTCTATTACATCGCCCACCCAGTTTAGGTATTAAAAGATCCAATTTGAAAAGAAAATAATCATCCTGAAATTTGCTTCTCTGACCATTTGAACCAGCTCAAGTGGTTGCTACGCAGGCATTCGTTGCTATGCAGAAGCTTGCAGCTCGTTGCTATGTAACGGGCAAGGGAGAACGCTTTTTTCCTGAACGGAACAGGCATCGGGCACGTACTGATACTTATGCTGACAATTCATTGGCGTAAGATCATCACGGTTGAACACGCCTGTCAAGGTTGCCGTTTTGCACGCAGACTGACGGCAAAGCAAATTTTAAATCCACTAGCAAGGCAGCGATATTATTAGACGCGCGTGTTAGAAACTGCCTCGTGTGGTAGCAACCAGTTTCCCACTGATTGGAATACACAATGGCAACTGTAGGCCCAGTAATTTGCTGCAAAGTCCATTAACTTGGGAAAGGGCAGAACCCAGACATCCTCTCAAAATACCTCAGTTGATCACTCATCAAACTGCCACAGCTACTGACACGGGCAGGTAACAGGTGTGCAATTCATAGAGCGAACTGCCATTTTAAATCCCCACTAATACAATTACTCATGGTACAGCAGGGCTCCTGCCTAGTCATCAACACAGAGAATTTGATCCAGGTAAACGAAGGGCCACTACAGCACAACGCACAAACTCCATATCCATATGCTACATCATATTGAAGTGCACTACCTATAAATTATAAAGCATGACGTATAAAGTGTATGCTTGGCAGTGCACCTATGAGTTTGGCAGTAATGTCCATGTTGGGGTTTTGTGACGTTTCCAAAATGCCCGTTTATCACGCATTTTTAATAAATACTTCACAGACCTCGCTCCCACAATCTTACTCAATGCAACATGGCCTACAGCAGACATTCAAGGTCGCAAGGAAGCACACACAGGAGTCTGATTTACCTCAGACTCGAAACATTACTCGCATTGCATGTATCGGTACATTACACAGAGGAAATGAAAAACCTATCTTTGAACACGTTCAGCACTTAAGTGGTTTCCTGCCAATAAGGACTAATCTTGCAGGTGCGATTCCATCGTCGATAAAGACTCGTGAATTCATAGAGGGAATTGCTGTGTGGAGCCGCCACCATCAATTCGGCACGATGTTTCGCTGTCACACGTAGAACGGTCAACAGAGACTTGGCTTCACATTAAACTGCTGCGCTCACACGGTTATAATACGGAAAAGGACCACAATGCAGCGGGAATGTAGAGTACCTGAAGAGAATGCGGAACAGCTGTCGCAGGTACATGTAGTCGGGGGCCTCCTCGAACCGCAGCCCACGGCAGTAGTTCAGGTACATGGCGAACTCTGCTGGGAAACCCTGAGCCGAGGGGGAGGGAAGAAAAAAGAAGAACCATTTTACAAATGGGCTCGTACAAGTTCAGGACACGTCAGTCTTCAAAACACAGCTGCCATTTTAGCATGCGCAATCTGTATGCACTCATTTCTAGGAGTTAGGAACACGCAGTTGACCACTTTTGTTTAACCAGTTAAGAATAGCCCAGCTTATTCTATACTTATCTCTGGGAGTAGTGCAAAAAATCTAAATGAAAATACGAAGTGGTCATCTCACGCGACGCCTGCCAGCTGAGCTGGTAGAGCACAGGCTCCAGTTTAACTCCGGCCTTACCTTTTCGTGACGGCTTCAGGAGGATTACTGAGCCTGAAGCTCGTTACTCAACAGAAAGAAGTGCGTATGACATGGACTGGGACATCCCGGCCAGCCTGCCAGCATTAGGCACGCAACGTGCCCCGCCCGCCCACCCACCCTTCATCTGCTCAGATACAGGCTGCAGGCTACTCCAACAGCGCTTAAAGCATGGATTACATCAGCCCTTTTATCCACACTCGTTCTGGTTCTTGTCCTGGCGGCCTTCTTCAACACTTCCACCCAACAATCCCAATGGGTTTCTCCATTTCTAGTGGGGGCTACTATCTTAGCCTTGAAATGGCAAGCATTAGCTCTACAACTGACAAGTGAGCTCAAACTTCTCATTCATGACTCAGGAAAAAAAAAGTCACAAGATGGAGCCAGGGGAAAAGTAAAATGGCTTCCCAAATGTGAGGGGGGGGGGGGGGGGACGGGGGGGGACGGGTGGAGGTGCTCACCTTACACAAAACCTCAACGGGGGTCGACATCTTTTTCTCGCTAATCTTCTCGTACTTCTGTTTCTTTGTGGCCGCCTGTGGAACATGTGGAAGAGAAATGAAAACGTTGTGCAATACAGATTCGCCCCAAGCTAGCAGAGCTTTCTGCGGGTCTTAAGAATAAACACTTTAAGTGTGGTGGTCAGCAAATATTCAGGGCCATAGAGACGCGCTCATACTCTGCAATTCTGCGCTCAAAAAGCTGGGTCGTGCGTGTTTACGCGTTTGCTTCCACCCCATAATCCCCCACCGCCAGTGTGGCGATCAGCAAGGTGCTCTGCGTGACCTTCCTGAGGATTTGAATTTCCAACGGCCGCCCGTGGCCCATGCTCCATTTAATTACATTATCCAGGAGGAGAGCAGCGGAGTTCTCATGTTCTCAAATTTAACCTTTTGTATTATGAAGCCTCCGCAGGAAACAGGGCTACAAATCAGGACAGAAGTCCAAACACAGACCTTCTGCCAGGGAGAGACCAAGCATTTGTATTTGAACGATAGTGAAGATTGTACAACGACACCTCAACCTGAAATGTTCCAACTTGGCAGTGAGGGGCTGCGGAAAGAGGGATTCCCAGGTGGCGTTTACTGGACTGGGAGCCCTAGAGTACCTGCCTGGCCTACCTTTAGTCCCTGCCAGGGCAGGCTGGTCCTGTTGAAGTACATCAGCACGTATCCCAGCGACTCCATGTCATCCCGGCGACTGAAAGGCAGGACAAACGAATGCACTCAACCCTTTATGGTGCAGGATCACAAATATGAGATTAGAATCTTCTTAACTGAACCGGTAACCGGTAAACGACAGCAATGGAGTTCTAGAACAATGACTTAGAACTTTTGAAAAAAATAAATAAACCTACACTTCAAAGGGTTTTAAGTAGCCCTAAACAAGTGCATCTTTCAGAGAACATAATACAAAGACAT